>VZTE01002099.1:313627-405672 GCA_013397775.1 Eulacestoma nigropectus
AATGTATATTGTACAGAAATAAAAATAAAATACAAATTAAATTAGTAAATTAAATCTTTAAAATAATTTTTGATTATTTCTTTCCCACAGAGTCCTTGAAATTGATTTTGCAAGCTTTTTTTCAACTTTATATTTTGGAAGAACATTCTGAAGTGGGATTTTTGTCTTCTCTTCTGTAGTTAGCTTCAGGGAAATCCTACTCCAAATCCTTTGGTTACTTTTGTTATATAGGTATTCTTTGTTGAGAGTTCTCTTTTTATTGTAATTTATCTGTTTCTTGCACAATCAGTTTCACTTTTCTTTATGTAATGTTTTATAACTTTCCCCAAGTGTCACATTCATAATGGTAGACTCAACATGTGAAAACTAAGATACCATTGCAAAGCTGATTTCACTATTTTGCAACTAACTGTTTTTGTACAGTGGCAAAAGCACTTCCTCCCCCTCCAAAGTACATATATGACAACATCTGATTTACTATTATTGTCAGTCTTGTTTATAAGCATTCCTTTTGTTCAGTTGTTGTAATTATCAGAATATGGACTATCTTCTTCGAATTATTAGTTACATTTCTATGAGTTTCTACTCAGCTGCTTGGTTACAAGCTAGTAAGTAACAAATCAACTAATTTACATATTAGTTAACAATAAATAATTGTGGAATTATTTTATAATTGGAAATGCTTGACTACTTAGATACTGAAATACAAAGGTAGATTCCTACTGAAATTTTTAAAACCGCCAGTGAATGGCAGATAATTAACTGGTTGATTTCAGTGGGAATTAAGTGTCTGTATGGCTTTAGTTTGTTGAAAATTGTGCTAGGCAGTTCTGTGTCTTTACCATCTCTGACAACATGATCCTGGGATAAGTTTCAGCCATGATCATTAAAACATTTACAGAATTGAGTTCTGGCTGCAAGTTAGTAATTTCATTAAGGAAATTGTGGAATAAGGTATGCCTATGTAATCAGTTTTGCTTTTTATGAGGATGTTAGCATGGAATTAACTGGATTCTATGGAAAAATATGAGTATGTAATAATATGATTTAAGATCTTGGAGATACAGAAACAAAGTTACACGGGCATCTCCAAATTTAATGTCTTCTGACTACTAAATCTTGGCTTAATTTAGAATAATATGTATTGCTAATCTGTATGTAACTTTCTGTTTTATTTTTTAACAGAAAGTTTGTAGAAACAAGTTAAGGTAGAATTAAAACAGTCCTCTATGTCTTGTCATTAGAATTCCAGTGTTTGACCTTTTACCTGTGAGTCAAGACCTAAGTAGGTTAGAAGTGGTAATTGGGAGAGCAAAGTAAAATCTAGTCTTTGTCTCCCCTCCCCACCAAGAAATCTCCTGTTGCAAGCAAGAAGAAATTTGCTGGTGATATGTGTCTGCTGCCTTAAATAAGGGAGGTAATTTTAAGAAAAGTAGGGAGTTATGTCTGGACACTCTTTTACATGTTAGCTCTACTTGGGTATCATGTGTGATGAATTTTAAGGTCAGAGGCCACACAAGAGCTGCAAAACAACTGATGCAGGTGTGTTCTAGAAATACGGCTGTTGTTAGTCTAGGAAAGTCAGCTTCTCCTTAGAATAGTTCTGTTACTGCTCTAAGTCCAATGCACATCTGCAAACATGTTTCTGGTAAATGTAAATAGAAGTATGAAACAACAGGTTTTTTTACAATTGCTGTCAGCATAGAAGCCAAATATGTATGTCCAGAGAATTTCTCAGTATAAGGATATTTGTGCCACTAAAATATCAAATGTCTTTCTCTTATCCCCCTCTCCAGTTTCTCTCTTCCTTCACCCCTGCTACCTTGCCCTGTCTCCTATTCCCTCTTTACTTCCCTTTATTCTCTTGGAAAAAACCACCCCAGGAAAAAGCTGTGCCCTCCAAAAGATGCTAGCAGGAAGACCTCAATAATGAAGACATTACATTATTATTTACATTTTTTCTTGAATGTCTGCTGAGAATGGAATGACAACAGATATTGTGATAAAACAACAGCTTAAAAACAAGGCAAACTTTTTACAAGTGAAACAACTTATATTTTTCTTTTTAAAGAACCTTTTAAAACATTCTTAAAAATGGTATAATAATTGTGTTTTTATCTAGACAGAGGTGAATCTAGGGTATTGTATTTATTTTGATAATTCTACCTTGATTTAAATTATTACTTGGTAAGAAGTTGCAACTGCTTGCAAAGATGATAGTTTTGGATCACCTACAGCTTTTTTTTATTAATGTTATTGTTTCTACATATGCTCCATCTCACTCACTAATTTAGTCTTATTTCCACACTATATTAATAGAGTTCACACCTTTTGAAGGCAGGAGGTTATTAGGATGTTTTACATTGAGGAGGAATGAGGGAGTGGGATCCAAGAGTGCTATGAAATTTATATTTAAGACCACTTTTTGCTTAATGTCATTTGTCCCTCTGCCTCACTTGGACATTAGTTATTTATTATTTTTAGTTATTTTTCTTTATTGTGTCAATGCAGTATTAGCACATTGAACTAGAACATAAATCAGAATAAAATAATGCCCATTTACCTGTGCAGTAGTATTGTTGAATTTAGTGGTTTATTCACCAAGAATGGCTAATAGGATTTTATGCAGAAAAGTGGGGTTTTGTCTTTATATTCTATCCTTTATATTCTTAAGTTAATGCTGCACTGGGAGACTGAAGTTAAGAATTTACTGACCTGTTTGCTTTTACCTTTTATGTTTTACATGAGTGTATCTTTCTGCACTTACTAGACATATAAATAACAAGAATGCACGTATGTGGTATTAAAAATTTGTGTTCAAAGTATGGTAACAAGTCACTGAACATTTAATTTGATTGTAGAATATAAAGTATTTGGTGGAATCTTACTGTATTTTTTGTTATTTTGCGTACACATGGCATGTTTCTCTTGTGCTGATACTAAAATGTAGACTAAGCTAGGTTTGTTGCATTTTTTACAGTTAAGATAGCTAGTCAATAGTTAATGCTTGAAATACATGCCCTTCAAGATAGAAGCCACTATTAGCTTCATGTTGTCCAAAGAAACATTTTAATTTATCATTTTTCCTTTGCTGAATTTGGAAAGCATTGATGCTCTGAATGGATACATGACATTTATTTGCTACTTGTATAGGAAGAAATAAAATTGGAGGTTGGCGATTTGGAAATGCGGATGTGTAAATTCTGGTAGCAGGTCACATTTGTGTTAGAGGCAGGTGATAGTTTTTAGCAGTGATAGAAGCTTCAGAGAAAAAGGTAGGAGAAGTTTAGGATGAGCTCTAAAATTTTTTTCTGTAAGTGCAGCTGTATCCTAATCCTGTCTTTTGGAATCTGGTTGTGCCTTCAGGCAAAAATGTTAGTTTACTAGTGCAGCATTAAAGAAAATTTCCTTCTGTTGGTAACCTTTTATATTTGTGTGATTCATGCAGATGTCCAGTTTTCTGCTTTGGGAGTAAATTAACATGTTTTCTATCTTAGATAGATGGTAAGCTACATGTAACTGATTATCTGAAATGGGAGCATTTATTTTTCTGACACTTGTTGCCCTTAAATTTCGTGATGAATTTTCAAATAAAAGCAAATAGAGGTTCACAGTCTATCATATGAAGTTTACATATTACTGTCATGTTTCCTCTTGCTAGTGTTTTATGTGGACTCCCAGATTACTCAGAAGTTTTTACAGGCCTCTGATTCAGTAATCAGATAACCTCTTTCTCTGAATGCACGTTATTTCTGCTCTATCCTGTGTTTTAGATAGGGGAATCAGAGCTGAATACATTTTTTCAGGTGAGGGCAAACCAATTAATCTAATAACGTTTTATTTTTGGTATTATTTTCCATCACATTCTTCCTGAAAGTGCATCCTGATACTTGTTTCATTTTTGACCACCATTGCAAACTAACTAGTTGCACACCTTTGGGTGGGAGGGAAAATGGCTGTTGTGCGTGTAAGTGAAGGACTTTGCAATTAGGTATGTACTCTTGCGTGCTGAGGAAGGGAGGTACAATGCAGGTGACACAAGCCACAGGGCAACCATTTGAAAACAAAATTTACCTGAAATTTGTTTCAGAGATTTTTACATGGCTAGTTTGTTGGAAACACTTAATTCTGATAAAATGGGGTTGGGGAAGGAAATACATTTTTTTTAAAACCCAAAAATCTAAACAACTCAAACTATTGATACATGCCAGGGTTTTTTCTTACCTTTTTCCCTTTTTTAAACTAGTGGTGATAGAAACGAAAGACTATAATTTCTCATTTTGGTCCAATGGTGTGTTGTGCACTGCAAAGTAAGATGAACTGAAGTAAAACTTCAGTTTTACTGTGCTCTTTATTACTTCAAGATAAGTATATTTGTCATACTGTAGTTGGGATTTTTTTTTCTCCCTCATTTCTTTTTGTTCACCCAACGTCTGAATTTTCATGAAATTTCTTTTAATAGGCAGAGAGATCAAGAAAGAAAAGAAGCAGAAGAAGCTAGTCAGAAAGAAATAGAAGAATGGGAAAAATCACTTTTAGCTCAAGCAGCACCTACAAGGATGGAGACAATGTGGGAGATTCCAGCTATTGGTCATTTTCTTTGTTTAGCACAACAGATTTTAAATTTACCTGAAATAGTATTCTATGAATTGGAACGTTGTCTTCTGATGCCTCAGTGTAATGTTTTTTTATCTAAAATAATGACTTCTTTGTTAAGTCCTCCTCATCGTAGATCTACATTACATCGCAGGCCTACATTTTCCTACAGGACTTGGGAAGCAGCACTCAGAAAAAAAGTGCAACACTGGTATACTGTTGTAGGGCAGACTGACAATCCTAATGGTGCTGCAGAAAAACTTGGACTATGTCCCCAGTTTTTCAAAGTGCTTGGAGAAGTTAATCCCTTGGAGGAAAAACCATTTCATGAGCTACCATTCTGCCAAAAAGTATGGCTGCTAAAAGGTCTCTGTGACTTTGTGTATGAAACACAAAAGGATGTTCAGGATGCGGTGCTAGGTCAGCCTATCCATGAATGCAGAGAAGTAATTCTTGGTTATGACTGCTTGGAGAATGCGTATGTTCACTTTCCACAGTTTTGTGGTGCAGATGTTCGAATTTACAAACAAAAACCTTTTCAGGCTCCTGAATTCCCATCTCTTCCCATCAAAGTTAAAAAAGTGCCACGTATTAAATCGGAAAGAGTAAAACACGAATACGGAAGCAAAAGCAGTGGGGAGATCAGTTCTGCTGGTAGAGAACTGCTGTGTCATTCCAAGGAAGAAGGAGAGAAAAGTATGGACTCCATTGTTATCTGTCCAGAAAAAAACCCATATTTCAGTAGCTTTAGAGTCACTGCAGAGGAGATGAAGATTGACTCTGAAATAAAAGCCTCAAGAGTTTGTGACGTCAAAAAACCTGATTGTTATAAAGAGAACTTCAGGAATTTGCTTACTTCAGGAGAGATTGTTGATATGGGTGGTCACCCTAGTTCAGAAGAAATAACACATGTGGAGAATGGACAAGGTTGCACTGAAATGGCCAGAGTAAGATCTGAGCTGAGTCTGTTAAAGGAGAACACACTGAAAGCTTGCCAAATGCCTGTCAACGGCACTTATAATGACAACCAAGACAGAAATTACCATGAATCTGCTAAAGAAATTGTGCTAGACACCTCACTGCAAAATAATAGGAAACTAAATAAGATGCTGGCAAAAAAAAAGAAAAAAAAAAAAAAGAAGTTGAAGGATATTCTAAATGAAAATCTACAGAGAAAACTTGATGACTTGCAAAGAAAGCGTGAGATTCATCTTCATCCATTCAAATCATATAAATCTGAGATCCAGAACAAGTTGTTTATAATTAAAAAGAAAACAAAACATAAGAAGCACAAGTCTGGTAAGTTGACATTTTTGCTTATAGTAAAAATTGGGAGAATACAGATTTTTTTCAAGTTTTTTTCTTAGCTGATAAGTATACATTTTATTTTGTGAAAAAGGAGAGCCTTACTGCATTAGACAATTTGGATATTAATTTTAGAGTCAAAGTTACCTACCTGATAACACAAGCGTATGAAACATCAGCTGATTAAACTGTAATTAATTTGCAGAATGTATCTTTAGAGAACATAATTAATTGGAAGAGTTAGTTTGTTGCAAAAAATATTTAGGAGAATGAATGTGACTGACTGGTTAGCATCAGAGCGTGTCACCTGAAGACATTTTATGGTATCTTATATTGTAGCAATTGTGGAAATGTTTCTCCCCTTTCTGGTAGTATTACCTTATCCAAATTATGAAGAAACACAGAGTAATTACATGAGATCATAAATCTAGAATCACTTGTAGTGGAACTGTGCAGTCTTAGGTCACCAAACGGTACTGCTTTGACTGTGAACCTGATTGAGTCCAACAATTGGGATGTATCAGCATCAGAATTTATGCTGATGACATTTTTGTTACAGAATTGGGTAGCATCTAGTTAAGTGTTCAGGTAAGTGATGTATAACCCAGATTTCAGTTAACTCACTGGAATTTTTCAAAGGTATTGGCAAACAGTAAAGTTACAAAATCCTTAAGTCAGTTCAAATTGTTCAGGTAGCTGTAGTATTTTTGATGTCATATGAAGCACCATAAAAGCTTCATCCTATTGAGTCCTGGGCTAAGTTATCTGTGCTAGATTTTAGCAGACTCCTTCAAACATCATATTTTTTGAAGTGACAGGCCGCTTTTCAGAACAGTATAGACTGACAGATAAATACTGGATTTCATCTGAAAAGCGGAAAGCCAAAACCAAGAATCTGGGCTACAAAAAAATGTCTTCTAAAGGGTAAGAAGCTAGCCAAGATCTGCTGGCAGTGCATTTAGCTAGAAGTCAAAATCTAAAGCTAAGAGAACAAGTAATATTTAGATCCTAAGTATTTGCGCGTAACACCCAAAGAACTGTTTTAGCATTTAAGTCACGAATTCCTCCTTCTAAAATATTTCACTGCCCAAATCTAAACAGAAATTTTAAGAGTTGCAGTTGAAGTTGTTATATGTGGTGTTCAGGGAAACTAATGTATTTTACATTTGCCTTTGTGACTGCTAGCTCTCTGAATGCGCCACTGTTTTCATTCTTCTTAAAACCAAGCAAACTGGGTAATAACCCAAATGGCAAACAAGGACTCTAGTTTATGGAACTGTTGTCCTTTATCTCTTGATACGTTGAGGCATTTCCCATCTTATTCTTACTACTTCTTGATTTGACCTTGCTGGAGAAAATTTTGCAATAACTTTACTGCATTGCAAGAAAGCACTTTTCTTCCTATGGTTGTTAAATGTCCATTGATCCTGTAGCTGCTAGGCTGAAATGGATAGGATTGGTTTCAATTAATACTAATACCTTGTTGTTTTGTAATGTTTCATAATGTTTAAGGCTAAACAGTTTTTCTTAAAGATTGTCTGAAATTAAATCTTCTGTTTAAAGATTCCCTTACAATGTAGAACAGAAAAAGTGATTTAGTGAAGCTTGTTCTGAGTCCACAAAGACGGTTGATTTAAATCTGATCCTAGCCATAATAACTCCTTATAATGTTCTTTAAAAGTACAGTAAGTAGAAGAGAACATCAGGAATGTAAAAGTGAGTACCTTTCATTAGTTTTCAACAAAATTATTTTTTTCCTGCTATTGGTTCTCTTAGGCAGCTAAATGTAGCTGAGTCACAGTTTGTGTTTCTGTTGAAATGATTTGCATACTCCTGACTTCGTGTGGCACTGGTACCCATCATGAATATAGAATGGTCATACAGTTTTTCTATCTGAAAACTTCACAGAATTTTTGTGAGCAAAACTTACTGGAGAATACAGCTATGTTATGACCTTTACGATAATGACAGAGTTTTCTTACAATTTATGAAAAGATGTAACCGCTTTACTGAATCTATAGCTTTGAAACAAGGTGATGGTTATTATTGTGGCAGTGTTCTGTGTCAGTATTATTGACAGAGTAGTACTGAACGTAATGGAAAGACAGAATCAGAGAGAACAGTTCTGTAAGCAAGTGCATGCTGTCCATTCATTTTTAAATGTTATTTTCTTACTGGAGTTAGATAAATAAGTGTTTCAGTGCAAGGCACAGTGCAAGAGCATGAGAATCCTACAATTGCTTGTTTGAAAAAGGGGTTGGATGAAATTCAGAACATCTGTAGGGTTGAGAAAATAAGAGGGACCAGAGGCTACTTGAAATAACCGTGATGTGCCTGAAGCAGAGGTTGAACTAAGTGTAAATTGATTCTCTTTTTATTCCAATTGGTATAGAAAACACCAGTACAGCACACAAGTTTAGAAGAACCTTGGATGTAAATTCCATACCCTATACTCATGCTCTGGAACATTCATAGTAGTCTACCTGCTTGAAGTCCATTTTACTATATATTTTATTTCTTTAGAGTACCATTACATTTTTGTATATGAAGTCAAGCATTGCTTGAATGTAAGAAAATGAATTTAACAGCCTGGCAGCAATTTTGTAGTGCCTGGTTTACTGTCCTTGGGAGTTTAATCTTCGGAAGTCTTCTGGAGACTTTTCTCTTCAGTATTGTAAAAACTTTGCCATGTTATTTAGCCTGTAGATAAAGGAACAGCCTGTTGATCATGTTGCAAACATTGTGAGGTATTACAGCAAGCTGTAACGATGTACTCCATGCATTAAGCTTCAGTGCCACCATCTTCAGAAACACGTACCACTGAGGTTTTATAGGGTTTCTTTACGTTGTTCTGTAAATCAGCAATATTAATGCACTTGTTCAGACTGACTTAGCTCGTTTGACTGTATAAAAGTGTATGCTGTGTCAGTATGGAAGCTTCAAAACTCTATAATAATGCTTCATTTTCCAGATTGTAGCATGTTGTATTTTCTAAAAGAAGAGCTTTTGGGAGCAAGGTAGAAGAATAGGAGAGTAAAAGGAAATAGGATATGCTCAGTAGTTGCCGAATCTTTGAAAGACATGAAGTATGTCTTACAGATTTGTTAACAGAAAGATACAGGGCCTGTTATTTAATTTGAGAACACTGCAGTTGCTTCTAGAATGTAATGAAAAAACAGAAATTCTTGCAGTTGGAGAGGGCTGACTTAATTGTATTCTGCCATGACATATACTACTGAGTTAGTGTTTGATATTAAAAGCATCTGTTGCCCCATCTGGGATAACAAGACTCTGCTGCATATCCAACAAAAAAGTTGCATTCTTATGAAAACTTATTATTAAAATAAGTTTTTATTCAAAATTGCTCTGTGTTGTCACTTTATAATTTGAAGCATGGTTTGCCATTGCTTTTGTTCTTCAAGGAGAAGCCACAATAATTCAAACAGCAGAGTTCATAATAAAAAGTTTTACTAGATCTGTAAAAAAGTTTCTGTTTTCAAATCACATTGATCCCAATGTGAACAAGTTATAAATAGATTGTATTGTTCTGTTCTTGCTGAAGTAATTTACAAGTGTCAAGAACATTTTTGGGGTTTAGTGTTTTATTAGTCTCATTTTTATGCCTCTAAAATAGTACTAGAAAAGATCTGAATTATTTCTTTGTTTCTCCTTCTTCACCCTTAGATGGCAAGACCACCTTGAGATGGCTTATGTTTTACTTGCATCTAATCTCCCTAGTGTGTTTTTTGGATGCACAGAATTAGTGTTCAGGTCCTAGTTGTTACGTTTCTTTGTTAATTGCTTGCATATATATTCACTGATAATAGCTGTAGAATTTGTTTTGGCTTGAAAGGAAAACCTATAGCAGTCAGATATCTCCTGCACCTACTGAACTTAAGTTTAATGTATAAGAATTTTCACAGAGCTAAGGGACTAAGGGCCTCTTGGTTAATAAAACATTGATTTCCTATGAACTCCTGTTGGGGATGAGAAGCCTCATAGTCTCTTCCACTCTGAACTGAAACCAAACTGAAATGTGGAGCCTTTTGGAAAAGGCTGTGTGGAGACATAATTAGTAATTATATTACAGTAAATTGTTACTAAATGTAAAGTTACACAGGAATATCTATAAATGTGGGAAGGAAGCAGACTGTGTTGAATTGAGTAGGTGAACTAAACAGATTATGTATACGAGATTCTTAATTAGAAATACTGTTCTAATAAGGACTTAATAAGGTTCTACTATGGTTTACTAAGGTTCTAATAAGGTTCTAAGGTTTTTCTAATTGATTGCTTTTAGTCAGCAGTTAAATAAATGTGATTGAGTATGCTCTGAAAGGTACAGTACACCATGATTCAAAATGCACTGTGATCTAACTGCTGTCAGAAGCATTACTTCATCTGCTCAGGAATTAATATAAGCCTTTGAAATAGTTTCTTTACCTGGGATTATGGACAGAAGATCTCTAGCAGACCTCAGTGGAGTGATTTGAGAAGTTGCCTCTCACTAGTGATTTTGTTATCCCAAGACAAGGTTAGTAGCTGGCTGTGTATAACCAATTACATAGACAAGATACTTAAGTTTATTCCACAGTTGCAAGTCTGGGTGCTGAGAAGATATCCACAAAACCATCACCCCTCTGGGTTACAATGCTGGATTTTTATACACTTTTTAATAATGTATTTCACCTATGTAATACATATGAATTACAGATAACTGCCAATTGTGAAAGATTTGTTTTCTGTTACCATTGTTTGAAGCTGCGAAATGATTTTTGGAAAAACAGATACAAGTTACAAGTTTTTTTAAAAGGGAAAAATTATCACTACTACCACTACACTTCTTTCTAGTATCAATTTTATATTTTAAAAGGGTGTTACTGAGCTAGAACATGAATTTGCTGTAATTAGTGTGCTGTATATATTAATACTCTCCCATCATACAGATATCTGTAGCTTTTTCGTAGCTTTTAATACGTGATATCAAAAGAATGCCTGCACCATAGGACATCTGGTGTCAAAAAGATGGGAAAAAGACTGTGGTGCTGGTCTATACAGATTCATGCTTAGCTCACGGCAGTTACCAGCCTGGGAATTGTGTAGGTCTTATGGTATATATTCCAGCAGGTATGCTTCATGATATGTCAGACTCTATTTTTAATTTAATGACAGAAGGCTCATTTTTCTTGTGCTTTTAAATGGTTTCTTTTAATTCTTGATGTGTCTGTAACCCTGTATCTTTCCTACTTCATGCTTTTCAGATGCTGATGTGAAGGAAGAAACATTTATTTTATTTGGGTTTCTAATTATTTGTAACTCTTTCTAAAAAATTTCCTCCTCTTTTTCCTGAGGATATACTGGGGAAAAGAGGAAGAATATTTCTGTTTAACTGTTACTTCTTGAATACATCTGCATCATATAGCACTGGATGCTGAAAATAGTCAAGTAAATACTTGTTGAAAAATATGTTGAAAGTATTCAAGTAAAATGAAAATTTTGTTTTAAACATATTAAAATTTTCCTTTTTTGTAAGGAAGCAAGACAATCTAGCTGCCTTATTTTTTGTATTTTCATTTTATTTCCAGATAATATTTTTTTACAGGGCTATAGCAAGGAGCCACCATATGACCAGACTTATTTTGAGTCAGTTTGTCAAGAAAGCTTCTAAGCGTCTACTTTAGTTCACTCAATGAACAGCACTGTTCTCAGTAGTAGCATGCAGCTGTATTCATAAAGTATATAACAAAAATGCTGACTTTTTTTCCCATTGTCAGAATGTTTGGGTTATTTTTTCTAATAAAAAAGCTTCTCTGTGTTATCACTTGCTCTCTAATGTGAAATATGTAAGTGTTTATTTTTGGTAGTTGAGGGCTCTTTAAATTTTTTCATATGTTTGGTATGGGGAGTTTCTACATTGTTTTATTGATTTTAATATAGTTTGATTTTATGTGGAGTTTCAGATATAGATTCTTCAAGCCCTGTGCCTTGTCCCATAACTGTGTTTATTTCAGAGTCAGGTAAGGCATTCAGGAAACTCACAGTGTAATAAAGTGGAAATATAGATGCATAGGCATCTATAAATATTTTTATGTACTTGTACATACGCATTTGCACACACCTAAAGCATTTGTTAGGAAGAACGTTAAGTGCAATTTTGGCCAGTATTTTCATTAATATAAATATTGAATCTGCCTGTGCTTATATTGTTACCAAGTGTCTGCAATCATGCCAGTTGACAACAGATTCCACATTGTATGATTATTTACTTCATGCTCTCTTTTTGTTTAAGGTTTTAAATTATTGTTTAGGACTCTGGAATGTGAACAAGTGATAATATTAGAGTGATGGTTTTGGCCTGAGTGAACAAGTCAAAAGTGATCTTGTTCGAATTTACAATAAGAATGTAGAAATAACCATGTAGGAAACCTTGCTGTCTTGCTGTGACATAACTACTTGATTTGAGAGATGTATATGACTTGTGAACTCTGATACTGTAGGCAGTAGAGCACTCGCCTTACCTTCAAAGAGATTTTTTGTTACGTCCGGGTTCGTATGTAGCACAGCTGCATGTGAAGTGCTTTATAGGAAGTTGTTTGCATGCTTCTAAAAATGTTAGGTATTGCCACAGGCAGAAAAAACAAATCAATCTGATTTCCTTGGTAAATTCAGTATGTTCAGTCGGGTTTCTAGATATTGCTTGTCTTTTGAGTGTGTCTTTTTAGTATTAGATACTGAGATCCCAGATCCTAATGTGTGATTCTTTACAGTGTTAAAGAAACAATTCTTGCAGGTAAGATGATATATTTCTTACATTTGAGCCTTAAGTTCTTGGTATCACTTCTTTCAGAAGAGTGGTGTGAATGTTACTTTTACGATTTAGATTTTTAGGTGCTGTATTATTGGAATTGTAGTAGGCTTTTTCTTTTTCTTCTTTTTTTTCCTTCCACCCCACACAAAAGACTGCAGTATGCAGATACTTGTTTGATGTTTGCTTCTGCTGAGTCTAGTTCTGTTTCATCATGTTTACATGCCTTACTGAAAGCCATCATTAGTTGCAGTTTAACTTTCAAGTCTGTATATAATTTGGTTTTATTAATAAAGTACAACAAACAGCATTATGAAGCTTTTCTCTTTTAATCTTACAAGGAAAAAAATCGCTATCTAAAAAAGCAATCACAAAGAAGAGGAAAGGTGTCAGAAAGTCTACCCTACCAGAATTTCAGGTAAATTATTTTAATTTTTGTTTTAAGCAGTTGAAATCTGAATGTCTGTTAAGTAAGTCCTTTAGTTTCTGATAGAGACCTTGGAAATATTAATGGAAGCTTCTTCTAGTTTTAAAGGCTTAAACTGATAGTATTTTTAAAAGTACATTTCACCTTCTCTTGGTAGAAAATATTTTACCATTTTTATTTTGTGCAGCTTGAACACTATTTTCAGTGTTGTTTATGATCCCAGATATATCTGTTACAGTATAAAACCTGCAAAAACTAGGACTTGTTAAAAACATTTTTAAGGTAGATATAATTCTCTGGGATAAAATTACTTGGTTTTATATGAGGTGTGACAATGTGGTTCTTGAATTGAAATCTGGCTCGGTTAACTGAAGGACTTGTAAAATAGGCAGCTGTGCTCACCCTGCTTGCAACTGTTATTCCTTATCAGCATGTGATTTCTAGGCCTCTAGGATCACTTAGGCTCTAGAATGCACCAAGAGTATTAATTATGCTACTATGATTTAATGGTGCTGTAGTAGAAGTGCTATGGTATTTCAGTTCTAAGTTCCTGTCTATGTGTGCAGGGCTGCTTGCATTGAAGTTCTGCTTTGGCTATCTTTTTTTTTATTTCAGAAAGCAATCTGTGCTAGTTTGGCCAGTAGACTCACACTGAATCATGACTGTTTTGTAAATACCCTCACCCTGAATCAACTGATTGCATCATGATCATGTGTTTCAGATGGAGCTAGTAGAATTTCTGGTGTTAAAAATGGTTAGTAGCAGTCAATGTTGAGAAACGACTGATATTTGAGTGTGCACTGACTTCGTCTATATTGTAATGGTGGTGACTAAAATGTTTCCTAACAGCTCCAAAAAATAGGTACAGTGTCTAAATTTTTTTTCCAAGCACATTACCTGCATGCCATGGATATATACAGTTAGTTTAGAAATAATTTCTTACATAATTAAACTACTGCATTTAAGTAGTCTGTCTAAAATACTGTCTAAAACTTAGCCCAACCTTTTAGCTTTAGTAGATAAAATGTACATAGATTTACATATCTAAGTGTATATTAATTATCATCTGTAAAACCTTTCATTAGAACGTAACAAAATACTTTTGGCTCTTTTGATCAAAGCTAGGAGTCATGTTTGTTTTAGGTAAGGCTCAGACTGATTAGTATTGAGCAGTTTAATCTTACTGGGGAGCTTTTTAACAACAACTTTTTAACAACTTAGCCCGACTCTTTCAAGAGGTATGACTGTTAGAATAATTTGCAAGTATTAAATGTTTATATTTGGAATAATACTTAGACTTTTGGAGTCTGGTAAGGTATGCTTCAATATACTCTTCCCCACATACACGAATGGCCAAACAATAAAATTATGTAACTGGTTGAAAATACAAGTATATCTTTTAAATACTTGGTAAAACAGCTTAGAGTTTACAGGCCCTGTGAGATATACTGGGAGAATGTAACCACAAGAATATTGCTATTCATATCTACACATCAGTTCTTTTGGAGTGAAAGTTAATAAATTAAAAAGTATAATATGTTTCATGTGCCTGCAGCATACAAATTTAAAAAAAACCAAAACCCAACTAGAAGGCATTTATATATTTATTATAAGTTTAGGTTCTGTACTTAAGTATAGATATTTCACCTGAAAATCATGACTTGGCTTTAAAGCTGAGTAAATTAGTATTAATAAGTCTTTTAATATGTGCGGTGACACAAATCAAAATCAGTTATTAACAAAAATTCAGGAGATAATAATGCTACTTAATCTAATATTTCAAATGCCATTTTTATAATATCTAGCTCAAGGCTGCTTTAAAAAAACCCCCAAAACCCCTACGAACAACAAAACAAACTCAAATTGAAAGCAGATGCAAATTAAATTATTTTTACCAAATAAAAATGCACAGAAACCAAGTCCTGGTTTTAATATTTTGAAAATTATTGGATAAGTTGGTTTACAGCTTCATAGATCATAATTTAGTTGTCTCTTGCTTATTATTCTGAGTTCCAAGCTGCTTATTACTGTTGCTCATTAGCATTTTGAAGAAATTAACAGTAATTACACTGCTGTACAGAAGGGACACTAATGTGTTTTGGGGGTTTTTTCCAGTTACAGAGTACATTTAGGTTTGGTAACCAGTGCTTCACTCAGTCTTTTCTCCTTTCACCTCATGTAAATTCACACATAGTCGTATGGACCTGCATGTATGATAATTAAGGAGAAAAGGAACGTGCACGCTCTGTTTTGGCGTGTCTTGAACCATTTCAGTTTTATCAGCTATGGTCGATATGAAATGCAGATCTCAAAGGCTATCTGGACATTTTCCATGTGTAGGTAACAGCAATAAAAGAGCAGCTTCATAGGAAATGCAATTATAAATATTACACAAATAACCTGAAATAAAGTATGAGACCCTGTTCAAGTGTTTAAAAATTGTGTGGAAAGTTTGTCTAAAGTTAAGGGGGCAAGGAAAGAGATCGGTGATCTGGGGGAGTACACTAGGTTTGTATTTATCAGTAGATCCACAGATTAGATATGGTTCTATAATGTTAAAGGGTTTGTTTATAAATTGATTACAGGAGAGTCTCAAGTTGGAATGGAGCTTGGTCCCCCTGTCTTTCCTTAAAAAGATCAGGGAAGATTTTTTCTGTATTTCTTCCTTGAAGTTTTAGGAGTCAATGAGGGTTTTTGAGAGATTACTGAGATCTGAGATTGTGTCATAACATGAAAGTTGAACATTGAATTTGAAATTTTACTGAATGCTAAATACCTGAAGCTTCCACTCTATACAGGTGAAAAACAGGATGCTTATTGCCTATGAAAAATAAGTCCCCTTGTAGTAATTACTGTGCTGGATGTGATGGTGTATGTGTTGCAGTTAACATGTACACAACTAACGAGATTACATTAATGTTAATGTTTACAGCCTGAATCTTTAAGCCACCATGTAGTGGTGAGAGAATAGGGACTAATCTTTCACTCTTTCTGTTATTTTAAAAAGGAAACATTTTTTCACTTCAGATTATTTTTTACATGATAAATGATTAGAAGGCATGTTCTTCAGGAGCCATATGTGAAACTACCAGTAACGTATCAGAATGTGGCAGAATTATTAGATTGTAACATTAATACCTTTTTTCTTTGCCTTCATGTTAACTTACCCATAAAAACATACAAAACGAGTTAGAAGGCAATGTTGTTTGCAGGAAATTGAATTGCAAAGTTCCAGCAGTTACCAACCATGAGCAAAGAACACTGAAACATAAATAAGAATCTCATTGGGAGAAATAGCATCTAGAATCCATATCAAAATGATCGTGTGAAGTACACTTTGTTATTTTCATCACCGTTCTTTTCATCCTTCCTTCAAAATGCAGCTGCATTCTATAAGATAGGAAATGTTAACCATGTGAGAGAAGTTTCAGAATTAGCTTCTTCCCAGTCAGTGTGCATCTTTATTTCCTCGTCACAAGTC
The DNA here is from genome assembly GCA_013397775.1 of Eulacestoma nigropectus. Lineage (NCBI taxonomy): Eukaryota > Metazoa > Chordata > Aves > Passeriformes > Eulacestoma > Eulacestoma nigropectus. The sequence continues at coordinate 330,242 of VZTE01002099.1, forward strand.
ATACTGTGAATGAAAAATCAAAGTTTTTTCTTGAACCCTTTTTATAGTGCTTTTCAGTACAGTATTGGAGTATTTCAAATACTAAACTAATTTTGACTGTAAATCTTCCAAACTCAGCTGCTGTAACCTTCCTTGTTTTACCAGTAGGTAACTGACACACAATTGTGACCCTCAAATGTACATCTCATCTGACGAAAATTGTGACTTAGAGATTTGATTACTCTTGCCAGTCACCCCCAGCCCCAAGACAATTAAACTTTATATATTGGCGTTGTTTTTCCCATTGATGTAGTTTAGATTGGTCACATAGGAAAAATAAAAAGCAGCAGTAAAGTTTAGTAACTGAATTGTCAGATGTATAATCAAAAGAGTGGATTATAATTGTGTAGGGAAAACCTTTATCCATGCCTTTATTGACTTTTGTCAAGGACTTTGTGATGTACTTTTTTGCTTAATAATACAGTGTCATAGATTTCTTCACAGGCCAGACAAAGCCAGTATTTGGCTTCAGTTTATGTTTCATGTATTTGGAACTTCTGTAAGTGCAGGACATGCATGTTAAACCTACTGGAGTTACACATAATAATTCTGTTTTCTGGGTTAAGAGAGATACCTTTCACAAGTAAATTTTGCAGACACTGTCTGTGGCAAGACACTGCTATTTCCTTATTAATTTGCTATTCTAAACTTGGTAAGTGTGAAAACTGTAAGCTTTGGTTTGAGTCGCTCCATTTCCTCAATGCTTCAAATGTACACAAATCTTATGAAAATAATGGCATGTGTGCATTAGAGGTTTTTGAAATTTATTTTGCTAAAAGTGTCAATTCAGTGTTTTAATCATGACATGCAAAGGTGCTTTTTTTAATATGAATTTGCTGAAAATCTGAAACTGCACATGAATTTGAAAAAAAAATATATTGTTATAAATTACTGATTTGGGAAAAATACTTAGCAGTTGTTTGATAAAACGTTTTAATGTTTAGGGTGAGTTTTTGGGGGTTTTTGTTGTTTTTTTTTTTTTTAATTTTCTTAAATTTTTTCAACATGTTTTCAGTAATAAGGAGAACATGTCCACCTGAGGTTGTTCAGAAAAAGCAAGTCTTAATATAAGATAGCCTGAAAGAACCTAACATCTTAATAATTTCTAATTTTTTAAGTCTTAACTTGCCCTAGTTGGTGGTAAGACAAAATATAGAGATCACCTTTGTTTGACAATTTTTTCAAGAAAATAGCATCCATTTTCTGAAAGGAAAAAATGTAAAAAGCTGATTTCTAAAGACAAGAATAAGAATATAATACTTTTTCAAAACATATGTTAAGTAGGTAGATTTGGTAGATGACTAGATTGCCTCAGAATCATCAAGGTTGGAAGAGACCTTCAAGATCACCCAGTCCAATCATCCACCCAGCACTACCCCTGTCACCCCTAAATCACCAAACCACATCACCAGATCCAGATTCCTCTTGAACATATCCAGGGGTGGAATACTCTCTGTAAGCATATAAAGTTATGTTCAGGAAAAATTGTAACAGGTTTTATATGTTATAACCACAGCATACTACAAAGCTGATATACTTATTTCACCAGGGGCTTGTTTGGTACTCAGAGCTGTTCGAACTCATTACTTTACTTGAGACAAATTTGGTGGTTGTCCTTCACAGAAGTTTTAAGAAAATACCTATATTTTGAAATGGAAGCTTACAGCTAGAGATATGGTTTATGTCTGAAGAACAGGAGTATTTTCTTCTTAGATTTTCTTACTCTCAACAAGTCCTGGTTTTAGTTTGATTTTTTTTTAAAGTTTAAAAATACTGTGAGAAAACAAAAATCAAATGGTGGCACTAAGTAATAATGTGCTTTTAAATCTTATTTAATTTCACTGTATATTTTCCAAGTCCCACATCACCAAGTGTTTGTGTTCATTTGTTTTTTTAGCTTATTTGCACTAATCTTGATGAACTCAGGGAATTAATCACAAAGATTGAGAATGAACTCAAAGATCTGGAGGACATTAAAAAGAAATCGGTATGTGACATTAAAAGCTTTCTCTTGTATGGATATGAAACAGTGCCAGTTACTTGCTGAGGCCTGTCAACTGAAGTTTTTTATGCTGTTCAGTAACTGCATGAAACCTCCTAAGGCTCATACCTGGGGACTGTAATCTTAATCTTTCCTGTATGTAATGCTCTGTTCTCAATGTTTTTATGATAAGTGAATTCAATAACTGTGTTAGCACTTTTCCCTGCCAAAACAAAATATGGATAGTGGTAATACCTTAGAACAAGTAGTTCATTTCCATTAAACATATAACCATTTTGCCCTGAGGACAAGTTCTTACCAACAAATAATTACAGGATAGAATTCTTGCATCTGTCTATGCAGTGCTGATCAGAACTTCTAATGCGCTAGAATTCTTAGTTCCTTTTTTTTGCATGTATTATTAAAATTTACTTTGTTTAGTGTTTACTGAAGGAGTTTGTACCAGAAAGCATACTATCTAACTTTTGATATCAGATTGAGATGCAAATTTTGCCGATATACACTAGATCACTGAGTCTGTGCAACTGAAAACCTCAAAGGAGTAACAGACAAGAGAATCCAGCATGTATGTGCTTTTGTAGGGGGCAGTGATTCTAACTGACATGGTGGATGGGTTTAAATACATGACTACTACTCATTTAAACAGCCCTCTACAGTGAACTCTTACTACTTTTTTCATTGTAGTTCTGTTCATTGAACCTTTGGTAGGCACTTCTGTGGTGGCATTTCTACAAAATGGAAGTACATAGAAGTGTTGATTTTTCTTATGTTAGAAATTAGGCTGCTTTTAATTCAAGTCAAAGTTTATAGTCATGCAGAATCAATATATTATTAAGTTATTTAAATAGGGGAGAGAGATGTGGTAGGAGAGAGACAATATAAATTAGGATGCTGAAAGACAAGTATCAGTGCAGACAATTAACATAATAATTGTTAATGTAGGCAGAGGAATAATACCAGCCTTATCTTGAAATTATTTTGTACTTGCTAAATTGCGAACAGCTTTTATCATAAGAATGCGAAGAAGTTATCAGAAAAGCTATGTCAGCAATAGGATAAAAAACCAAAAATGAGACTGTGCTGCAGCATATCAATAATCTTAGTATAGATGAGACTTTTAGTCTGCTAGTAAAACTGTAGGAACAAGACTTCTTCAAGGGTAGACAAATGCTAAATATGTCATAATTGCTCTTCAGACTGAAATCTGATAATGTCATTATGTAAGTAAGTTGCATGACTTCAGCAGGAATACTGTGTTTAGTTCTAATTGCACCATCTTAAAAAAAACGAACACTTAAGTACAGGGGAGTTAAGATACAACTCATTCAGCATTCAGAAGTTGTGAGGTAAGGACAACCTTTTGCTATGCTTTTATGGACCTATCAGATCATAATTCTGGGTCTCTAAACACTTGTGTTGTTAGAAGTTTTATATAAAGAAGAAGGGTTAGGATTAATTACTGAACAAACGGTTATGAGGAAACAGTAAAGTGAGATACTCATTTAGAAAAAAATATTTATCAGGGAAACTTCATGTTTGCCTTTTAAACATACAAATAGAAAGGTGTTAAATTAGGTGATTAATAATAAATTTGACTTGCTAAAATGAGGTTTTGCTTTGTAAGGAAAGTCTTTAGGATTTCATTTTTGATGTCTAACATCATGTGTAATTATGTTAGATATCTGAAAAACTGGATAAAATGCAGACTTTCATTCTTCAGCTCTAACCAAATGACAATGGCAGTTTCAGAAGCATCCAGAATCAAGTTTGTTCAGTTTTTCTGAAGTGCATAGTCTGTTAAGTATAACATTTTTCTAATTTGGTAATGGAAATTGGAGCTAATGTGAAAGTTGATTTTAATATGATGGCACTTACATGCCGTTCATGGACTTCTTTCTTGTTTTGACTGAAAGATGGTGATGTTCTTACTACTTCATGGTAATTTAGTATTGATTTTTGTTTGCAATAATGACCTGGGTGAAGACATAGGAATCTTTTATCTTCACTACTAACCTCCTTGGTAATTTCAGTTGTAGTAGTTGCTAGCACATGCTACTGAGAAAAACTTTAAAGGCAAGCTTTACTGTTACGTTAAATACTAACACATATTAGAAGCACCGCTTATTTAACTTTTTATTAAGCCTTTCAAGTATAACCTTCTCTTAGTCGTAACCTCCCTTTTGTTACCTAGAAGACCATGCTAGAGAACGTGAAAGGAATTCCTTCTCCAGAACTTGAAAGTAGTGGAGACTGTAATGAAAGAGCTGAGCTACAGACCTTTTTAATATGAATGATCTTGCACTGTTTTTCCTCATTTTTTGTAGGTAGTTGGACTGGTTGTATCTGGTACTTTTCCAAACATCAACTTGAGACAACAAATGACATGACAGATTTTTGTTTGGCAAGTTAAAAGAAAATTAGAATAGGGTTATGTAGTGGAAAGTAATGGATAATTTTAAATTTTGGCATTTCTACAGGTTTCTTTTACAACAATGGAATAATAAACCTGTTGGAAAGTATTTTCTCTCTTTGGTTGACTTGGTTCTTTACTCTTGTACACCTCTAATGTCTTTTGAATTAGGTATGAGTAGTATTTTTCCTTTTAAAAAGCCTTGCGCTTTTTCATGATTACTGACGACTTTGTTATACCTATGATGAGATTTGCTTTGTGCTAGTTTGCTGTGACTGTTTATAGTAGAAAATTAAATTTGACCTCAGTTCTTTAATTTTGAAGAGTTCAACTCTGCTCTTGAAATCTAGCCACAGTTCTGAAGCGACGCTGCAATTTCACATATTCGCATATTTCACTGACATAAGCCAAAACTGCTGCCAAATAAATAGTTCCTACTCCCTATGTCTCTGGAAGGTCCTATTTTCTATGCCATCTCATGAGAGAGGGTAGCAAAATTCTTTTTTCAGTTGCATGATAAGAGATCGTGATAAACCTAACTACTTATTTCGGCTGGTGATTTGTTCATAAGCCAGACCAATTTTCTAATGCAATTTATCGTGGAGTTGCACAAATACCTGTGCTTGTATTCTGCTACAGGTTGAGTGGTCATTGTAAGAGCAAAATGCCCATCTATGGGCAAAAGAAAGTGGGACTGATTTTGACAGGAAAAGTGCCTTTGTGTGGCAGGTGAAGTTGTACGTGATATTGCTATCAGGGGTGCTCTAAAAAGTCTATTCCTTCAGCTACTGAACAGTTCCTCTCCTTACCACATATCCAGAGGGAGAGGAGAAATCAGTCAGATTTGCAATTTGTTCAAGTACCTGACTGGAAATAAGAATGTGAAAAGTGCAGAAAGGGGACTTAAAGGACTTAGAGTTTAATGTTTTGTGCACTGCCTAGTGAGAGGCTGATACCCTAAGGAATGTCTAAGCTAGAATACCTTCTAGCTCTTGTACATTGCTTAGGACATGTGAAGCAGCATCCTTTAATTTTAAAGTAGTGTGACTAAAAACAGGAGTAAAAGTTGAATCAATAAAAAACCCCCAGAATTTACAGCAACAAAAATTAGATGCTAGTAGAAATTAGGACTCTTTTGTTGCTAATACTTACATAGAAAAGATATGGGTGAAATTACAAGCAGTCAGTAGACAATTATAAACCTGAAGTAGAAGAACATACTGGCTAAAAATTCTATTGATATTTTGTTGCATTTTTACCTCTTGTTTGTTTTTGTAAAATTTAGACTAGATATGTAATATGCATGGCCATTCTGTTGAATGTGACCTCCTAGAAATTTGCTATAACTAGCAAATTGACCAAGATATGCATAGTAGCTTAATTCCACACTTGCAATGGTATTACTGAAAAAATAATTTTGACAAACATACGTGATAGGGAAGCATTTTGCTATATATCCTAATATATTTAGGATCACATAAATTTCATATATTAGATAGAAGTCTTTCTTTTATGAGAAGAGGCAGTAAAATAACACATTTTGTCAGATCAGTATGCAGGTTAACAACTATCAGTCTCTGGCATTATGGATCCTGTTTTTCCCTAGGTCTTCTCTGTCTGGTCAAATCAGTGGGAGTTGCAGTGTGAATGGTAATCTTCTTACTGCCTTTCAGATAATCCACTTCTCTTGTGATCTGAAGTAATTTTGTGTGTGTGTGAAGCTGTTAATTAAGCTACTTAGTAGATCAGTTGTATGTACTTAGCTGTTGAATATCATAGCAGAAATTTATTTTTCATTTTTTTCAAACCCTTCTTGATGTTGTATAAGACTGCAGGTACTTGTATAAAATAATGAACTTAGGGCTTTTTTGCAGGTGCTAACTGAATTTGCAATAAAATGAACGGGGTTTTTAACATGAACGTGGCAAGATTTCTTGTTTACTGAAGTGCAAGACTTTATTTTGCTAGCACCATTGGATTTGAATCATGCCCTCTAAGTCTGATGGATAAATGCATAGCTGTCTAGGGGGTGAGAGGGGAGGCTGGAATCCAGTATTCCCACAGTTAAGCAGAGAAGGTTAAAATGAGTAAAGGGCAATACCTTCCTGAGAAGAAGACCACGTTGTCCTTATACAGAGAGAGAAGTCAGTTAAGGGAAGGAGAATTGCTTAGTCAAAGGACACCAGCCAAGGTAACAACTAATTATGGTTTGGAGAAAAGGCTGTGAAGATTTTGTTGCTTGCAGAGATCTGTAGTACCCTAATGTTCTTGACTTAGTAGCCAAAAAAGTAAAATCCTCCCTTTTAAAGGTTTTGTGTTCTGCTGTTGTTCCTGGAGTTTATAATGAGACAGTCCCAGGAGGTTGAATGCCTTTGTCTGTCTTTGGAAGTGGATATTTTTTTAGTCAGGTAAGTCAAAAGGCCTGAAAGCAAACTGAGGTTTTCTGCAAAAGTATGTATTTCAGAGTGCACCTGAAAATTTGAAGTGAAAAACCCACTGGTTTAGGTCAGAAATGTTTAGAACCTCAGACAGAAATTCATTTGTGGGGCTATTCAAAGGAATATATTGGTCTGGGGTGGAACATGCTTCCCTTGTCTGGGTTTTTTTTTTTTTTTTTTTTTTTGAGATTCCAAATAGGCTGCTGTTAAATTTGTTCGTAGGAGGTGTAAGCATCTAAACTAGGAGACTGGTTTCTGAGGTTTTCCATTTATTTGCCACATTTTGGTTTAAAAATATGTTAATATATGGGAAAAATAATGCAAAATGGTTCATTTTAAAAGTTTATAGAATATTCCCTCTCTGTTCGGCGAAGAAATGGAAAATATTGTCACATGTTTGAAAATACTTGGCAGGGAAACCGTGTGTAGACAAGACTGTGCAGGGACTGCGAAGATCTTCCCTTCAGCAAAAACTTGTGTAACCATCAGAAATAGTTTAGAGTTCTTACTAATATTTTAGTCAATCAGACCTCAGTTTTACAAACAATGAAGTGGAAAAACCTACTGTATCTTTTCATTTGGGGCCCAGGGAGACATTTTTATTATTGGGTTAAATCTTTTTCAGTTTTTATTCAGAGGTTGACTTCCTTCTCCCCATTCCTGCCTCCTCTTGTCTTGACCAATTCTTCCCTCCCCACTGAAATATGTACCATGCTTGAGACTTTTCAGTTATACTTATTTTCATCAGCGTTACTGTATTTACATAAATGTACACAGTACATTTATGTAAATGCAAACAGAAATACTGTAATCTGAGAAATCTGTGTATGCACACCCATATTCTCTTTACCTGCATTTAAACTGCAGGTAAAGAGAGCTACAGTGAAAGAGATGCCAATAAGTATGTAGAGTTTGGGGGTACTAATATACACACTTCAGGTCTTGCAGTTTCCTATTAATTTAAGCCTAAGTTCTCTGTTACTATGTATCTTCATCTATAACATGTCTAACATAATCTCTTTTTCCATCCTTATCCCAAACGCTTGATTTGTGCATTAGTCACTTCCGAATACTGTTACTGCTTCTCTGTGTCTTGCCTGCATCTCTTGAAAACAGTAATATGAGCCCAAAATACTGAATTTTGAGACAGAAATTTACACATTTACGTCCATGCAGCTTCTTGTACTTCTGAGGACAGGTAGAAGATGTGGAGCATTTGTAATATTTAGTTGTTTAATATGAATGAATAAAGCCAATTTTAGGCTTCAATTTTTGAAATCTTCTCCACGATGTTTAATTTGTCTTCTCTGGTATTTTTAACTTTGGCTTATCTCTCTTAACATTCAATATTTTTGTCACAGTCTTCAGTTTTTCTTAGCTTCTCCAGTTTTCTGTCTTTATTGCCTACTTTTTTCACAACTATTTTCTCTTGATCTTTCATGCCTTTCCCTGTGTGACTGACTAAACCTCCAATAAATGTATGCTAACAAGCTTTCTTTAAGCCACTTTTACCACATACCGTTCTACAATTCCGAATGTGAAAGCGTGGGTTCTGCATCAGAGGTGAACGTGTACTTACACATTTTTGTAACAGAAATGCTACTAGGTATTCAGAACATATCACAGTGCTTTGGATTTTGGTCAGTTGGCATGTTGTTTTGAGGAAATAATTCAAGGCATTCCTGTCAGCACACAATAGTAGCAAAACAGCTGATTTTAAGATGCTCAGCTGAAGAATAGAGAAACACTTATCTATTCAGAGTTAAGAAGATAAAATACTCAGATATATGAGAGGGAGTTAAGTAGGATCTTAACAACTTAAAAGACAAACATAGCTTTTTTGTAAATAGTTTAAGATACTACATACATCTAATTTCTTTGTAAGTTGCAGAAGTATAAATCAGTTAATAACTTTGAAGGTCTTCTAATGGAGGAGTAAAATGTGACAATTCAGTACTGGATAATTTCACTATTCTGAGTTCAACAGTAAGTTCATCCTGATGATAAACTTTCTCATGTGTTTTTGTGGTTTATGTATTTTTAAAAAACATGGTATATTGATCAAGACATTGATGATTGTGTAGCAATTTTCCCTAAAGAAAATTAGAACATGTGGCTAAACATATGAATGAAAAACCATTTCACAGTAATGAACTAAATCAAGAGACAAAGACAGTCTTGGTAGCAAGAAATTCCTTGCACTTTGTTTCAGTGTTGTTGTTTTTGTTTTACTTTCTTTGCTTGTAGTGTGTAAGAAGACAGTATGAGATACCATTTTAGGATATAACTTGATGTACTCAGATATCTAGGTCATGGAAATGCAAGCTGGGGTCAGGACTTTTCATTAGTTGCTGGTAAACGCTCAAAGATAAAATTGATTCAGAGATGTCATAACTGAATTTGTTTTATAATTTACTACAAGTCATTCTTCCTGACTCTGCTTAATCCCAGTCTTCAAACAGTATCAGTGGTTAGCTGTTGATATATATTTATAATGTTCAGAATTATGTTGCTGAAGGTAAAATACAAGATACTAACTTTCAGGAATTTTTATTATAGAAGATAAGTCTAAGCATTTTCAAAATTAAAACACTTTCAGTAGTAGATGAGTTTTCATAGTATGAATACATGACCTTGTCATGCATTCTTATTCAGTCAAAATTGGAAGTGTCTGCAATTGTAGTATTTGGCCCATAAATTAGTTACTAAAAACATTCAGCATTAATCCATATATGATTTGAAAAAGTTACTGATGTCTTTTCTTTAGGTATCTGGTGTCCAAAGCAGCTGGAGATCACCAACTCCCTCTCTGTGTGGCATCACTAGAAAACGCTAGACTGGTGATGTCACACATACCACAGAACCCCGCAGCAGAATGGAGCAGGCCTATTAAGGGTAAGTTTTCTCCCTCCACCACCACCCCTTTTCAACAATATTGCATGGTTTTATAAGATTACTAATTTTCTTTACTTTCTGTCCCTGGGATATAAAGTAAAGATTACAGACAATCTTATGAAACTGCATAATATTGTGGTGTTGTGTGTGTGTGTTTATTTAAAAGCAAAACAAAAACTCCTATAAAAAGTTCAGTCCTTACCCCATGTATCAATATCCTGGCTCCAGTCTGCTTTGGGGTTCCATGTTAAGTATGCCAGAATAATGTATGCTGGGGCATCGATCACAGAGAGTGGAGTCAGCATTTCCAGGCTGCTCTGGATGTCAGAAACCTTGTTTTAAAAGGTAAGTTTTCAGTTGAATGTATTGAATGTGTCTCTGCATTTATATGGAAGCATTCAGCCTATTTCTAAAATGTGTTTTTATTATGTTTTAATTTTTGAAGTTTATTTGAAACTTGACACAGCAGAAAGTCACATTTTATACTTCTCTGTCCAGTCCTCTTCTCCTCTTTTATTTTCCTGTGTTAATACCTTATATTGTGTTTCCAGAAAAAAAATAGTGTCTTGTTTGTCACTACTTGGAACAAGACAGTAACTAAATTCTATTTAACATTGTTCTCAATGATGTGGACGAGGGGATCAAGGGCACCCTCAGTCCACAGACAGCACCAAGTTGGGTGGAAGTGTTGAGCTCCTGGAGGGTAAGAAGGCTCTGCAGAGGGATCTGGACAGGCTGGATCATGGGCCAAGGCCAGGGGTGTGAGGTTCAACAAGGCCCAGAGCCAGGTCCTGCCCTTGGGTCACAACAACCCCAGGCAGCGCCACAGGCTGGGGCAGAGTGGCTGCAAAGCTGCCCACAGGAAAACGGCCTGGGGGTGCTGGTGACAGCAGCTGAACATGAGCCAGGGTGTGCCCAGGTGGCCAAGAAGGCCAATGGCATCCTGGCCTGTACCAGCAGCAGTGTGGCCAGCAGGGCCAGGGCAGGGATTGTCCCCCTGTACTCAGCACTGGTGAGGCCACACCTCAAATCTTGTGTTCAGTTCTGGGCCCCTCACTCCAAGAAGGACATTGAGGTGCTGGAGCAAGACCAGAGCTGGGGAAGAGTCTGAAACATAAATCCTGTAAGAAGCAGCTGAGGGAGCTGGGGGTGTTTAGCCTGGAGAAAAGGAAGCTCAGGGGAGACCAGAACTGCCTGAAAGGAGGGTGTAGCCAGATGGAGGTTGGCCTCTTCTCACAGGGAACAAGTGCTGTATGTTCCTGGTGAACATATACTTTTGGAGGTCCAGCTTGAACCTCCTAAGCTTCAGTTTGTAGCTGATCTCTTACATTATATAATTTGGTATTTCTGAGAACTTGCAACACAGACATTTGTGAAAACAAGTTTATTATCTATAGAAATTAGTAGGCAGGTATGTAATAGGGAGGTAGCTCATATCTTTATCAATTATTGATTTGCCTTCCTTCCCCCCTACCACCTGAATAAAAGACAAACACAAGACTGTGTTAGAGAATCAAATTGCATATGAAAAGAAATGATAAATTTTGTAGTGATGGGTCTTAAGGTTATATAAATTTTTTTAATGTCTCTTTTTACTATTTAGTATTTAAGGAGTAATAACATCTAGCCTTTATGTGTTTGCACAGAAAACCAACTGAACCACAATAATTTAAAAGATAAGGATTTATTTTTTTCCAGTCTTTCTTGGCCTGTATTAGTTCTGTCCTGACTATTTCTGAGGAAAAAAGATTCTTCTCATTGCTTAAATTTGTCCGTGCTTCCATTAACAGGTTTATTGTCAATTCCAAATCCCCACGAAGAAAAATAAGTAATTGGGATAAAAGGAAATAATTAGTTTATGTTTTTAAAAATTATGTTGCTATAGAATTTTCATTAAAATTGCTTGGAGGTATGGTTCCTCTCTGCCTGTTTCTCCACCTTGTTGAGGTCCTTCTGAAGGGTTGCACAGCTCTCTCACACACTTCTTCCAGCTTTGTGTCATCAGTGAACTCACTGAGGGGGCATTTGCCCCTTCATCCAAGTAACTGATGAACAAGTTGAACGATACTGGACCAGTACTGACCCCTTGGGGACACCACTAGAGACAGACCTCCAACTAGAGCTAGCTGTAGAATTAGGGGCCAGGAATTGCTTAGGTTTTTATGTTTGTTTTTGTAAGCAGAGAGACATACAAGGTAACGTATTTGTTTTTCTTTGAAGTATTAATGAAGTCAGTAAAGCCTTGTAGTCTGTTCTTGACTAAACATTGTATGTATGCTGGCTGCATACCTGTTGCTGCTTCAAATTTATTCAGTGGTTAGCTGATACTTACCTTTCTTATAAATACTCTTTTTTTTTCCTACTTAAGCCAAGATCTTAGCCTTATTTGAAGACAAATTAGTCTCAGAATTCAATAATTTCTTGGGTTTTTTGCTTTGCAGTGATTTTTCGTATCTTTTTAATATTACATTTTCACACATCTTCTTTGCTATATCAACTGCATGTACAGCATTTCTACTTCACAATAGTAGTAGCATTGTTTACTTTTGCTATTTGATTTTTGTTTTGAGGCAATGCACTAATGCTCTGTAGTATATAAATTCATTCTTTTGAAACAGTCTGCAAAGTTTTGTTTATTTTACAAGAAAAAGAAATATGTGCACGTAATGTTCTTTCATATGTAAACAATTAATTCTGTTGATTGCTCACATTAAGAGATGATACCAAATGCCCTGCTAGGCTACAGTATGCACAAGGTTTGGTTTTTGTTGTAGTGATTAGTGCCAGGTTTTACACATGTGACTGACCACAAGTGAAGGAAATTATAATACAGTTTACTAGCTTGTCTGTGTGTTCAGCACTGATCCATTGTGTGGTAGTGTGGCATAATTACCCACTTAAAATCTTTGCTTTTGTAATTTTAATTGAAGCATGAAGGTAACTTTTTGTTTTATTATGTAACATGTAAATGATTATCCATAAAAAAATAGATACCTGGTCTTCAAACAAGCATTCAACCTGAGTGATCTTGCTGTACATTGGAGAGATCTGCTGAAATGTATAGAGAAAAATTGTTCCAAAGTCCTTAGGAAGATCAGTCTTGTAGACTGCTGAAAGGCAGCCGTGACAAGCTTTATCCAGATTTTCCTGCCTTACATTTCTTGGTGTGCTAGACCACAGGAAGCTTTGAAGGATATATGCGCTATCAAAAGCTAAATATGTATATGAAATAAGTAAGTTGTCTTTTTTTTTTTGCAGAACCATAGTCTCTTTACTGTTTTACATCTTCTCTGACCAGTCAAGGGCTAAAATCCTCATTTACATAAAATGCACAGAGTTAGTAGAGTGGCAGAAGTACTATACCACATCTCTTTTGTAACAGTTGCATATATATGCATTGTTCAGTCTTTCAAGCGATGAAGTACAGAATAAGGTTTTGGGAAGAGCTATGTACAAGGGGTTTCTGTGAGTGTTAAGGGGTGTGTTCTGCAGCACCATGGCCAGCATGATTGTCATTTCCTCATGTCTTCTCTCCTTATTCAGACTTTCTAGATTTATGAAAACATGAATAGAAGATTGCATATATCAGTTTTGAAAATGATACTTTTTAATTATATATTTGAATTAAAAACTTAAAGGCTTTTACATTGGGAAACTGGTCTTTGCTGCACAGTCTGTTGCTTCATAGAAGACGAATTTGCTAAACTTCTCTTTTAAAAAAATGTTCTCTAGAATATTAAATAAAATGTAATGGAAAAACTGTGGGATTTTTATCCTTGAAAATTGTAGTAAGTTTTTTTTTTTGTTGCAAATAATAATGTTATAATTTATACCACTTCTCTTAAATGAGATTGTGGTGAGATTTTCTGTAAAAATTTTATTTCTAACTCAGAAAAGTGTATATACATGGTTGATTTTCCTGACATGAGTGGATTACTACCTATGTTAGTTACTCATTTAAGTAATTTTAAACACATGGTGTATTTGTAGAATCCTGTTTCAGTTTTAATTTTGACCTGTAAAAAGTGAGCATCCTTGCAGTATTACTTTTCCAGCTAGGACATTATCCCTCTGTAGTATTAAAATAAAAGTAATAATTTCTTGCATAGGCTGGGGGTAGATGTAACTCTGAAAGTTTCCAATCTTTTCTTCCAGTTATTTTCCTTATATTAGTGTACTGGGATTATTGTAGGACTGATACAATCTAACAAGATTTAGGTCAATGCAATGATAAATAAATGGAATTTATGTTTTCAGGGAAGATGGTACCACCGGAAGCAAGCAGTAAAGGAATTGCATGGTACATTGTTACGGCTGCTTAATGAACTGTTACCATGGGAACCAAAGCTAATTAAAGCGTTTCAAAGAAACAGGTAATTACCTGCTTTTTTTTTTCAACAGTGGTGCATGGGATGAAAACCAGAACAAAATTCACCTCTTAAAAACTGATCAATAATCTGGCTTCTTAAATAAATAAAATAGTTTGAGGAGAGGAGTGAGGCACTGGCAGTACTTTAGTTGGAAGAAGTATCTTATAGTCCAGAGTTACTGTATCTAAAAATGTTGAGCTTAATCCTCTAATGTTTTTTTCCTCTAAAATGCTCTAGAACCCTTAAGCATGCTGACCAATAGTATATCACAATACAGCTAGGATTTGTATTGCTGCTTATTTGGTTAAGAGATGCTGAAAACCTTTCTCTAGAAAACTATACCAGGGCTTCTTAGAATACTCTGACTACTTACTTTCTAAAGCTACATAAATTAGCTATTAATGAATTTTCCACAGAGCAATTCTTGAAGCGTTGTTTTGAGGTCTTTGTAACCCAGTAAATTAGAAATGCATCTGGAAAGATGTAAGAGGAATATGAGTGAAGCAGTGATGGGTTTAAATCTAATGAAATGCCAGTATTAGTAACAGTGAAGGTGCTACCCTGATTATAAATCATAGATTAGATACTGTCTTGAAGCTCAGTGCCATTCTTACCTGTTAGCTATACAGCTGTTACTATAATCGTACCTTAGTTTTGCCATGTAGACAGTTAAAAAGCAAGGAAAGAGGCTTGAACTCTGTGATACAGGATAGGAAAAGAGGCTGCTTCTTAGATGTTGAGTGTGAAAGAAGCAAGTTACACAGTTATGTGATGCAGAGCTAATGCTGAGAAGTGTGAAAGGTATTATGTTTAAAAAACCACAATGACATACCAAAGACATTAAATTGGTTCCTTGGTAGCTTATTTTGTGAATATCACGCAAGAATTAAAATTCTTATTTGGAAATCTGGGATATTGTTGAATATTTTGCTTTAAATAATGGACCCAAGTACAAGTTTTGGGGTTTTTTTCTATTCCTTTCTCTTCTCGTTTCTGCTCATTTTCCTTAGCTGTTAATTTCTTCCTGTCTTTTGCAATTTGGAATCCTTCTCGAAACATAGCAGACAGTATTACTGTCAGGAAGAATTTCATTTTCCAGTGTGTGAAGTTTACAATTTCATCCTTTTTGTAAATTCTGCCGTGGAATGGTTTGATGCCCAGTATTAATTCTAGTTTGTCGAATCATAGAATGGTTTGGGTTAGAAGGGACCTTAAAGATCATCTAGTTCCAATCCCCTTGCCATGGGCAGGGACACCTTTAATAGACCAGGTTGCTCAGAACTCCATCCAGTCTGGCCTTCCAGGGATGGGGCTTCAACAACATCTCTGGACAACATGTTCCAGTGCCTCGCCACCCTTGCACTTAAGAATTTCTTCGTAATTTCTAATCCAAACCTACTCACTTTCAAATTGAAGCCATTGCCCCTTGTCCTCTCACTACAAGCTCTTGTACAAAGTCTCTCTCCAGCTTTTTGGAAGTCTCCTTTCAGGTACTGGAAGGCTGCAATTAGGTTTCCCTGAAGCTGCCTCTTTTCCAGGCTGACCAATCCCTCTTGGTCTTTTTGCACAGGAGAGGTGTTCCGTCCCTCTGATCATCTTGATGGCCCCCTCTGGTCTCACTCCAACAGGTCCATGTCCTTCCTGTGCTGGGACCCCAGAGCTGGATGCAGCACTGCAGGTGGGGTCTCACCAGAGCAGAGCAGAGGGACAGAATCCCCTCCCTGGCCCTGCTGCCCACACTGCTTTGGATGCAGCCCAGGACACGCTTGGCTTTCTGGGCTGTGAGTGCCCATGGCTGGGTCATGTCCAGCCTCTCATCCACCAGCACCCCCAAGTCCTTCTCAGCAGGGCTGCTCTGATCTGTCCATCCCCAGCCTGTGCTGATACGTGGGGTTGCCCCAACCCAGGTGCAGCACCTTACACTTGATCTTATTAAACCTCATGAGGTTTTCTCATGGACCTCATTTCTCGAGCTTGCCAGGTCTCTCTGGATGGCATCCCATCCTTCAGGTGTGTCAGCTGCACCACTCAGCTTGGTGCCATCTGCAAACTTGATGAGAGTACACTCCATCCCTCTGTCTATGTCATTAATGATGATACGAAATAACTCTAGTCTGAGTATGGACCCCTGAGGGACGCCCTGATGTCCATCAGGATTCTATGCCATTTACCACTACTCTCTGGATGCCACCATCCAACCAGTTTCTTATTCACCTGACAGTCTGCTTATCAAATCCTAATCTCTCCAATTTAAGAGAGAGGGATGTTGTGGGGGACTGTGTCAAAGGCTTTACAGAGGTCCAGATAAATGGCAACTTTAGCCCTTCCCTTGTCCACTGATGTAGTCAGTCCATCGTAGAAGGCCGCTGAATTGGTCAGGCAGGACCTGCCCTTGGTGCAGCTGTGCTGCCTCTCCCGAATCTTCCCCCTGTGCCTTAGCATAGCTTCTAGGAGGGTCTGTTCCATGATCTTCCCAGGCACAAAGGTGAGGCTGACAGGTCAGTAGTCCCCAGGGTCCTCCTTTCAACCTTTTTTTAAGATGGGTACAATATTTCGCTTTTTCTTGTCACCTGGGACTTCACCTGACTGCCAGGACTTTTTCAAATATCATGAGATAGAGAGTGGCTTGGCAAATATATCAGCCATTTCCCTCTCTTCTGTACATTCAGGTTCTTCAGGTAATTGTGAACCTGATCTTAACTTACAGTGAGAGGGACTCTACTCCCCCAGTCCCTATCCTGCTGTCCATCCACTAAAGAGGTGTGGGAAGAAATGCTGCCCTTGAAGACTGAAGCAAAAAGTTGTTGAGTACCTCAGCCTTTTCCTCATGTGTTGCTTCCAGTTTTCCACCCTTGTTTATCAGAGGAGGTCACCTTCTCTGGCCTTCCTTTTCTGGTTAACGTGCATGTAGAAGCCCTTCCCATTATTCTTTGTGTCCTTTGCCAAGTTCAGTTCCAGCGTTGCCCTGGACTTCCTCACCCTGACCCTACACAATCAAACTGGATCTCTGTGCTCTTCCTGGGCCACCCATCCTAGCTTTAACTGCCTGTGCATTTGCTTCTTTCCCTTCAGTCTGACCAGCAGTTCCCTACTCAGCCCTGCCATTCTCTTGCCTTCCTTGCCCAATTTCTTACTCCTGGGGATTGCCAGCTCTTGTGCTCTGTGGAAGACTTCCTTAAACATCTGCCAGCTCTGTTCCAGTCACGTGTCCCTGAGGGAAGTGTCCCAATGGATCCCACTGGCTATCTCCTTGAAGAGTTGGAAGTCTGGTTTCCCAGAGTTCAGGGGCATAACTTTGTTCCTCACCTGGCCCATATTCCTCAGGACTGCAAACTCCACCGGTGCATGATTGCTGCAGCCCCGGCTCCCTCCAGTCTTGACATTCAAGATTGGCTCACTTATGCTGGTGCCCATCACATCCCGAATTGTATCCCCTGTGGTAGGGCTGCAGTCTATTCCCTGGCTCAAGAAGTTATCCCCCATGCTTTCCAAGAGTCTCCTGGCTTCCCTGCAGCTTGCTATGCTGCTTTCCCAGCAGATTTTGGGATGGTTGAAGTGCCCCAGCAGGACAAGAGCCTGTGAGCATGATGCCTCCTGTAGCTGGAGGAAGAAGGCTTCATCAATAGGCTCCCATTGATCAGGGCTCTGTACTTAAAAATGTCCACAAGGTTCCCTTTGTTGCCTCTGTCCCTGATTCTTGCCCACAGGCTTTTGATCTGCTCATGGAGACAGCTCTTCACACTCAGTCTACCTCCTGATGTAGAGGGCAACCCCTCTGCCTCTCTCTTTCCTCACCTGTCTCTTCTGGAGAGCCTGTAGCCATCAATAGTCACTCACCTGTCACATCCCACCAAGTTTCAGTAATGGCAAGAAGGTCACAACATTCTAGCGGCACAGTGGCTTCCAGCTTCTGTTTGTTGCCTGTGCTGCATAAGTGTGGTTATAGAACACAGAACTGTCATGCAAAGTGTGTTGAGTGCTATATATGAGCTGTGACTGATAAAGAATAAATTTTAGTCTGAAGAAGGGTAGTTGAGATCTTATGTATGCATATGCTGGTAGCTAGAGAAGCATGCACTTGGAGTGCAAGATAACTTCTGAAATTCAACTCGTGTTTAGTATGTATGTTTTAGGCTGTAACCCTAGTTTATTCAACGAGGAAAGCCTGAGTGTTTCCATGACATAACTGTTTGGACATACACATAGCATGTCCATCTGAAGAACAATGTTTACAAATCATGGGGAGGAAAGAAAGACGGATAGGGGATTCTAGGTCACTGTCTTGATCTGGTTCATTATGCAGCTGCTAGGCAGTTGTGTAGCACTAATGACAGTGGTGAAGAAAGGTGTCATGTAAAAGGGAAAAAGTAACTGAGTAAAATTTGCTTATGGTCATGTAAACATCGATTCCCCCAGAAGTCTCACTGCAGTTGCTGTGTCTAGAGTGTTTCTCAGCGAGGTACTAACATCTACTAATTGAATAACAGTGTTTAACTTCTAAGCTGTGAAGGGCTGGGCAGCGCTTCTTCCTCCATATGCCATAGTATGGAATAAGAGACTGGAGTTTTCCTTCCTTCCTTTGTTACTGTCTTTAACTAGTAGGAGCAGACTTTATGATCAAAATCCTTTTCTTTCCATTCTGAAAGGTCCTCTGGTCTTTTCAAGATTATGACAGAGTATAATGTTGAATTGTATTTGAAGAGCAGCAAGGTTTAAAAGGGAAAGTTACTTGTGCCCACTGATTATAGTTGTTCACTGGCCTCACAGCAGAGGTTCCTCAAAAGAAAAAAGGAAATTGCATCCAGAAACTTTCGTACAGTAGTGGTTCCCTGGTGTCCTCCTATAGTTCTTCCACACCTAGACTTCAAGATCAAAATCCTGATGACAAGAGTTGAAGTATTGTCCACACTACATCTTCATACAGGCTTCAATGTTGTCTGCTCTGACTGAGAGTGTCAAAGCTGAGAGTAAACGACTAGGTCTCACTGACCCATAGCGGCCCCACCTGGCCATCCATGCCACCTGTCCATCGATCCAGGATCCCCATTTCGGGTCATTCTGCCGCCTTCAATCTCTGCTGTAGGTATGCCAGTTTTCAGCTCAACTACAGTAGTTACTGTGCCTGGCCATGGGTCCTACTGATCTGGACTGACCCTCAGACTGACCTACCTGCATCATGGCTGTGGAGCTGCCCAGAAATCAGTCAACTGTGTCATGACCCTGGCAGCCATCACTGGACCTGGTCCTGATCTTAAACTTTGAATTGACTTCCCAGTTTGATCTCAGACCTGCCTCAGCACCAGGAACTTGCTGTGGGCTCTTGATTGAACCCAATTACCATCCCTAGGCCTGCCTTGCTGCCTCATTCAGGGAAAGTGGAATGGCTTGCTGACTGGTGAGGCTCATACCCTACCAGCTGTGACATCATTCTTGGCTCCTACCTCTCCATCTCATAGACAGCAGCTGGCCATTGCTGCGTTCAATGCAAATAACTGTTACAGTAATGCAAAAGAATGAGTAAATTTAACATCTTATTCTTACTTTCATAAGGGTTAGGTCCGGAATAGTCTAGATTCTGTACCACACAAGGTGTTAATTGCTATAATCCATTTACTCATTTGCTGAATAGTCCTTCTGGACTTTGTGTTGGTTACCACTAGCTGAATCCTGAAGTTCAGTGTATTTGTACACTAAAATAGCTACTACATCCCATCTAAACAATGGTTTAGAAGAAAGGGACAATGAAAACATGTAGCAGGTTAGCAGTATCAAGGTAAGTGAATGTGTTTCTGAATGGTGTTCAAATGAGTGAAGTACCTGTGTATTTCTGTCATATGCACATTCTTTAATGGAGTGTGAACCTATGGAAATGATAGCAGCAGCTGTTCTAATGGGCCAGAGATA
Source organism: Eulacestoma nigropectus (assembly GCA_013397775.1). Lineage (NCBI taxonomy): Eukaryota > Metazoa > Chordata > Aves > Passeriformes > Eulacestoma > Eulacestoma nigropectus. Next base: position 350,300 of record VZTE01002099.1, read on the forward strand.
AGAAAGTGTTCTTGAGGAGAAGGTTGCATTGCAGTCTCATAGCTGAGCCAAAAGCATGATGTGTTTAAGCAAAACGAGATTCACTTAATTCTCTTTTTGGGGTTGTCTTCAAAGTAAGGAGTAAACTTTTTACAGTTAATACTCAAGTCCATACAGGTATATTCGTCACATGAAGGATGAAGGAAGAAATGGAAGATGGATGCGGTAAAAAGGTGATGGTATTTGACTCAGTATTTTTGCCTATTGTTTGAGGACTTAATGGCATAGAATTCAGTTTTGGTAAAGTAAGGGACATTGCTGTCACTTCACATTTTCTAGGCTTTAGAGACTTGCAAATGGGGCTACACTATAATTTTTTGAAGGGCGCAGGCAATTAAATCTACACCAACTTCTTGTTCGGCAGCAAATACAAATAAAAATAATGTTTAAAACAGTGTGGTTTTTTTAGTAAAGTTAGTTTTGTTATTTTTAAGGTCTAGGTTGAAGAAGGACTATGATGACTTTAAAAGACATCCAGACCATGATAAATTTACCAGAGAATTGTGGAGTAATGATGAAAGTGAAGTTGATTCTGGCAAAGAATCTTTTGCAGTAGTATGCGGTAAATCATCAGAGTCTGCAGAACATGTAGAAGTTCCCAAAAAAGATCAGTCAGACAATGGTAAGCATTTACTGGAAATCAGTAGCTTGAACTTGATTCAGGAGACGAACTGAGTTGATTTGGGAAGCTAATTTTTCCATATGAGCTTGTGTCCCGCTTTTTACCTTAATTCTACTACTGTGATAATATGAAAATAGCTTGTGGTGTATAACTGTCAGATGTAGATTTGAAGAGGTCAGACATGACCAAGATGAAAATTCAGCTTTATTCAAGTGTTTGCCTTTTTTTTGTGCTTAACTATTTCTATGATAACATAGTAGGTCTGTGTGGAATTTACTTTTATGGTGGGTTGACCTTGGCTGGCTGCCAGATGCCCATCTGTCACCCCCCGTTCCTTAACAGGATAGGGAGAGAAAATAATATGGAAAAGCTCAAGGATCAAGATACAGGCAAGGGAGATCACTCACTAATTACTGTCACAGTCAAAACAAGACTCACTTGAGGAGAATTAATTTACTTTGTTGTCAATTAAAAATAGAGTAGGATGGTGAGAAACAAATACAAAAGCTAAACCTCTTCCCTTTCACATATCCATGTTCTTTCAAGGCTCATCTTCATTCCCAATTCTTCCACCTCCTCCCTTGTCAAGTGGCACAGGAGGGATTGAGTCTGGGGATTGAGGTCAGTTCATAACAGGTCAGTTCTCTGCTCCTTCCTCATCCCTGCTCCAGTGTGGGGTCCCTCCTATGGAATACAGTCCTTCACAAACTGCTCCAGTGTGGGTCCTCTCCATAGGCTAGAGTTTTTCAGACTGTACCAGTGTGGATCCCCCATATGCCACAGTTCCTGTCAGGAGCCTGCTCCAGGATGGGCTCTTCAAGGGCTGCAACTTCCTTCAAGGCATACTCACCTGCTTAGAATGGGGTCCTCAGGCATTTGCAATGTACGTACCTTTTCCAGCGTGGTCCTCCATGGGAGCGGGTCAACCTGCTTGATCAGGGGTCTTACTGGATTACAGGAGAATCCATTCCAGTGCCTGGAGCACCTCTTACCCCTCCTTCTTTGCTGACCTTGGTGTCTATAGGATTGTGTCTCTACGTTTTTTCCTCAGTCCACTCTGTCATGCTCTTCTGCAGAGCATTATCCATGAGGCATGACCAGCATGGCTGACAGGCTCAGCTGTGTCTGGCACAAGGCAGTACCTGGCCTCTCTCCTCACAGAGGACCCTTTGCAGCCCCATGCAACCAAAGCCTCAATGCATGGCCCTTCTGTCCACCATGGCCCTTCTCCTACATGCATCATCAGCCCTCTTACCACTGCATGCATCCCCTGCTCACTGGCTAGTCCAGCTTGATGCTCAGTATGAAACATGGCATTCACATCTTTGTTGCACAGGCATCCCTCATTCGCAAGTCCACCTGTTAGGCCAGCCCAGACCCTCCGGCCCTCCTGCTCAACAGCTAGTCTGGCTTGAAGTTTATCAATGAATACACACACACTGGATTTGGGGAGGATACAGACACTCACCCCACAGCAGCTGGCACTAGGCCCACAGACTGTAACCTCCTGCAGCTGTCCTTGCAGCTCCCCTTACCTCTACACATTGCTTCGTGGGTTTGTATAGCTGTGCCAATTCCCTCACCCTTCCTGGCCTTGTCTCCAGAATCTCCCGTGGTTTATAACCATATTAGGTTCAAAAAGTTGATCTTCCTGCAAGAGACCTTTGCAGTTTCCCGATAGCCGATCAATTGGTGTGATTGGTGAAGTTGTATCTTGACAATGTCTCCATTTTTGTTTGGTTAGATCTCTGTCTCTGTAATTTTTTTCCTGGCTTCTCCCTTTTTCCCCTCAAGATAACCTTGATGGAATATATATTCTCATGCTCTCACATACTATTATCAATTAATATGAATGACCGGGTTTGGTTTTCCTCACTGTCTCCCATTGCTGGTCAGGTTTCAGTCCGTGTATGTTCTTGTTTATTACTCCCTCCTTTCCTTATTATCCCCTTTTTGTATTGCAAAGGTCCTTGACCAGATGCCTTTAAAAAATTAGACATTTCGTTCCACATACCTTTACTCTGGCAAACTAGTGTAGTGCCTTTAGTGAGACACTGTAAAACTATTTTATAGGGTTATCAGTTGCAAACATGTAAAACAGTGTTTCTGTTTTAATATCCTTGCAGATGAAATGAAACTATTAGAGATGAATTTACCTGCAGGAAAAAATAGAATTCTGAGAAAAGAATCAGCTTCTGGAGAGATACAGAAGACACTGCCCAAATGCATTAAACGACAGCTCAAGCAAAATAGTTGTCTTGATCAAAGCACTGATGAGCTTTCACCAATGAAGAAAGCTAAACTAAGCACTAATGAGGCTGTGGTCCAGAGTTCAGAAAGTAGCCTGCAGTTGGATAGTTGCTTGACTGAGCTGAAACAATATGAAGGGTCAACTCTAGAGTTGCTTTCCTTGACAGATCCTGCAACATCAGTATCAAACTTTCCGAAAGGGACGAAACCCATCCAGGCCTTGCTTGCCAAGAATACTGGGAACAAAGTGACCTTAACAAATCAGCTGTTGCCTCCTGCAGGCATAGACGTATCTTCTTCTGAAAAGTCGGTTTTACCACCTTTGGAATCATCACTGATCAAACCAGCATTACCCTGCGAGGCCAGTTCTAAGACTCCTTTACAAATGGTATACAAAATGCCAAATGGCCACTGTGTACCAATAGATGTTCCCAACAGCTCAGTGAAAATTCAAATGCAAGCTATGATTGACCCTAAAACTGGAGAAAAAGTCATGCAACAAGTTCTTATTTTACCTAAGAATTTTCTTCTTCAGCAGAAGGAAGAAAAAATTGTATCCAAGGACATTCAGTCACTACAACAAAAATCATTTGAGATGCACTGTACATCTTTACCAAAAATGTCAAACGTCAGTGTTTCTTTAACACCTGTTCTGGTAACAGGCCCTGCAAATGCCACTCAGTCACCCACTACAATTTTTAACAAGAATACTACCCACCCATCACGAGTGACTGGTCCCATGAACACTACACAACCATTGCCTGATGTAACTTCCGCAAATAACTTATTATCATCAACAATTAAAGTAAGCCAAACTGAAAGTGACAAAATCAAGACTACAGTTTCGACTGCTACATTGCCTGTGTCTTTGGCTTCACCTGCTCTTTCCACAGCTAGCCAGTCATTGACACCAGCAACAGCATTAAGTGCATCTACAAACACTGATTCTGCCTCTCACAGTCTTACATCACAGCAGCAAACTGACTCCCTTGAAACTAAGCAAGAGCTGAAGACAGTGTGTGTAAGAGAATCACAATCTATTCTGGTCACAACACGAGGTGGAAACACTGGAATTGTTAAAGTACAAACAAACCCAGATCAGATTTCACCTAGTAGTTTATGTCCTAGTTCAGTTTTCACTTACACATCTCAGCTTCAGGCCTTTCTTGTGCCAAAAACGGCAGCAGTATCATGCTCTAGTCTTCCATCTGTAGCAACAGCCACATCTGGTCTCCCACATACTGGACAATCATCTCCTTCTGGATTTGTCCCCTCAACAGCTTCTTCTGTTAACTTTCCAGCTTTCCCTGATGATTTTACCCAGGCAATGGAGAAAAATGGCAAATTCACACTCCAGCAGCCGGCTTTGTGTCAAGTAAGAGAGAACTGCTGCCATATGTCTTCTCCTTTTTCCTCCATTTCATTAGCTAGCGATTTGGTGTCTGCAACCTCACACAGTCCTGTTAGTATGACTAGCACTGGACAAAGTAATATTGTCAAAACTCCAAATTCTTCTGTGCAGCATCAAGGGGATACTAAAAGCAAAACAAAATCTGTTACACAATCTGAGTCTAATTCCACAACAAATGGAGATTTAATCAGTGGTACTCCAGTCCAGAAATTTACATTAATCACAAATCCACCAATTTTATCTCCCTCCGGGGCATCAGGGGTCAGTATTATACCCTCTCCAGCATCCACTGCTGTTAATGCTCAGAAGCTGGTTTTCATTAACACACAAATTGCCAATGGCCCATCAGCCACCAGTCTAGTTGCAGACACATTGAAACAGAACCTTCCTTCTTCCCTGACTAAAACCTTTGTTAATGCCACAGAACAGCCACAGTTGGTTTTGATCCCATCTACAGTAGGAGCACCGATAAGAATCAATTCATCACCAACTATTGCTCAAGTAAAAGATGTGAAAATTGGACTAAATATAGGTCAGACCATTGTAAATACTAAAGGCAGTGCACAAGAGGGCCTACCAGTTAATGTATTGCACTCTGGCATTTCTAAAGGAGAAGATGAAAAGAGCACAGCCTTGGCCCCATCCTTGACAAGTAGTACTGTGGTTCCTGTTCCAAGTTTTGCTCTGTCAGCTAATGAATCTGTATGTGTTGCAACAAAGGCCGAAAATGCCTTTACAATAACAACAGCAAGTGCACGTGTAGAATCTGTTTCAGTAACATCAAGTGAGACTTCCTCTGGGACACAGCCTACTGTCTTGATTGGTGGCAATGATCCCTCAAGAATAAGGCCAATTCTGGGTAATCGACTTTGTACATCAAATACTGGAAATACTGTGGGTATATCAACTGTGAAAACAGGACATCTTGCTTCATCTGTGCTGATTTCAACACAGCCAACGGTATCTCCTCAAAACCTAGCATCTGCTCTGCAATTTCCAGTCATTAGCTTGCCTGGATCTGCAGCCACCCCCCACAAGGTGTTACATACACTTCCTCAGTTGGCAGCAGTTCCAGCTCCTCTTCCAGTACCAAAAAGCCAGTTGCCCACACTGCTTCAGTTTCAGTCATCAGGAATTTCAACTGCTGTGTCAAGTCATGCAGGTATTCATAAACCTCAGGGTGTGTTGCCCCCTCCATCACCAAATACAGGTGAAGTCATCAATTTTCCCAATTTTTCTGCCCTACAATGCCAGCAGGTGCCTCCCAGTACAGAGAAACAAAGTCATGCTTATACTTGTGTTTCTACCATTCAGATGTCTGACGCATCACCACCTGTAACAAGCAAAACAGGAGGAGGTCAGTTGAATGAAACTTACATTCAACAGAAAATAGTCATTAACACCTGTATGCCTTTGGCACCTGGAACTCAGATAATGATTAATGGTACTCGTTTTGTTGTTCCACTACAAGGCCTTGGAGCTGGCAGCCACGTTCTTCTTCTCTCCTGTAATACAAAACAGACTCCTTTAACAATTAATCATGGTCAAGAGCCTCAAGGTGTACCAACTGTTAATCCAATAACCTCAAAAATCATCCTAGCACCAAGTCATTCATTAAGTTGGCAAATACCAAAACATCCTTTGAAAAGCTCTACAAAAATTGTGAACTCTTTTGGAGCTGCAGATGCTTTACCCATCGTACATGCAACACCCCAGATATTTAGTACTCCAGCTAGCTCATGTACTCCACTGTCTGCGGTAACTCTATCTGTATCTTCAGTGACAAAATCTCCCCTTAATGTTGCTACATCTTCCATTTCTGCTGTTCATTCTCCAAATTCTCATTTACCAAGCAACACTTCAGTGTTTCACTCGGACAATTCTATCAAAAAACTGTTGGTTAGTCCAGAGGGAGCCATATTGAATGCTCTAAATACTCCAGCACCAAAAGTTTCTTCCCTGTCTTCATCACTGCTTCCTGTTGTTGTTTCCACAAGCAGAAATCCTACCACTGTCTTCCCTGCGTCTCAGTCATCTTGCCTTGATAAACCTGACAAAGCTGCATCCTGAATTTACTGCAAATGAGCCACTTTGAAATTCTGGGGCATTCTGCGCACTTTGGAAGTTGTAACTATTGAATAATTTCTTACAGTGTTTTAAACAATTGATTTACTCAATATTACTAAGGTTACAGTCCTTACCTGTTTACCTGTGGGGATTTGGAGGAAGAAAAATTTTCGTTTGTCTGAAGTTTTCAGAGTTCTCTAGTAAAAGGCTCAGAAATGACCAGTGAATTCATTAAACAGTTTGGAGAAATCGCGCCTTTTGCACATGTTCCATTTTACATTATGGACAGTTTGCCAGTGTGTTTATGACAGTATATACTATCTCCTTTTTATTTGTCAAATTTATTTTTGACTTGTTTCTTAAAAAAAAAGAACTTATGCATTGTAAAAATGCAGTCCGTAGTATAGAACTGTACATATTCCTGAGCTCCTAAAAACCTGTACTAAACAATATGTACGAAGAGCTATGCTATCTTATTTATGTTTTGTTTACATAATGTATAGTTTTTTAAGTATTTTAGTAACTTTGGACCAGTGTACTGTTTAGCAACAATGCAGAAGGATCTGCATGTAATAAATCAAGTTGCTGTACTATTTTGTGTTGGCAGTAGTTAAAAATATGTGTATCCATTACACCATGGGAGAATGCATACATACATCCGTACATACATACGTATGTATATATGTGTGTGTGTGTATATATGCATCCTTCTTTTGGTGTATGGTAGAATGAAATTATTTAATCTCTTCTGTTCTTCTCTGATTTTACATTTCACGTGATTTGACAGGATTTGGAAGGAAGGCCTCCTTATTGTTCCTCATGATATAGGGCAGGATAACCCATACTTCATCCATTTTTAATGGCTTGGTTATGTTGCCTAAAGAACTCCAGTGAAGTGGTAAGGCTACAAATGGCTTCCTAAACACCAGTCTAAGTCACATTGATTGCCGTTTAGGACTGCCATGCTTTGTCTTAAACTCAAAGATCTGTTGAATGATTCATTGTTCTCTGTTTTACAGCCTTGTATGCATTTCCACATATCTGGTAACTGTAACAAGGTCACTCACTCGTCTTCCATCTAGCCGTAACAAACTACCCACTTTTGTCACTGGTCGTGCTTTCTAGATCTGTATTTTGTCTTTAGCTTGTAAGAGGTCTCTCTGGAAGGAGAGTGCTAAAACATCACACAAGATTAAAAGAAGCTTTATTAATACTTTGAATGGGGATAATTCACGTATTGCGTAAACCTTCCCTTTTTGTACAGTGTATTCAGTATTTATTGGCTTAATTTCAGCATTTGATCTGATAAAACCTTTGGGTTGTTTCTGCAGATCTGCTGAGTTCACAGCTGCCTGCTACAGTGCTCATGGAGATAAGTTTTTTTGATATCTTTTGTGATTTTGCATATAGAGAAAGGGTGCCCATCTTATGGAAGATGATGAGTTTAGAATTGCTGTCTTCGTATGTGTTGGATTTTTTTGTGGAGTTTGTTGGTTTGGGGTTTTTTTAGAAGCTAGAAGGGAAGATTTCAGAAGAGCTTATGAATAATAGTTGCCTTTTAAATAGCTATGACTTCAAAGGGGATAAAAGCTTACATATCTGTATTTAGCAGTGTTCTTAGACTGAGTTTCATAAAGATGAAGCTTCAAACTTTGCTCCTCATCCTGTAGAAAATTCAAGAGGAATTTTTGCTGTACACAGTTTGGCAGTTCAGCTGTTCAGGAACAGGACCACATCTGACTCCCTCTGTGTCAGCTGCCCTTTCAATTGTTCTGAAAAGTAACCTGGTGGCTATTTAGCTAAAGTTCTGGGAAAGTGGGGGGAAGAAAGGCTTGTGCCTTCCATAGGGACCTTTCCTTTTGCACTAACTAAAAGAATTGCATTGGGAAATTGCATCTTTGTGGACCAGAAATCTCCATCTTACCTCAGGGCTGGGAAAGATGGAAGCTATCAGTTTTGGAATGAGAGAAGGTTTGTTTAAATTTAGTAAAAGCTACCTGCTACGCTTTTCCTACTTCTCATGAGAGGTGTTTCGTAACTGATTTTGAAGACACCTGGTAGTAAGGGTGTCTGCCTGCCAGAGTTTACAGTATTACGGATTTTTAAGTCTGACTGCATTTTATGGTTGAAATGCTGCAGGTGACTTCCAACAGAGGGAGATGGCAGACAATGGCAGTTTCTTCATGGACATTTTACATACTCTAAAACCGTATATACCAGCAACTCATTGTCTTTCCATTTCACTGGTTGAACCTTGGCACTTGCTTTTTTTGATTTTTCTTTTTTGTTGCAGTGGCTGTTTTTTCCTGTTTTCTTAAAAAATTATGTTTACTGTAGCGTGAGTTGTCTACATTGTTTGGAAAACTCAAGACTCGGTTCTAGTATTGGAGTTGTTCATGATGGAGAAAAAATTCTTGCATGGAATTTTTCTGTGTGCTAATGTAGTAGAAAGATTTATGCTATAATTGGTTCTAATAAAGAGAAAAGTTAGAAAAGCTGAACTTAGGAACTTGGGACTCAAGTAACTTGCTTGAATGATTTCCAAGGAATTTTCTGAATTAATATGATAATATTTTATGATTTTCATAAATACTTTATAATTTGGCAGACATAAACTTTACAATATGAAAAGTTTGATTCAGTTTGATTAGAGTTTTCATGGATTTTTATTCTCTGCTAGACATGTGTTCAAATTCCAAATCCTATTGGAGAAAGACTTGAGACTACTGTGTAATGGGCTTGCAACATTCATTTTGTAAAACCAAATTTTAGTGATTTTTGTGAATAAAATTCCTATTCCCAGTACTCTTCTCCGATAGTATAAATGTCAGTCAGAGATAAGGCTTTTTTTCAAATGAACATAAATACCCATTGACAATTTGTTATGTACCTTTTGCTCTCTACCAAATGTGTAGTGCTACCAGTAGCACAAAAAGAATTGTAGAAAGTAGATTATATTCACAGACACAGTGAAAAAGCAGAACTGCCTCCATCTCAACTTGAAGTTAAAAAGACATTTAATGAAACATATAAACATAGATATGTAATTCAGCCTTTTAAGAAAACACGATCAGTTTTTCAGAGCTTGTAAAATGCCTTGCTTTTAGACACCCTCAGATATTGTATACAAGTATTCATGCACTATATTACATGCAAAATTTTAGGTTTATTAATGACTTTGAATATTTTGAATTACATCCTTTCATTTACCTGAATGGACATGGTCTGCACAATAGTTTTGCTTTGTTATGAGTAGAAAATGACACTAATACTGCTTCACTGTTCAAACCCCTGTGTGTGCTGCCATCTTCTCATAGGGATTCTGCCACACTAGAAGCAATTAAATTTCACAAGTCTTATGGGTCATAGAAGTACCTATTCAAGTGTGTTACTGTCTAGTCATTCAAACCTGTGCTGATTTCACTGTGCGACATAGCAAAGGGTTCAATGCAAAAAGGGAAGCAAAAATTCTCCTGGTGAGTGAAGAGAAACTGATTTGTCCATTGGAGTAGGTCAGAAAATTACTAAAAGCTAGCATTTGAAGGGTGTCCATGGCTGCCACAGTTTGTGTGCTTCACCGTTGGTTTTGCTTATACCTTGTGGTAGTGCAGAATTTTAGTCGCCCAAATTAATTTTAAAGTAAATTAACAATTTTTATTAAAGCATGAATGTTTGTTACGTTTGTTAAGGACTGTTTCCTTTAAATGGAATGGCCAGAGGTGCTCACAAAGACTTAAACTCATGTAGACTGTTCCCTGTAAGCTGCACCTCAAATGAGTTTACTGACTCAGAAGGGTAAGAAAAATAAGATTAATAATACTGCATCAGACTTAAGGTTCATCAGTCCAATTGTTATGGCCGTCTATCCCAGCATCACCTAGTCTCTTAAAGCGCTCAACGATAGTATTCCAAAAGAACACAATAACAGGCCTGAATAGTCTTTTAGTATCCACTAATCTGTGAGCCAGTCTTCCTCACACAGCTCTGATTTTTTTCAAATTGATAGCTTTCACTGTATTTCTTTTCATGAAATACACAATCCTTCCAAGAATTCATGGAAGCATGTAGACAAACTATTACCATTCACAGCATCCAGTGGTAAAGAGTTTGTAAATAAATCTCCTTTTAGGTTTCCAAATGTGGCACCTGCTAGTTTCATTTGATGCAAATAATATTTATATTGTAAGATACAATAAGCCTTTGCTCTTTGTTATTTTTCCATGTGGCCTATGTAGACCTTTGCTATGTTGGTTGTCTCTTTTCTAGAATAAAGAGAAATCGTGAATTCAGTTATTTCTTTCATGGAAGTAATCAGTTGCCGTATATACCTTTTCAATTTTGTTATATCCTTGAGATGTGGTATCAGAAGACTGTGTGTTCTAAAAGTCCTATGAGCTACTCAGCAGTGTGTTGATGACTTTTCTTTCATAATAATTATTTCAACGTTTGTGGGTTGGTTTCTGACTATTATTTAGCCTCATACTAACTTTTTTGTAGAAATAGTAATTGTAAACCAACTTCACATCAGTGTCGACTCAACTCATCCAATAAAACTATACCACTTTTAGAATATTGTAGCTGTAAAGACATGATCTTTAAACCAGATTATTGAAGACTGCAAGTCTGGCACTCTCTATCCTATTTTTGCTTGTAGCTCTCTTGAAGGTGTAAAAGGACAAATTGCTGTAATGATTTTCAACATGATGCTTTTTAAATCTCATTATTTTTTTGCATAGGATACAATATAAAGTCTGTATATGGTCATTTTATACAGACTGGCATCCACATAAAGATTTTTTAGTTATTGAAGAAGCCACTTTGTAAATGTGACACAGAGCAACGTTATTTTTAAAAATTTTCCTTGAAACTACAGTGGCATAAAAGCAAACTTTAAGATCTTGATAAATCTTGATGTATATTCTTCTCTTCTCAAAATATGGAATTTTCCGGCCAGCAATCACACCTGAATGTCTTGCGTAAACTTGGAAACCCGGATACTTCATTGTTTCATATGTGACTGATCCAGAAGCTCTTCAGAAAGTTGGTGTTCTTTACAGTATCTTGTATTACAATCTCAGCTGAACTAAACACATTAAATGAAAATGGTATGTAAAAGTAATGCAAAGAAAATGTAATTAATTGCTTATAATATTTCTTGAAATTACGTTTGCTACACAGAAGGTCTATTAAACCGTGCATAAATATGATTTCCCACCTTTTGCAGATGAAGAGTGACGTTCTGAGTTCTCGTAGCAACATGGAGGAACTGGGACTAGAATCCTTGATCCCCTGACTCCTTCCAGCATCCCATCCATAACTAAAGGTTAGATACCTAGATTACTGCTTTGTCTTCCCCTATTCTCACTTTTTACAATGAAGAAAATATTTGGAAAATGCAATTATTTTAAAGAATGTGAGGAGCATTGACAAATAGCATTTATAAAAACTTAATAGCAAAGGGAAGCAAGATAGTAAAGAAGCAACTGTGATTTTTGTGATTATCTTCAGGCTTTAGAGCTTTGCTAGTCAATGCTGATGTCATAAAAAGAAGACCATATACTTCTTTAATTAGTTGTTCATATTGATTCCATCTTGTAAGTAAATAAGTATAAAATCAGACTGTTTTGGCTGTCAGTAGGTCATTGGCATCTAGTACCAGCCTATACGCTGAGATCTATCCATGTAACATGCTGTTATTTGTAAAATCATTCCCCACTCTTTTTTTTAATCACATGCAGCAGTGACATTGAATAACAGAGGGGGATTAGTGACTAAGTACTTCTATGTAGCCACAGGGTGTCTTTCTTATAATAAATAATCATGATGGATTCCACTTACACAATATAAAAAGCGGGTATTTTGAGTATAATAATCAATTTTAGCTGCTGGGAAGGAGGAATTGCTTGTATCTATTTTTAAAAAACCTTGTCAATTCATATTAGCAACACACCAGTACTAAAATTGCACTAGTGTGTTTGAGACTTGTCTGGACAGTATTCTACAGTTCAACTACATGTTATGCCTTCAAAATACTGTTCTTGCCGGTAGAGTGCTTTTTGCAATGTGAACTTAGAAGAACAAAAAGAAGGAGAGGCCTGTCTGAAGTATTTGCCTCCTGCCATGGCTTAAGAAGCTGATGGAAAAACAAAACATTTTGTTAAAAGAGAGCCCATGTCTGAAAGTGAATTTCTGACTTAGGCACATGAAATGCAAGTGATATGGCTGGTGCAGCAGTCCTGTCCTTGTATGAGCTGCACCTTGGACTGGGTGTTTCACTCACTGTAGTGGCCAGTTGCTTAGTGGAAAGAATTAAGAAACAGATGAAGTATGAGTTAATTTTCCCAGTATGTATACACAGCCTCCAACAGTAATTCCAGGAGAATTGTGTGAACTTAGCCTGAACTTGTCTGTGACATGAAAGGGCAGATTTTGCAGCCAGAGAATCAGTTACTGGGAAAAGGTGAGCAGTGGTTCAGAGAATCAGAGCAGAAAAATGTGATATAAAAGCTTAAAACTGCTTCTCCATTATAAGAAGTGGTAGGAGAGGTGCATGAATCCTGTTAAACAGCAGAAGTTTTGAGTGAGGAGTTGACCAGAATTGTTGGGGCCAAAATCCAGGAAGTGAAGATCATGTGGGCTGCATCTCCTGGGAATTATAAACGTAAGAAAGACAGGCTTCTTGAATCTATATCAATACCAAAAATGTTCAGGTTGAGTTTCTTGGAGATAGAGTAATAGGAGTACTTTATTTCAAGACAGATATCTGACACCTTTTAATCTTTGCAAGGACTTCTCTACAGGAGATTAATGTCAGGGAATATTGACACTTACCGTATGATTTAGTTGTTTTAATGCAAATTCTGAAGCAGTTCTAAGGTTTTTCTGAGTATGGCTACCAGATGACAATCCTAAAATTCCTCCTGCGAACAACTGTAGAATCAAATCTAGCACTGTACAGTGTCTAAAAAGGGTCACTCGTTTGCTCCAGAGTGTCAGGAGCAATGAGTTACTTGAGGAGTACGTGGTGCTATGGAGAAATAGAAAACAATTACTTTTGCCAAGGTAAGTGGGAAAGAACAACTTGATAGAACTTGGAAGATTACACCTTTTTCTTAAGAAAATTATTTTCAACAAAAATGAGTCAAATCTTTCCCCTTATAGCTACAAGAATGCAGCTGATAGTAAGGTAAATGAAAAAAAGAACTGTGGAGAAGGAAGGCTGCTTTTTTGTGTGAGCAGAGAACATAGCAAACATGCAGCAGAGAATTCTGTTTCTCCCATCCAGAGATGGAGGCTAGTAGAGTTGAGAAGACTTTACAAAATTAGTATTGAAAGACTGAAGTATTGATATTAGGCCATCACTCTTTGTTTTGTACTGATTTGAACTCATGTGGTATATCTCTCAGGAAAGGAGCAAATAAAGCATGTGGCCCAACATGTAATTGCGGCTATACTGAAATGGTGTGGAAATGTGAAGGCTCATGTGCTGCTCAAGTGTTGTTCAGATTTTCACCCATGTCAGTCCACCAAGAGTTTGCAGCTATCCCATGTAAAGAGCTTTCTGGGGGAACAAGAGGAGGCAATAACCATGACATTTAATGTCCACAGTATTTGTGGCATTTAATGTCAATAGTGTTGCCACAATGGATTATACATTCTGCCCTTTCTTCTCTAGTTAAATAGGGCCCAGTAGTCCCTGGTTCTTTTTTTGATGAATGAATGTCATAAAATCACAGAATCAGAGAATGGGTCAGGTTGGCAGGGACCACAGCAGGTCACCTGGTCCAATCTCCCTGCTCAAACAGGATCATTCCAGAGCACATTGCACAGGATTGCTCCAGACAGTTCTTGAATATTTCCGGTGAGGGAGACTCCACAACCTCTCTGGGCAATCTGTTCCAGTGTGAGAGATGCGATTCAGTGTGATTTGAGAGATGGTTCGTGGTGGATGAGGATGAGATGAAAGAGCCTTTCTCCTTCATATTGCTGTGGGCCCAAGGCAGTTAGGAACACCACTACCCCCAAAAATGTAGTCTTCTGTATTGGCACAAGAGTCTGTGTGGACATAACATCTAGAAGAGCTAGATTTTGGCAGCAAGGGAAGCAGTAGTTCATTCTGTTCATTAGAAATCTAATGCTGCTGCCTTTGAGCCAAGGACTTTTTGGGGAAAGGAAGTAAAGTGAAAACTGGAGATTCTCTAAGGATGCAAAACATGGAGGGTCAATTCCAAGAAGTGCACAAGTGCTGGATTTTATCTGGCAGCATGTATGAGATGTGTAGATAATAGCTGTAGATAGCTTTTTAAACTTTATACTGCTGCTAGTTTACCTTTATTACTGCATGTAAAGTTCAGTACAGATGTGTGTCCAAAAGATACTGGAAATTTTCAAGCACTTTTCAGCTCTAATGGGCAGTAAAATATGTTTAATGAAATGGCGTGAACACACAACAACCTTTCAACCGTATTGCGCAGTTTAATATGCAGTCAGCAGAAAAGTGCAAGTGAATAAATGCTACTTCTCAAAGACTGAGAAACTCGTTAACCTTTTCCTTTACATAAGAAGTGAAAAGAAGTTTGCTTTTAAAGGCAAAAAAATGTACTCTTATGTCATTTAAGTACATGGACATAACACTAACAAAGTAATGGATGTTTTACCAATATTAGACATAAACATGAATCAAAATATTTCACTGAAAAATTACAAGCAATATGGCTAATACTAATACAGTTCTTAGGGCCAGGATAATATACATACGTCGCCAGCTCTAGCAGGTGTTAAGCTAAAAGAGATTGCTGAGGTGAATGTCACTGGCTTGTCCTAGCAACCAGCTGCAAATGCCAGTCATGCTACACTGTACTAGTGAGACTCTAAAAAAAGCAAGTGCTTCCTATGGAAAATTCATGGTACTTTCTTTGATCATAACTCTCTGACATGCGTAGACTATACCTTTTGGCTCTTGGCTCAACGAATGTTTTGCTACATGATGCAGAATGCCAGGAAAATTGAACTCATCAGGACCTGCTGCATTTTACCTTTGTTCATTGGCTGGGATGGGTGACCAATATTGTAGAATCTTTGAAGGCTACATTGAGGCTTGTATCTGCCTTAGAAAGTAGATGATCCAGCAGGATCGTACCAGGAATCCAAACACAGACAATGTAACTGCTGTTGCCATTCTAATTTACCAATCGGACCAAAACACACTATATTAGCAAGGGGTCTGTTTTTGAAGTATTCATTGCATCTACGTAAGGGTTGCATGCATAGCTATGGAGAAGTTCCTAAGATCCTCTTGTACAGTTAAGCTTTAATAACAGTGTGTCTGCTGCTCTGATAGTGCACATGAGTAGCAAGCAGAGCTTCATTCTCCAGCTGTGACCAGCCGCCTCTTCATCAGCATCCTGGGGAAAAACTCAAATTGCCCATGGATTTCTTCATTAGCTTTTTTTGATGGAAGAAAATTAAGCACAAATACCATGTTTGTTCAGAATTATAGTTGTAATAAAAGGCATCTGATTGCAGCCTGATTGCAAAGAGGGTAAAAACCAGAGGAGCAGAAAGTCTTCAACTTTTACATCCTCTCTGTTGCATACATGACCAAACTAAAGAAATTGTGAATCTAAATTTTGGTGACCAGTTGCTACTGTGGGGTCATATAACTGCCTAATCTGAAAGACTTCCCAGGAGGGTTGAACACCGTATACCATGTTCTCCATGTATGGTAGTTGAGACATTTCTATGCATTTCTCTTTAAAGGAACAGACATCCGGGAATGTTTTAACTAGTCTTTGGTAAAGTGCAGTGTTATTGAGTGTAATACAGAAAGTTCCAGTTCTTGCAGCATGCAGCTTTGGCAATTACAGGTCTCTTGTTTTCAAGGTCTGATCTGTCTTGTATCAGTGTTTTTCTAATGAGTCAGCAACCAGACTCTGCAGTGTACCATGATTGGGTATAGAGCCAGATTTGAAAAATGAAATTTAGAATGGTGTTCAGCATGAGTGATGACATTTACACCTATTTAACAGAGTGCTCTGTGAAGCTCTATTTCATGCTCTTATTTTAATGCACTTAAATCTGAGACCATAAACCAAATGTCTATAAACCAAAAATAGTGTATATAAACCAAAAATAGTGCTTTCACAGGGAGAAAAAAGGAGAGGGCTTTCTGAAAACTAAGGATAGGTTTCCAAGAGGGCTTATCTATCCTTTAAGTATCTATAAATTCAGGTCAAAGTTTAATTGCTCCAGCTCTGGCTGCTGACGAGTTCTACCAATTTGGCCTTATGTAGTTCCACAAAGAAATTAATATTTCTACTTCATCAATGATAACTTCCTCAAGAGCTTTTGCAACAGCTGATAATATATTTAATTCTGACACTACTAAAAATGCATGCGATCAAGTAAAGCTTTTTGAACTCTAAGCACTTTATTTCATTATAGTAAATAATCTCTATTAATTTTTTAATTAATTTTTTTCTCAGACATGAATGCATATGTCAGTTCTGTTCCACTGTAGCATTGCACAGTCTTTTGAAAGGATGCTGCCCTAGAGTAGAGAAATGCAGAGCGCTGAGTTTCTAAAGATATCAGGCCCAAGCTTTAGCTTGCCAGTCCTGCAAAAAAATTAGTCAGCCATTTTGTTCTACATCTCTAGTGCTTAGCAGCTATAAGCTGGCATTTTTAATATTTTCATGTGTATTCTTCTTCCTGTTGCTAAATCCACAGTTTTTTTCCTGACAGGTGGATATTGGAAATGACACAGGTAAGACAGCTTTTTAAGTTAAAGTGTATCTCTTAAGTTTCAAAATAAATATATGAATTAAATTTATAAAAACATACGGATGGATTATAACCTTCCACAGCAATTACTGATATTTATTACCTTCCAACAATTTTACTAATCTTTATCAACATTTTTATTACAAAAGAAACATTTCAAAAAAGCTATGTCATTATTTATCAACATATGTGGAGTTTATGCTAGGCAAGTAAATGTGCCTTGTGTTTAAAACTTTTTTTTTTTAAGGTGTTTGTATTTGCGTAATTGATGACAAATAACTAGATTCTTTACTAATACTTAATAATTGCTTTATGAAATTAGTTTTCTTCTGTAACTACTTTTGATTTTAATGAGTGTTGAATAGTTTTAGCTGCCTCCTGCTGTGAGATATCAGGCCTTGTGTATAAATTTGTTGATCTGCATATAATATTAAGTACTAATCTGGCAAGCAAGGAATAACAAAAAAGTTAAGTAAACAATAACTACCAAATGTATGTAGCCAATTTATGCATATCATTGCATTGTTTATGCATATATTCATTATGTTTAATTACTGCTAGTGTTCCAGCAAGCTGGGAAAATTAACATCTTGGAGTCTGCTGTATTCTGTATTCTTCAAGAAACATGGTTTTCATGCATTTTCTTATATAGTTCCATTGTATTAGAAAGAAATTACATGTAAAGCTTTATATTTACAAAGTTCTTGTGCTCTCTCACATGACTGCCACAAGGAACTAAAGGTGATGTCATTTTACCCATTTGCAGGTATGTAATAATGTGGACTCCAAGCAGAAACTCCTAGATTGCCTAGACTGATCATGTTTTTTAAGAAATTAATTCATTACAGATACATAAACAAGTGATGTGAGGTAAAAGTGTGTTGTAAAACATTGTCACTTTTTGGAAGTAATTTAAAAACTGCTGGTGAGGAAAGCAGTCTGTAAGAGAACATGTAGTCAAATGGTTTGGTTCATTTTGTGACAGATTTTTGTACATCACATTCTATGGAATAGTTGGTTTGGGATTTTTTAATTTTTTGAAGAAAGGGAGACTAAATGAGGAAGATGAAAAAGGTGCCATCACTTTTTACTCTGATTGATACTGAATAGTATGTGATTATAAATCTATGTAGACCTATGAAGGATTCAAGATGACCAGACCATAATGTATTAATCTGACCACAAGAAGTGAAAAGCTTAAAAGCACATTCAGATTTATTAAGGCATTTCAAGGACCAGTTCTGTAACTGGAATTACAAACGGGAATACTTTCCAGCAACTGCTAAGGAAAACATGTTGTTTTCTTTTGTATGATTTTAGCTTCAAGAAAGTTAGGCATATATGGGAAATTAATAGCGAGCATGAAGACATGTAATCAGTGTGTTTAGGATTTCAAATTTCATGTTATCATGGTGAATAAGGTGGTGGTGACTGATCTGCAGCAATTTTGTCATAAGCTGGTGGAGCATCAGGTACCTATGGTAAGGAAAATGGATGTGAAAGATCAAAAAAACCAATTGGGTTACAATAAAAATAACAAGAAAATGACATTAAACATGCATTAAGCTATTTACCGCTATATTAGATACAGTTCTATGACTTAAAGTAGCTGAGCTCATTTTTTAAGGTTACTTTTTTGGTAGTATGTTTTCTGGTTTTGCATCAGATTCATTTTATTGCTACTGTTCATCCAAAGAGAGAACTGCCAGTGTTGTAAAGGGAGGAATATTTTTCTTATATATATGGAGTGTTTTTATATTGATAATTCAGATAAATATTGAAGTGTTTCTTTAAGAGTCCTGATGCAGGCACATTGTCTTATTTCTAGTGTTAAAAATTGGAGTAGCTTATTTAAAATTGGTTATAAGTTAGTTTTTTCTCAATTCTAAAGCAATTTAAACACACCCAGTTATATATACTTACCACTTAATTTACCTTTCTGAAAATTGAAAGTTTAAATGTTCATCTCTCCATAATGAGTAGAAGAGCTAACACCTTGAAGTTTTATAATGTTCCCTGACAGTGCTTGTCAGAGTATCGTATACCAGACACAATCCATTTGTTTGTCAGAATGGCAGAAAATCAATTAGGGAGATATTTGGTTTTTTTCAGTATATTTCAGCATTCAGGTGTTGCATCATTCTAATAGATTACATAAAGATTATACAACTTAAGAATAAATGTGAGTTGAAGAAAGTAATTTTTGAAATAAGATTTCTAAATAGTCGTTTTTTAACATTTTTACAATTTTTCACAGTACAAATTTTTCAAAATACTACTTTCTAAGTTGATATTGAGGCATTGAAGACTCAGTCTATGAGAGCATATGCCAAGGGAGAAGTCACCAAGTGCCTGTTTAACAGTATTGTCTCACCATGTCTTACTCAGTTTTAAGTAAGCGAGATCTTGAGTTGCAACTTACCACAGAATTGAAGTCTCGGTAGTCCTGCAGAGCCATTTTGCAGTCCGGTATTGCTCCCTCACTTACCACCTTTCGTACTGTGCTCACACTAGAGTTTTTGCTCTGTGACAGATCATAAAAAAAATACGGGGAAAGTGATAGGAAGAAGAGACTCTGAAGTTGGAGCAAAATGCATCATTTAAAATTTGACAGCACATTTACATGTATTAGAATCTGGGATTAGGGCCAGACACTGGAAATGTGTTTACCTAACACTTTTGCCGTCTCAGCTGAGACATACTCTCCCTCTCCTGTGTAATCCAATTACAGTGCCAGAAAAATAAGTATCACATTTTTTAGGTCCCAGACTGATTCAGGAACTGACATCTCATGTACCCGAATGCCTCCTCCTTTTTATGCCACCCATTTCTTTCCTTAATTCACAACCTTTTTGTTTTCCATTTTTTCAACATTTCTTTTGTACACATTCTCTACCAGTTTTCCCCTAGCGAAAAATAGCCAAAGAAAAACGTGATTTTCAAAACCAGAAAGTAGCAATCTGTGATGAGCAAGAATTAAAAAATAGATAATGCATTTTGCCAGGATTTACAAAGCAGGCGTTCAGTTTGATTTTTGAAAGGGTTTTTTTGAGTATTACCTCCATTTTTGCAATGTTTCACTATGAAAGTTCAGTTTTTAGGTATTCTGCCAGTTGGTATATGTATTGGATAGATAACTGGAAAGGGAATGGGACAAAGTTATCAGAAAGTGCAAGGAAATGGATTTGCTGACTTAGATGAGAGCTTTGCTGGGTTTTTAAATCCCAAATAGTTACTTATATCTTTTTCAAAATATTAGGATAACTAAAAGATACTTACTCTAAAACATATATTTGGATAAAGCTTTGTCCTGGTTTCAGCTGGAGTAGAGTTCATTTTCTTTTAAACAGCTGGTACGGTGCTTTGTTTTGGATTCATTATGAGACTAATGCTGATAACACAGTGCTGATTTGGTTTTTGCTTAGTAGCTCTTAGTCTAAGTCAAGCACTTTTCAGTGGCTCATGCTCTGTCAGAGCACAGAGCAGGTGCGCAAGAAACTGGGAAGGCTCATGGCTAGGACACCTGACCTGAACTAGCCAAAGGGATATTCCACACCAGAGAACATCACGCCCAGTATGTAAATGAGGGGTTTGGCTGGGAGAGGCTGATCGCTGCTCAGGAATGAGATGGGCATCAGTTGAGGGTGGTGAGAAACTGTATTGGGCATCACTTGTTCCTTTGAGGTTTTACTCCCCTCTCTGTCTCCTTTTCATTATTATGATTAGTAGTAGCAGAAGTAGATTATTATATTTTGTTTCAATTATTGAACTGTTCTTATCTCAACCCATGAAGTTCACCTTTTCTTTCTGATTCTCCTCCACACCAGAGTGGCAGTGGGAAGTAAGTAAGTATCTGCATAGTGATAACTGCTGTCTGGGGTTAAACCATAACAAGCTTTCACTTTAAAGGATTAAAAAAAGACCTCCCTTTCATAGGAGAGGGAGCAAAACTTCAAAAATAAAGCTTTGGGACTTCTAACAACAGATGTTATGAGAAGGATTGTACCTTTTTTTAAATATCTTCTAAGAAGACACAAATTAGAATATTTTTAAAGTAATGTTTAGAAAACAAATCTCAAACCTGCCCCACTTTTTTGGTAAATCTTAAATATGCAAGTCAAATTTTATATGGATGAATCACACATCACCCACAAATGAGCATATTTACTTACTTGTAACAAGTTAGTTATTTTTCTTCTCTGCTTCCTAGATTTACTCTAATCGTATCTGTCCTTGTTTAGGGGTAAATCTTATGAATAGTGAATATATTGCTTTTATTTAAGTGAAAGGACACAGAACACCTCTTCGTTTTGTGTAAATATAAATACAATGCTTCCTAGAAATAATTTTTTCTACTGATGTGTTGTGCAAAGTTAGGCAACTGGTTTTGTGTCCCTTTGTTTCTCGTTCCTCTTACCTCTTTGTCTGGCTTGCAAGTTCTTCAGGACTGGTTGTGTTTCATATTGTGTGGTTTTGTCTGTGACGTATGTCAGTGTAATACTGCCTGAGATAATGATGTCCTGTTACAGATTTTATTTTCTCTGCATTAATGTCATGCAAATCAAGATAATATGTTGTCAAAATAATGGCATGATAGAAAATGAGCTGCCACACTTACCCGCAGACTTTTATAGCCACTACGTCTTTTGTAATACCAGCAGCCAAAGGCAAGTAAAATTGCCAGCACCAAAATGAAAAGTCCAATACCCAGCGCTCTGTTGGGAAAGCAAAACAAAATCATTAGGACTGCAACTAGATGCATCCTCCTGGGAGCAAGAATGGTTAGGCCAAAAGTTTGTGTCAGCATCCTTTTCTCAGAGGAAGGCATGGAGCAGAATTTACCTCAGAAAACAGGCAAAGTGTCAGTAACTTCAGCCAGTTTCTGTAGATTTAGCAGTTAGCTAATTTCTCTACCAAGTTCTTAAACATTTAAAAAATACATTTCTTTGAAAATAATTATCTATCAGTGACTACTGATTCCAAAAAGATATCTGTCTGTAAATCTAGCAAATCACAGCATTGCAATATTGCACGTGAATGTGAAATAAATTAAATGCCACATCTGCAATGATGCAGATCATGTTTATTTGCTAAATTTCTCTAGGCAGCAAGTATTGAAAAATGTATCCTAATTGCATCATGTTGCAACAACTGCTAATGACGGAAGGGTTTTTTGGATACATAAAACACATTACAACCTTAAAACATGTCTAAGGAACTTTGCATTATTCATAAAGAGCTCTATAAGAATTTAGTTCTTGCATGACATACTAGGCACAGTATTGGTGTCACTGGGTCATTTTAGGGAAAATATACTTTGCAAACTGTGCTGTGGAACATCCTTCCCACTGCTCACTGAGGACTTGGCAAAAGCAGCACGTCCACTCTATGTCAAAAAGCAAGCTGATAAAGTAATTGCAAATCTCCTAGTCACGAAAACCCTTCCTTCAGTGTTAATACCCTCCCTGTTGAGACATATGGAATTCATTCCCCTTTTTTTTTGTTCTTTGCCTATTCAGGAACAGAAGAATATGGCAAAATGGTTAAAGGGAAAAGAGTATGGGGGGGAAAAATTACTATGTGAATCAGCATAAACCATTCTAACATACTTCTGTATATCTTATGCCCAAGTACCTTGTAGTAATTACCCCAGGCTTTTCCATTGGAACTGAGTAGTGGCGTATGTGACTTATCAGAGAGGTTTTATATCTATTTGCTGTCATTTTCACTGACCCCAAGTCTCATGAAGGAGTATTTCCTTGTGAACTAAGAAGCCTGAAAGGAGATGCTAGCAAATTTGTGTGGCAGAACAGGCTGCCTTTTTGTCTGAACTTCCTGTGTGCTGTTTGAAACATGAAGCCCCTTGGAGACAAAGGGATTTTCTTTTTCCAAAGTACGTGGATCTTGTAAGGTGCTCCTGTCCCTTGAAGACTTTATGTGGCCTGAAGGCCACATAACTGAAGAACAGAGTTTAACCCAAGAACAGAGCTCAAAGCAGTCACTTTCTGATGCAGCCAGAGTTATGAGATGGCTCCACTGGTTCTGCTACTCTCACCAGCACAGTTAAAACTTGGAGGGACTACTTCTCCAGGCAGCTGCTGCCCTCTCTACATTTTTAGACTTTCTGCTTTTCACATGTTGTGTAGTTTCAGCTGTCCATTAGTTTGCATGCCCCCAGAATGTATGTCATTTCTGGAGCTGGTAGTTCTGACTGCACATTTGCCATCTAACTCCCTCCCTAGCTACTCAGAAGCTAGTATACGAAGTGTGTATGCAATTTCTTTGCAATTCCAGTTAAAGCTGAAGCTGTGCTACTCAGAATCTGGGCTCATATCTGGAATACTCCTTGTACTGAGAGTGTCATTTTTGCATATCTAGAAAAATTGCAGCCACTAGAATTCACAGCAGTTAGAGGTGAGCATGCTTAGTTTCAAGTGCTGAAATGTGACTAGCCAGCTTTTTTTTTTTTAAACTGAACTGCTTTGGATGG
Organism: Eulacestoma nigropectus; assembly: GCA_013397775.1. Classification (NCBI taxonomy): domain Eukaryota; kingdom Metazoa; phylum Chordata; class Aves; order Passeriformes; genus Eulacestoma; species Eulacestoma nigropectus. The sequence goes on from VZTE01002099.1 coordinate 373,961, forward strand.
ACTGTGAGAGAGCTGATCATGGAGGAGCAACTATCTTGCAGTATGAGTGTTTGCAACAGGTCATTAAGATTGAGGCCCAGTAAGCCACTACTAGCAGTACAATCCACATACAGATATCCCAAGCACAATGGAATTATTTGTCTAATGTAATAAAACATCACCAGTTGGGTGGTGTCTCTAATAATCCCAGACCAAACATATTTTATTGTAATTCAAAGATAAAAAATACTAGCCAGAAACAGTTTGGGAGTCGCATTTGTATGGCATTGATGTCTTCATCAGCTTTTTTGTTAACGATTTCTCTGGGGGGTTTCCCCCATTCTTTAGGGTGTGACAATGTCCCTTTGAGGTTCCTAAGAGAGGTCTGTGAATCTAGGGATAAATTTAGTATACAGATCACCTTGCAACAGCCTCAAAAGTAAATTTTAAATAAGCCTCAATAAACCTGGTAAAGGTTAATGACTTGTGATCATATGATTTAACTCTAGATTCTTGAATTCTACAATTCTGATTTTTCTTAACTTTTAGGGCTCTTTAAGATTGCACAATGACAAACATTAGAGACAACTACAGGATAGTTAATATGCACTCCATCCGTATACAACAGTGATTTTTTTTAATACAATTTTCTGGTTTTCTTTCAATGCAAATTTTTTCACCAGCTTACATGCTAACATAGATTTTGATTTACGCTTACTCTTCTGCTGCAAAATAGGTGCGTCCTTTCCCTTTGAAATAGTTGCCATCCAGATGGTTATATCTTTTGGGCATTTTGTGAGGTTGGTCCTGCTCAAACCTGCAGGGTAGAAACACAGTGTCTCAGTGTGATAAATAACTTGTTACCTTTAAAGCATAATATTATCAGCTTCTTTGTTTTAACGGGAGCTTTTTAGAGAGGCAGGATAATCTGATATTTTCAGAATCACTTAGATCCATATATATATGCAACTGTCCCAATTTAAAATAAAACTCAAAACCATGACTATAGTCTACATATGAGTATCACCACTGACATCAAAGTGCTTGCAGCTAAGTGTAGCAGAGTTTGCAGAATTTGATTTAATGCACTTAAATCTGAGACCATAAAACAAATGTCTACAAAGCAAAAACAGTGCTTTTACAAGGAGAAAAAAGGAGAGGGCTTTCTGAAAACTAAGGATAGGTTTCCAAGAGGGCTTATCTATCCTTTAAGTATCTATAAATTCAGGTCAAAGTTTAATTGCTCCAGCTCTGGCTGCTGACGAGTTCTACCAATTTGGCCTTATGTAGTTCCACAAAGAAATTAATATTTCTACTTCATCAATGATAACTTCCTCAAGAGCTTTTGCAACAGCTGATAATATATTTAATTCTGACACTACTAAAAATGTGTGTGATCAATGTGATCTTTTTAGCTACCAAGTGATGGCAGACTTCTGAAGCAAAATCTAGAATATAGAAAAAAAGGCAATTTACCTGGACAAGAAAAACTATTGAGAAGAAAAACTAATATTGTTCTTACAAATAGTTGTTTCTCTATTCTGTTATTCCCTGTAAACACTCAGGGGACAGGTTTTCAGTCACTGGAGACTTTCAGGGATCTGTTGAATTTCAGATGGGAATACTGGTTTATGTCTGCTGGCAGTCCAAACTCAGATGTGTAGGGAATTTCTATTACAATCTTAATTCCCAATCTTTACAATCTTAATTCCCAGTCTTAAGGTGATAATCATAGCTGTCTGAACAGTTAAAAATCTATTCAATCAAATATAATGAAGAAGAAATCCACAAGTAATCATGTTTCTGTACTCTGAAGAGCACAACAACAGATCCTACTTGATAGCATCTGGCTAATCTACCTACCCTACACAGGTACATTGTAAAACACGATGACTTTACTAAAGAGAATTCTAGCCAAGGAAAGAAAACATTATGAGTTCACTTAGACACAGTCAAGCCTCTTCTAAAGCATAAATTTAAAGCAAAGCTGAAAATTTTGTGTAAAATAAAAAAATATAAATCTTACCTCCTTCAGACATGTATCCTGTCTGTTAACTGAAGGCATATGCAGCTTTCTTTGACTTGGTCTAGTTTTTTCTCCTTTGATCTGTCCTCTTATGACTGTCACGAGTTTAAATTCCTTTCAGTACAGCTTCTGAATGCATTAATTAGCATGAAAGGGGCGAAGACACAACTTCTCATTTTCTTCTGCATTCTTCCCTCTTAAAAAGCAGCAGAAAAATCTGTTGCTTGATTAATTACTAAATTAATTACTTGATTAATTACATGTGCTCTGAGAGACAGACCAACACCTTTTTACCTGCCCAATTAAGTACAAGCTCCGAGAGTGGGCAGACTGTTTCTAGGTTCAAACATGTTTTTATCTAAGGCTGGTTATTTTGTTACAGAGGACTGATATATTTGCATGTGTTTATTATAGCTTTTTTATGCACACTCTTTGCACCGTTTTAACACTGTGCAAACTAGTATATGTGGACCAAAACTCATTATACTGTGACAGAAATGTCTTAGATTAAGGTAAATACAGTTTAATTCTATACAGAGAAGCAAAGATTGTAACAAAAAGAGAGTCTGTCCCATGGGCTGCAGAACTAATGAAGCCTGGCCTTTGCCTGTGCTAATCCTGTAGTAATTCCATTTACAAGATCGGGCAAGAAATGGTAGTCTGTGGTCGATTCAGAGGTCTGGGTACTGTGATAGCAGTTAGTTACTGCCAAAAGAGAGAGAAGATACAAGAACCATGTTCTGCTTGTCATTTGTCCTAATGAATCATTAATCTGAGCCTCTCTGTCCTTCTACAAATTTTTTAAGTTTGAAGAATTAAACACTTCTAAGTTTTCGCTTGTCTTGGAAGCTGTGCACTGGGCTCTAAATGTGCTGAAAATGGCTGACACACTCAAAAGAAAATAGGAAAGAACAGATAATGTGAGTGACCAACATCCATTTCATTAGGAAGTCAGATGAAAAGTATGAACATCGATATTTTTTAGCTAGTTTGGGGCTCAGAACCTACCATTTTTCTGCTTATGTATTTTCTCAATTATGGTAAAAATCTGACCTGTCTTTGTATATTTTTCCATTATAGTGCCTAGTGACAGGGCCAGAGGCAGTGGCACAGACTAAAACACAGGCTGTGCTCTCTGAACATCAGGAAACTTTTTTCTGTGAGGGTGACTGGGCCCTGGCACAGGTTGCCCAGACAGTTTTTTGAGTCTCCCCTGTGGAGATCTGCAAAAGCTGTCTGGACACAGTCATGGGCAACCAGCCCCAGGGGGCTCTGCTGCAGCAGGGGGTTAGACCACAGGACTTCCAGAGGTGCCTTCCAAACTCAGTCATTCTGTGATTAGCACCAGAAGAATCTAGTTGGTTTTGCTAGACCCATTAAAGTTTGAAAAAACACAGTTTTTGCAGAGGGGAAAATAAAGGGTACAAGAAGAATGAACAGTGAGAAGCATAAAGTTACCAATTTGGCCAGGTTATCCCAGATTAACTCAGTAGGAATTTCAAAGGTGCAAGAGGTGCAGAGAAGTTTCTGTAAATATCCATGTGAGTAAAACTGTAAGTGGACGCTATCACAGTCTGTCAAGTTCCCAAGAAACATGCCAGCCCTGATGCATTCTGAAAATATTGTAGAGTTCCTTATCAAATCATGTGTTTTCCTGAAGAAAAGCTTCACTTCTGGAAGAAGATGATAGCTGAAGGGCATGTTTGATCTTGTGAGAATCAAAACGCTAATAAAGAAAATCCATGTGATTTCTTTATGTGGCAAAACCAGTCTCTGACCCTTACTTGCCTCAAGTGATGTGTGGGGCAAAATGTCAGCTGCTTGAATATTTTGTGTTCTGAATGAATCTGTTGTTAATAGTGTAACAAAAAAGGGAAAAAAATAACAACTTTGTCATGGATCTGTGGTGCCACCTGGAATGTAAATGCAGAATGCTGCCATTGAGGAGTTGGACAGATGAGGAGGTGAAACACCACATCCTGCTTCTGATTTCAAGCTTTGTACAAAATCTTATTTCTCTGATGTGGTGCTGCTAACGCCATCATTGTAAAGTCACTGGAATTGACATATGGATTCCAAAGGTGTTACCTTTTCAAAGACAATATTTCAGGAGAAGTGGATAGAAGAGTACTTTGGAGAAACCCCAGAGTAACCCAGTTTTTTTGTGATAGCCAGACCTGTGGCAAACCCAGGACACTCTAATGAATCTTGGTGAAAGGTAGGATGTGAATGCTTCTAGTGTAACTGAAAATAACAGGCCTGACCTTTCTTTTGTTTGTTGATTTTGTGCTGTTGACATTGTGATTCCGTCTTCCTAGGACAAGATCCTGGGATTTTTATTAATTTACTTCCTTTAACTGATAGTTATTTTTCTCTGACATTTGAGGCTTTCTACAGCAGACAGAGCAAAGAAACACTAGTTCCTTGACTCCTGATTTAGTGAAGACTTCAGTTTTGGGTTTTATGGGAAATTCTGTGGAAACGCACAAGTATTTCACTGCTAAATCTACATGAACAGTAACACAGTACAGTAAGAGAAAATAAGGAATTATATCCCTTTCAGTTCATCCTGATCCGTATCTCTCCATGGTTTGGGGACTTACTTTGAAGGAGGTATTATCTGGCTTCCAGGCTGCAGAGTTCCGCTATAGGCCAGATTTGAAGCTTTTTGAAAACTCTTCCTCAGCTTGCTTCTGCCTTGACTGCAGGCCCCTCCAGGGAGCAACATCTTCTGTAGACTGCCTTGCTCAAACACCATAAATATGTTCATCCTGAAAACTTGGTTCATGACAGAAACTTCTTCCTCAATTAATTTCCAAGTGAAGCTGTGGTCCTTACTGTCAGATCCATCTCCCTCTGCTCCATCCCTGTAGAGGATTTTTTAGAGCAAAATGGCTGTGCAGAAGCCCTGCAAGATTTAGGCTCTGAGAACCCAAGCTGGATCACTGAAATGCTGTGTGAAGAATATGTGACAACCAAAGCATAAAGGATGATAGAAAGTCTTCCTGTGCCCCTGATAAATGTATCTAAAGGGGAATACAGAAGACAAAGGGCTATACAAGATACAATAGAGCATACAAAGCCATATTGGCTAGAAGCCTGAGAAAAAAGCAATAGGTGTTAGAAGTTTTAAAGCGCTGATACTGCAAGGCTAGAAGAGATGTCAGAAGACGTGACAGTCGCTTTGCTTTAATGACCAATCACTAATAATTTCGTCTCTGTATGAAGATGTAATTAACCAATTGTAATACTGCCTTATATGCGTAAGAGCAATAACAAATACTATATAAGAATGCTTTTAATAATAATAAAAGGAAAACGATCATAAAACCACGTTGGCTCGTCTGTTCGTTACTCCGGGATCTGGATCTCTCAGCGAAAGAGGACCCTCGCAAGACATCCCTGAATCTTACAGTAAAGAAGGAATGGTAGTCTTAATCCTGCAGAAGCTGTGCCCAGAGGATGCCATGATTGCAGTGGTGCCTGTGTTGCTCCACCATGTTTTTCTAAAGAAAAAAGGTTGAACAACTTTCCGGCAGTTTTCCTTTGCTCTTACTTTGTCTGTGGTAAACTGGAGGTTTTGAGCCCAGAGAATTGTTCAGACTTGTGGGACTTTCTCCATGAGATGCAGGATGATCAGCCATGGATGAAAATCTTTTGGATGCAGTTGGGTGCTATCAAGGTGAGGTTGAGTTATGACTTCCCTTGTGTGTAATTTCAGGAGTTACCTGGATTCAAGGGAATGGCAGTGCTTTCTAAAGCCTCACAATCTTGTTTTCACCAGTAATTTGGTAACTGTTTTGGGGTGATAAACTCCTTACAGGTAAGCTGCTGATTTAGGCCTCTGAGGCCATCTCTTGAAGAAAATTTGTATAGTCAACACTGACTACATTCTTAGAACTTGGATCAAAACAGTCCTTTGCAATAGGTTTTTCAGGGACATGGTGGAGTTTAAGAGACATCTGGACCTGGCACTGGGTGATGTGGTTTGGATTTAGAGGTGACAGTGGTAGTGCTGGGTGGATGGTTGGACTTGAGGATCTTAAAGGTCTCTTCCAACCTGGATGACTCTATGGTTCTAAGTAATCCCTATAGTACTAGTCCAGTGAAATTTAACTTGGAATATTTTACTTCAGCTGCAGCTGAAGTAAAAGCAGTTCCAAAACAATTACAAACACTTAGTACTTCAACTCTGGATGTGAGGAGAGCAGACTTCAGCCTGTGCAGGGAATTTCTGAGAAAGGTACCCTGGGAAAATGCTTTTGCAGGTGCTGGTGTCCATCAGTGCTGGTCATGTTTTAAGCACCATCTTCTAAGGGAACAGGAGAAGGCAATTCCCAAATGTCAGAAGTCAAGCAGGTGAGGCAGAAGGCTTGGCTGAGCAGGAATCTTCTTTGGGAGGTAGAGGCAAAAAAGGAAGGTGTAGGCTTGAAAGCAAGGTTGGGTGACATGGGAGGAATACAGAGATGCTGCTCACCACTGCAGAGAGAAAACTTGAGCAGCCAAAGCTCAACTGGAGTTGAGGCTGGCCACAGTTGAGTGTGACAACAAAAAGAGTTTTTTTCAAATATATTAATGGCAAAAGACAGTGTAGAAATAAACATCAGCCTGTTACAGGATGAGGATGGTCACCTCACAAACAGGGACATGGACAAGGCAGAGATGTTTAATGCTTTCTTTGCCTCTACTTTCAACACCAGTAAGGGACAAAGGAGAGCCCACTGCCTGGAGCTGGAGGACCATGGCTGTGAGAATGATCAGCTCCCAGATGATTCAGAACTTGTACAAAATGTCCAGCACTCAGCTGAATAAACACATCATGTAATGGGTGAGCAACTGGCTCATGGGTCAAAGGGTTACAGTAAATGGGGTGACATCAGGCTGGTGACCTGTCACTAGCGTGGTTCCACAGGGCTCCACCTTAGGGCTGGTGCTCTTCAGCATCTTCATAAATGACTTGGATGCAGGACTCAAATACTAAGTAAGTTTGCTGAAGACATTAAATTGGGAGGAGCTGTTGATTTCTTTGAAGGCAGAGAGGCCCTGCAGGGCAAGCTCGACAAGTTGCAGGGCTGGGCAATCACCAAACAAATGAAGTTTAACAAGGGAAGGTATTGGATTCTGGACCTGGGATGGGGCAACCCTGGATGCGTGTATAGACTGTGGAATGAGGCTGAAGAGCAGCACTGCAGGAAGGGACCTCGGGCGGTCTTGGTTGATGACAAGTTGAACATGAGTCAGCAGTGCCCTGGCAGCCAGGAGGGCCAACCCTGTCCTGGGGGGCATCAGGCACAGCATCACCAGCCGGGCAAGGGAGGGGATTGTCCCGCTCTGCTCCGCACTGGGGCGGCCTCACCTCGAGTCCTGGGGCAGTTTTGGGTGCCATGGTATAAGAAAAACATTAAACTATTGCCCAAAGGAGGGCCATGAGGATGGTGAGGGGTCTGGAGGGGAAGCCTTGTGAGCAGTGGCTGAGGTTACTTGGTCTGTTCAGCCTGGAGATGAGGAGACAGAGGGGACATCTCATTGTAGTCTTCGGCATCCTCCTGAGGGGAAGAGGAGGGGCAGGCACTGGTCTCTTCACTCTGGTGACCAGTGACAGGACCCAAGGAAATGGCCTCAAGTTGTGTCAAGGGAGGTTTAGGTTGGATATCAGGAAAAAGTTCTTCACGCAGAGGGTGTTTGGGCACTGGACCAGGCTCCCCAGGGAAGTGTCACAGCACCAGCCTGACAGAGTTCAAGAAGCATTCAGACATCACTCTCAGGCACATGCTGTGACTCTTGGGGTGGTCAGGAGTTGAACTTTGATGATCCTGATTGAGCCTTTCCAATTCAGTATATCCTACGATTCTATGATTTGACTTTTTTTGTGCCATACATACATACATACATAGCAACAAGATGACAGTGTCCAAGTAACTAATACTATTTAGTGCATTTGGCAAAGAAAATGTAAGTATGACTTTTCATTTCTCACAAGATCCTGTGATGTGTGATGTGCTGGTGGGAATCTGGGGAAATCTCCAGCCTGAACCCTGACAGAGCCAGTTCTGAGCTCAGACTGGGCTGCTCAGGACTTCACTCAGTCAGGCCATGAAAGCCCCAAGGATGGCATCAGCACAGCCATGCTGGACCATGTCCCTGCTTCCAGGCTGTCCTCATGGCTTCAGCCTGAGCTCCTCATGTTCAGCTTTGCTGCTGCCTTGCCCTCACACCATGCACTGCTGTGAACAGCCCAGCTGCACCTCCTCTGTCCCTCCTGTTGGTGCTGGGGATGCTGTTTGGTGCCCCAAAGCTGCTGCTCCTCGTGGCTGAACCAGCCCTGATTCCACAGCCCTTCAGTGATCCTCTGCTGAGCTCAGTCACCTTTGTCAACTTCTTTCCTGTGTTTGCTGCTCCAAAATATGTGCACAACTGTGGAACAGAGGGGAACAATCACCTCCCTTGATCTACTACTTGTGCCCCTGTTCATCCAATACAGCATGCCACTAAATGCCTTCTTTACTGCCCATGTCAAACATCAGGACTTGTCAAAATAAATCAGTGACAGGGCTTGTAAATAAAATAAAGAATTTTAACAGAATGTCAGAGGTGGAAACTGCATCCTGGTGGAAACATTTCCCCCTTCTTCCCACCTTCAGCAATGCCACTTGCATTTTATAAAATGAAGAGTTATATTAAGTAGTGGAACACTGCAGAAGACTGAAGAATTATACTCCTAGAAAAATCCAGCTTTTTCAATTGTTAAGTTTGAGAAGATTTTGTAAGGTGTTTCAGAGCCTTACTACAAGACTTTGCCCACCCAAGTGTGTTCCTTCCAATATGTGTTCTGCAATCAAGCCCTCACAGGTAGTTGATTTCTTAATGATTCAGCTGATTCCCTGTAAGTTAAATTAAATTTTTGAAATACTTATTCTTATGAGACAAGAAGCAATTATTTCAGATGAGAGATTTATGTAAACTTGGTTTCACAGGGCAGGTGTTTAAATGGTAAAAATTTCTGAAGTTTATAAGTAGGGCAGATACGATATTCATAATAGTTTGAAAGCTTTAAACAGTTGCTATTTTTTTTCCTTTTAATGATTCTTTCTAAATGTGATTCAGCCTTTTCTCGCTTAAGTTCTGTCTTCCCCCTGATAAAATAAAATTACAAAAAACCCAGTTGTTTGGATACAGACTCTTTTTTATTCTTATAAATAGAGTATTTACTCAAAGTGTTTGCCTTAGGATAATTGGAATGTGGGACTGAAGGGGACCTCAGGAAGTCATCTAGTCCATCCTACTACTCTGAAGCGCATATATTTAGGTTCTTGATTGTGTGTTACCTATTCTCTGATACCTGTTTTTTCATATTCTCCCCATAGTCTGCATTGTAGTGTAACAGGCTACAATGAAGCTTTTTCTTGTTACATAACTCTGCCTATCTATGAATGATACCAATTACCAATTGTCTTAACAAGGAAAGGAATTAATCATGTCTTCTTTATCTCAACCCATTATGGGTTTGAAGGCTGTTCTCATGCCCTGTAAAAATTTTTGTCTTCTAAACCAGACAAACTTTATTTCTTATACTTTTTCCTTAGACTGTGTTTTCTTAATCTTCTCATTTATGTTCCACTTAACTCTTTGCAACTCATGTACTTTTTCCAGTTTAAGCCTTGCAAGCATCATTATCTCCTTTATATTACCATAACACACAAAGACATTTACTATTTTTAGTACAGGGTTGCATTTGGGATTCTTACTCAGTTTGAAGTCCACTGTGGCCTTAGGTCTTCTCTACTATTCATCAATCCTTCTCCATTTTATGTGGGTGTATTTTGCTTTTTACTTCTGATATCTAGGACTGCATTTCTCTCTACTGTATTCTATTACTTATGTAACTTCTACCTTTTATTAGGTTTATTTATTTATCTTATTCCAGCCCTGCTCTGTAGAGTACCTGCAAACCCTTTAGCTCAAAACTGTATTCATTTACTTGTGTTTTCACATCCAACTTGTTTACTGAAAATACTGGGCAATGCTTCCCCAAGTAAACATCTGTAAGCTGATGCCTCTTCCTCTTTTTTAGTGATAGCTGCAGGCTGCATTTGGGAGTAGAGTTTCTATCTGCTGTGTACATGCTTCATGGCAATTTAAATTAGACCATGGTTTCCCTAGTTCATTTAGCAAGGCTGTGTGGGACTCTGCTGAAGACTTGCATAGTCAAAATGCAACTTCAGTATCAAACTAATAGGGTAATGGTTACTGCTCTAGTTTGCATGTAAATTAATTACTTTCTTCCTTTGTTTCAAACATTCCTACCTGAAACTTCTGTTGTTTTGTAAATCCTACTAATAGTGAGTTTGGCAAAAATAAAACACATCCATATATCCTGAAATGCTGTCAGAGGTCTCATGTAGTCACACCACTACATCATGCTCTCAGTACCTTCTGGTTTGATGTTTCAGGAGATGGAGGGAAGGGTAGGGTAATGTTGACTTTTCTGGTTTAGTTCTAATCTTGCTTCCTCTTTTTTTTCTCTGTTGGAGTCGATCTAAAATAACTAAAAATCCAGCTGATAGTACAAGAGTGGCTCCTGCCATGTAGAAGCCTGCTCTGTAATCTCCAGCCATGTCCACAATCAGACCTGGAGAGAAACAAATGACAGCAATGCGATTGATGGAAAACAGGCTAATGCAAATTAGCTCAGCAGTGTGAATATATCCTCTCACAAAGACAGTATGCTGGCTACATATTTGTCTTGCAGAGTTCTACATCATGAGCACATGGAACATCACCCCACTACGGCATTTTTGAAACACAATTCACATCTCATTGCTTTGTATATGTGCATTACTAGTGAAACAATATACTACACAGTTTGAAGCACTTACCCACCTAAAGTGTGGCATACAGTGCAGGTACTGGCAGAAAAAACAGACAGATCATGCAGCTGTGTATCTGAGTAGCTCCATGATCTGTGGTGTAGCTGTTGCTGTAATTTGGACCATAACTACAGCAGGAGTGAGTTTAAAGAAGGAAAGGAGATTCATCTGCTTGAGACAGAGTTGGAGAATTTGTCTGACGTGTTATGGGTTTCTGGCTCATCATTTTACAAAGAGTCACAGATGTTAACAAAAGACCTTGGTTTTCAGGGAGCTTTAAGCCAACCAAAATACATAATGCAATTGTGTACTGTACTGAAAAATCTCTAGTATAGTAGTAGCACTGCAGCAGTATGTCAGCCACCCTGTGGGTATGATGGCGCATTCCTTTGTGGGCTGATGAAGGCTGCTTGTTTGTGGGAAGTTTGTCCATGTTTAGGGTACTCCCTAGCCCACATTCTAAACTAACATCAGCCCAGGAACAATGAACTCAAATCTTTTAGATTTTACACTCAAAGGAGGACAGGAGAACTTGACAGGCACTTATGGTTCTCTGCTCTTCCATACCTTCTTTGTAGATTGCTAAATAGACAAAAAGGGGCTACATTGTCCCCAGATAATCAGTACTGGTGACCAGCCACTATAATCTGTATTTTGTTCAGATCTTTCCAACACACTTGTGATACTGTTCTGTTTCAACCCTCTACAAATCTTCCTGGTTCCTGTATTTTCAAAAGTGCATTAAAATGTTCCAGTATTCAGTCTGACTCATTTGCAACCTATTAGTGATGTCATTACTACAAAAGTCACTTGTAGTGCGTGAGCAATGGTCTTTGGATGAGGAATCAAATCTGTATTGTACAAGACACACAGGTCAATTTTTATGTGCCATATCACTTTTTAAAGTCTAAACTACAGCTTGCAGTTCCTTTGTCTTGCGTTTTTCCAAGATGACTGTATCTCATTGCCAGCCCATAAATCCATGTGCTGTCTCATTGTCTGGTCTGTCTTCCCACTGTTCTTATGGGCTGCCTTCCCCATTTATTATACTAGTTGGCTCAAATGCTGTCTAAAAACAGCAGGCATCTCTCTGAATATTTCCTTGAGGTTTGCATAGCCTAATGTTTCAGGCTGTTCAATTTGAACTTCTGTAGAAACCCTCTCAACAATACCAGCAATTGTGCAACATAACTAGTCTCAAATCTCAGTTTCTTCTCTGAAAGTGTGGGTCTGCTGCTTGTCCCAGAGGCACACTTTCATAGCAAGATAGTTGGAGGCCATCAAGTGGCATTATGTGATATTCAGGAAGCAGGAACACCACCATGTGAACCCTGCCTTTTATCCCTGTTTTCTTGTTGAAAAGTTATCTCTAAAATCACAGAGAAGAGAGGGAGCAAGGTATTTTGGAGAGGATTTAAATTGACTATTTGTTTTTTATATACTTCTTGGCTCAGATACCCCTGAGCTAAAAAAGGGGGAAATTTGAGTGCAGATCCAGATCTTTTCAATTTGGATTACCATTCCCCTTTCTTCCTCTAAACTTTATTTGGCATAGAGTTGTCTTAACTTACCTGCAAGAGGAGGCCCCACAAAACCTCCAGTGCTTCGAATGAGCATGAAAAGCCCTAGAGCACTGTCGAATTCTGGCATGCCTACAACATCTGCCAGCACTGTAATGTGAATGGCGACTGTTGTACCAAAGAAGAATCCGTAGAAGCCAGTGAATATTGCCAAGGAAAGGTAATTGTTAGCCAGTGGCAACAGCATCAGGGAAGTACTGATCAATGTAATCGTCATTGCCAGCAAATGAATGGTTTTGGTAACATGAAGGTTGGCATACCAGCCACACAGCAATCTGCCTCCAAAGTCCACCATAGCCAAAATGGATAGGAGGGATGCAGTCCATGATTCATCTATTCCCAGGCTGTAGCTAAGTGGAATTAAAAATAATGGAGGAACAAAAAAACTCATAGCGGCTAATATGCCAAAAATGGCGTAAAGTACAAATTCTGGTCGCCTCACAAGCATCCAGTTGAAGGTTTTGTGCATGATAGGAGACTTTTCATTGTTTCTCCTGGATGCACCGTTGCTAGGTGGTATTGCAGTTTTGCAATGGCTGGCCTTGAGGCAGCTGCTTGCCAGGGGTCGCATCAGTGCTCCACAGACACAAATATTGAGTTGGATGCCACCTATGATCAAGAGGGCACCTTTCCATCCATATTGACTAATCAACCACTGGAAGAATGGCCCAAACGTGAATGCAAAGGCACATTCTCCAGCACTGGCAATAGCATTGGCCAAAGCCCTTTTCTTGGAGAAATAGTGGCTAACAATGCTAATGGCTGGTGTCCATGAGAAGGAAATGCCGAGACCTGAAAAACACCAACAGAAATAGCACTGGTTAGACACTATTGAGGTATTTTGTGAAGGTGGACATTAAAGCAGTCAGTGCTCCTACATTTGCAAAGTTAAGAAGTGTTAGAATGAAAACATTTTTGCCTAGCAGAAGCATGAGCTTAGCTGGAGTAGATGTAAGAGTATGTTTGTGACATTATATTCTGTAAGTTGTATATATTCAAGCAAAAAAGTAGGAACATGAAGTATATACATTATTACATTCTCACTTTAAAAAAATAAATAAATAAAAGATGTTGGTTTCACAGCTTTGTCAGTGCATGAGAAATCACATGGTCATGGGGTTGAAGCTAAGATGGATCTCAGTGTCCATGCTGTCTGTGCTAAGGCTGGTTCTAGACCAGACCAGCAGGTTAAGCTGAGCTGTGTTCAGGGTAAAAAGCGAGGCAGGATGTGAAGGAAGCTGATGTATTGCCTCTGCTCTTAATTTTCTTGCTTGACTGCTTTGAGCAAACTTAAAACCTGCTCTAACTTAGAGTTATTTTGATGGCTCCCTAGACTCTTTGGCAGCCCAGGACTGCCAAAGGGCTCAAATTCCAGACATTTTCTCAGGCATCCAGTGTGGAATTCGGAATGGTTTCTTTTATTCCCTGCTAGCTTTGCTTCGTGTTCTAGGAAAATCTGCTAGCTGTTGGAGACAATTTTCTGGCCTGGTTTTTCCTGGAGTAAAGGAAAGGATTGGAATCAAATGAAAGCCTGGGACTCTGTTCAAAACATAAGATAAGTTGATAGAAAGTATAAAATCTCCATGTCTTTTTACTTCAGCACCCTTTATGAAGATTCTTTAAACCTTCACAAAGCTCTTGTCTCTGAATGAAAAATAAAATGCTTAATTTTCTGCTTGCATATAATTTGCAGGTCCAAATTACTGGCATCTAAATATTTGTCTTCTTTGTTGTTGCAGGTTTCCTGTAGAAATTCTTATTTCCAGAGTGGGATGGCAGGGAAATCTCTTTTAAAGAGCATTGCTGGTTCTAGCTCCTCATAAAATCAAGATAGATACCAGATTTTAAAACTCCTACCACTAGCACCCTCAAATAAGTTGCTGGTGGAAGAAAGCCATAAAGCCATAAATTCATACCCTGTAGGAAGCCGGTTGTTGCATACATCCAGACCATGTTGAGTCCAAAAAATCCCATTGCCATTCCTGAAAAAGCCAGAAGTCCTCCAGTGATCACAACTGTCCGATGGGTGTATTGTACACACAGTGAACTGGCAACAGGGGCTGGATCAGCAGCAAAATCAGAGAAAGAAAAATACATTAGGAACATTAATCTGATTAACACAGCCAAATAAATAAAACATTTGGAGGAGGACTAGCCTTATAATGCTTGACACAAACAGCCTTAACTCTGCTGGACAGGGTAGGGGGTCAATCAAAATTTAAAAATTGTATCCTTGTTGATAGAGAAATGACTGTCCCTGAGGCACAGATTTGAAAATATATTCAATGTATGTGGACTCTTTTAAAGGGAAAGAGTATTTTAGTGCCTTCCTTGTAGTAGGACAGTTCTACTGATTTTCATGTAAGGATACAACTACCAACATGACAGAACCTCATGGACTGTTTTAGCAGAAACTGAAACTTCAGCCATAGAATCTATAGGTTCATCTATAAAAATTGTATTATTGAGAATATATTATTGATATGGCTGGCACGAAAACTTTCTGGAGAAAACTAGCTTTTGTTTTCTAGAATTTTGCAAAAATCAACCCTTAATGGAATTTTAAAAGTTTAGAAAGGACCAAAAACTAGGGTTTATTTTGTAGGTATTCTTTTTACAGAAAATTGGCAGTTCATTTCTTAAATCTTTATTTTAGTGGTACAGTTTCTCTCAACGGACTGCAGGGACTCTTCCACACAAGGGCAAAGGTGCAGGTGGTACAGATCTGATGGTGCAGCTGCTGCTTTTGTCTCTAGTCGCTGTCTGGAAACACCTGAAATGTCAGGGATATTTTTGCTTAATTAAAGATCAGTTTTACTGCCTGGCTGTTTTTCTATCAGCATCGCAAGAGTTGAGGTCAAGGCCGTAGGATTTCTTTAAACAGCCATGGCCACTAGGGGGTTCCCAAGTACCACCTGGCATGAACCAGCTCCCTACAATCTATTAAAAATCCTGGGAACAGGAGTTGGTGCATAAAACAGAATTCGGTTAACGAGAACCATGCTTCTAAATTGAAATCAGTAGGAAGACAATGATTAAGAGAGAGCAGCCAGCAAGGAAGGTTTCGTAGTAGTTTGTAGGGGCAGGTTGTTGTACATTCCCCTGTGTTAAGATCAGAATTAAGAGAATTTGGTAGCTAGGATGAGTGAAATAAACTTGACAGAGTACTAGTTGTTGCGAAATCTGCAGGATGTACATTATCTGACAGCAGAAAGACCTGGAAGGAGTCATACAAACCTCAAATGTCTCATCAGCTTTTACAGCAGAAAGCTGATGATTTTATAAGCATGTAAAAATGATACTGAAATTCAGTCATTATCTTAAGATTTAGTCAATGAGACATGATAAAATACATACATTGGTGAATCATACATTATGATGAAAAAAAGAAGAAGAGAAAAGTAGACACAGGATAACTTCCATGAAAGTGCTTGAAGACAAGAAAAGGATCTGCAGTATTTCTGGAGCAGAAATACTACCAAAACTCAATTTTTAAATAGCAAATAAGGAGAATAAACAGGCAGAAATTAAACATGGGGTATCAAGAGAAAGAAAGAAGCTAGCCACAGAACTGGAAATGGATAAAACAGCTAGACTCCAGAGTCTAAAAGGGTAAGGACAACACATAGAAAATGCACAAGCAATGGAAAGGGATGACAACCAGAGTGCAAAGAGAAAGGTGTTGGGAGATGTACATCAGTACCAAGAGAAGGCTGGTGAAAGTGATGGGGAGAATCCTTGCTGTAGTAAACTGAACAGCCTGTTGCAAGTGCAGACCTTGAGAGTGGAAGCACATGCTCTCCTTCGACACAAGAAACAGACCTGCTGTTGAAAGGAGCCAAATAGGGAAAAATAATAATTCAATGATCATCCTTCATACTGAGCCAAATGACACTTAAGGTTTCCCAGAGATACATATTAAGAAAGGCTAAGCCAGACATGGAAACATGATCAAAGAACTGGAGGCTCAGGTGATCTTCATCAGGAAATCTTGTGGTCCCTATAAATGAAGCAAAGGCAGGAGAAGATGAGGACAATTATGTATTGACCTGAGACATTTATAAACTACTATACAGAAGGGTTTGGAATGTTTGGCCATCAAGCTTTATTCACTGAAAGAGGATTATTTTCAAAGTATTTCAAAGGATGAAAACCAATTTCTGCTGAAAATTATAGCCGCCTTTTTTGAAGTAGGCTGGCCTCACGCCTGGCTAGGCAAATACATTTTTGCTGGTTTATGCTTGATATTAATGTGTCCTATGCTCTATTCCTTGATACATTCCTATATAATGTAAATACATGTTATAACAAAACAAAACCTAACTAAAACAGGACTTTGAGTTTTTCCCTCCTATTCTGGCTTTTTCTTCTCATGAAGTTCAAATGCCTGAATGACAAAATAGCATCACAATATGTCAGTGATATGTCTAATTTGAAAACCAAATAGATAGATTACCATTTATTCATTTCTGTGGTCTGTGAAGCAGGTTTTTCAATTATTTTATTTCAGTTAATTACATCTGTTACTGCAAAGCAGGCATCAAGGATAGCAGTTTATGCAACTGATAAAATCTTTTGAACTCATGACTTACTTTATCTTTTTACTTTGACTTTGGGTTACTCTTTTTTCCTTCTGAATACATTTTTCAAAGAAAGATTAGTTGCTCTTGATGTTTGGAAGTACTGCAGTTCCAAGCAGTAGTACTGATAGGTGTGGACTGAGTAGGATGCATGTAATTATACAGTGTCTATGCAATGAAGTGTCTTCATAAACAAAATTATGATAGCATTTATTATGTAAGGATATTTACCTATTGCAACCATATACCTCTATGAGAACATGCAGAGCGGACTTCACAAATTCTGTACAGTTCAAGCCTGCACATGTTTGGAATCATCACCATCATGCAGTTTACAAGGGCACTAAGGACTATCTAAACAACTAAGTTGAGTCAAATGCAGTATGTTTCCTATTTTTCCCTCCTTCATTTGGTGAGATGTTGTACTTGACCTGTTCCCATAGCTCACTGCCTTTGACTGGGATAGTTCACTCTCTCTTCTTCTACTCTCTGCTTGTGTGGTTATGTCTTTACTGAGCTCTCTCTGAGTGAACCGAATTTTTTTTTTCTTTTTTAACTCTTTGAGTCTTCTGGTAGATCAGTAACTTGTAATCATACTAACAGGGGTAAAGAATACACAGAATTGGTAATACATGCAAAGAAAGGGGATCTTGTTGAAGATAAAAAGAAGTGGGAAAAAGCAGGACTGAGAACCATTTTGGTAGCAGATGGCTTACCTGCTAGACAGGGTCACAATCCTTATGTTTTGAAGTACTTTGAAAAAGTGACAGTCACTCTGAGATCAGTGAACTTGCACAAACTGCTTTAAGAGCTTGATTCAACAAGCTCTCTGGCTATTAGAATTATCTCTAATGAGTTTAACTCAAAGCCTGTAGCAAAACTTAATCATGAGTTTAGGTACATGATGTTTTTTCAGGCAATCAGATTCCTGTGTCTATAGAGTTCTGTTATTAACCAGTTCCATATCTGAGGCAGCAAATGCCAATTTTCTGTAAGAAAATTTTCTGTGTTTTCTGTACAGACAGAAGGAGGAAGTCTAGACCTTACATGTTTCTGGGTTTGGGTTTTTAAAGGAAGATTTCCAAACTTGCTTGGGTAGTTAATACATTAAAATAAAATGCTAGAGGAGCACTACTACCTACCTCCTAAATGAAAGACGGCAATAGTTACTGATGTGATCCAGGAAGTGGTGCTTGCAAGTTCATCAAAGTGCTGCTGGATTTCAACAAAGAATAGACCAAAAGTCTTGAGGACAGCAACAGTGAGGCCCATCACCACGAAGGCTGACACTACCACAACCCATCCATAGCCACCATCTGGTGGATTGCTGTCTTTAGCCTGCATCTTTTCTAATTCTCAGATCTTCTCTGGGTTTTGAGTTGTGTTTTCTTTTTTTTGGTTTTTTTTTGGGTTTTTTTTTTTTTGTTTGTTTGTTTGTTTGTTTGTTTTCCTGGAGTGGTAGTGATGGTGATGAGGTTTTTTAACAGATCTGCAAATTGGTAGAAGGCCCATTGTTAAAGAAATTAATTAAAACATTCTAGGAATGGCTTACACAAGTAATTACCATGTTAAAATACAACATGCATTACAGTAGTTTGACTGAAAATATTACCTGGGGAACAGATGCCCCAAGAGACAGAAGACTGAATAAAGAAATTAAAAAAAAAAAAAAAAATCAAGTACAGAGTGAAGAAAACAAAAAAAGCATGCAGATATGAACAAAGGAGAAAAGACTATGGGAAAAGATTCAGACATGAAGATTTTCAAAGATAGTAGAATTTTAGGGTCTTCAAAATTTTAGCATTTATAAATATTAATCGTTCCTGCACTGCCAGGCATTTCTGCCAAAATGGTGCACATCCATCCTTGTGAAGGTGTATTCATAGGCAAGAACATCTTATTAAACACAAAATTGAAAAAGCCTATTTCCCCTTAAAAGTTTTGTGACAAACTTGCAGTAATCATGCAGTACATGGAGGACATGGGATCTGGCTGGAGGGAGAGAAACATTCATATATTTTTCTGATTTCTTCATGGACACTAAATTCTGAGCAGACATATTGTACAAGATGCAGAAGATCAAAAAAGACCTATCTCAGGACAAGGATGGGAACTTGAGATAGCTGAAGATGTACTATACTTAAAATTATTCTTCCCTCTGTGCAGCTGGGAAAAATGAGCTGCATGAGGGAATCGATACCACTTGAAATTATCAAAGGAGCAGCCACTAGTCCTGTGATTTGCTCCATTGAGGTACATGATCTCAGGAGGATCTGAATCACTGCAGCAGGGTGGGGAAAAGAAACCATCAGAGCCTTTTAGGGATCAGAAGCAAGATCATTCTACTGCCGTGGGTGTGGACTGATGTGGCACTGGACACATGCACGTCCTAAAAAATCTTAGAACAGCCACAAGAGAGGGAGAGACTGCCTTATGTTGAGGTCTATATGGAAGAATCATACAGGTTTTCATTCCCACAGTTTCTGAGTGACCTTAAGCAAGTTGTTTGAGCTTGCTGTGCCTGTTTTCTCAGTTGTCAAATGCAGCTAATACTTTCAAAGGTCATAAATTTTGTAAAGTTGGAAGCATTAATACTTGTATTAATGCTCAGTTACTACAAGAAAATACAGAAATTATATCAAGCTGTAGCCATGTCTTCTGACAATTCAAGCAGCATGGTCATAATTTTGTTTGAGGCCTGGAAGAACCTCAAAAAGGATGCAACACTCAAGCTAAATGAGCCTGCCTAGGCAGAGTGATACTGATATTTCTGCATTCTGCATGGACATGCCTGGGCAAGGGATTATGATTTGTGCCACAAGTCAGATAGAAGAAATCCTGCTACTTACCAGGCAGCACCCAAACTAAAACAGGCATGATAAAATCTACTTCCTGACACCACCCAGCACCCTTCACTTTCATTAGGAAAACCCTGTCCCAGGAAGAGTATAAATTGGGTCTTACAGCTCCCAAAACTTAAATGAACGTCATGTTTCCATACGACAAATACATCTTTTATGTCACAGCTCAGAATTCAACCTTCAGTTCCTTTTAATGTTACATGTAACTCCAAAATGAAGTTACTATTTCAGTTGCATGATTAGTGAATGACTGTTGTTATTTCCCAGCAGCGCTACAGATTTGAAAGCAGTGTAGCTACAAACTGTAGGGAATTGCTGGAATGCCTGAAGAGGGTAGAAGAAAGCACAGATATTACAATAAGGGAACATGTTTCTGACACCATGCTTTGCTTTCTTCCTCCTTCACTTGCAAGAGAAAATTTATTGTAAGATGATGTAATTTCAAACACCCTAAGCTGAAAAAAACCTACATAGGATCTCCTTTTGCTCTTAGCTGTTGAGTAATGATAAACAGTAAGGTATTAATATCTTCACTTACTCATTTTGTCCCTGGAGCTAGCCTTCTAAATAAAAAGGAGTAAAGACCTGTAGGGAAACTGCTCCTTCTGTTGTGCCTGGCCATACACAAGATCTCTGAAAAAATGTAAAGCTGTGCCTGGAAGCATAAGCATTCTGTCCAGCATCCCACTGACTCCTAGCGCCAAGATTTCTCCTGGCAGCTGGAACAGATGTCCTGTGAGACAGGGGCTTAAATCAGGAAAGCCTGTGCTTGGTGTGTGCATCAGCAAGAGCAGGCATCTCTGTTAGTACTGTCATTATGCTCACAGCGAAATTTGCCAGCAAGAACACGCAGGCAAGAGTGCAACCTTTTCTTTGCACCTGGACAGCTACAAAGGCACATTCTGAGGCACCGAGGCTGTTCCTCTATTCATACTCTACAAGTTCTCCAAGCTATTTCTGCTGTGATTCATGTCAATGATTCAAAAAGCTTATCAGACAATAATAAAAATAAATTATAAAATGCTTATCTCACTGCTTGCATTTTAGGGTGCCACATAAACTTGTGAAGACCGATACTTGTTTTACTTGGTTATCTTGTGCTCCACATTCTAATTTACTTTTTACAAAAGAGCAAATGAGTTGCATACATTTGCTGCACATTGCAAAACAACTTGGTGGTGGAATCAAGAAAAGACTATTGTTAGTATGAAACCTAAACTTCTTGTTTCAATGCAACTCGTACATAACACTCCCCAAATAAGTGTATTCACTGTCTCTGAATGGAGGCTGAGTGGGCTTCTTGTGAGATGGTGATACTTTACAGATATAGGTTCCCCAAGAAGGAAAAAAAAGGCAAGTATTAAGTTTATCTATACTTTTTGATAAAGGAAGTGACTTCATAATGTGTGTTTGGTTTGGGTTTCCAGTACAAGTATTGTATTTTACCTTAGATTAGGACTTACCAAAAAAAGAGAAAAGGAAGAAAAACATACTTAATATACACAGACACAAACCTACTTTAACCAAAGGGTAATACCTTGAAACAGGAACTGTATAAAACCACATACAAAATAGATCTTTAATTAATTAACAACAGATTAAATAATATAGTCTTGTTTTATTGGTTGTATTAGAAATAAGATGGCAAGAAACAAGGAAATCAATTGTAATTTATGCTGAAACTTCCTCCACATATGTGCCTTGGTACACAGGCAAGGAACAGGCACTGTGTCATATTCAGATACCCTGTGATTTCCATCTAACACTCAAACTGGCTCTGCTGATGCTCCCCTGTCACTAGAGCCTCAACTACAAGAGAGTCATACTAATTATGGCTCCTCAGACACAAACTCAGGAGGAACTCTTCATTAACTCTTCATTTCCTTTCTAACTTCAGAACATCATTTTAGAAGGAGTCAGTCTAATGAGTATGATCTATAACAGTTTATTGACAAAGCATATTAGGATGGAAAAGAGGGGCTGAATGCTCTCAGCAACCAGTTAGAAGTAACAAAAATCAAGTATTGCATCAAGAAATTACCTTATTCAGGTAGCCAAGGCTTGTATGGGATACAAAGCTCTTCCTTCACCTTCCAGTTGTATGTAAGTTCTTGAGTTGTGCTGCAAACCACCAGGTCATCTTTCTCACCTGAACTACCATCTGGCTATCTGAACAAACCAATCTGTGTCCTTCAGGATGTGTACACACCAGATTTTATAAGAATCCCTTCCTCCCCTCTTCAAAAGTAATTTGGCTCCACCTATATGCAGAGAAACAAAGTTCTGTCCTGACTAGAGATCAAAGAAACAAAATCAGGAAAGGGTGAAGGACACTAGAAGAGGAAGGCAGATTTTGTTATATATCAGCCCTGTACTTATACTAGCCTTGGACTGCTGTCCACATTTTTATTGAACTCAACTATTGGACCAACCAGAAAGTTCAGATGTGTCAGCTGACTTAAAATACCCCTGTGTTCTGTGGCATTTATTGCAAATGTTTATTCAAATTTGAAATTCATTTGCGGCTTCTCTATGGTTGTGCTGTTGGGCAGATGTTGGCTACAGTGAGCATCACATAGCCTGCAGCAACTAAAGAAGTTATAGGAAGCTTGAATGTGCTCTTCTGAGCAGGATACATGCATGTTCAGAACCTTTCACCACACCAGAGCAGTGCCTTAGTTCTGTGATTTAAGGGCTCACAGTTAAATACTGCTGGACCTCATAAAACTTTCCTCTCCCAGCTCTCACTGCTAGTTTGTTGTAACTTATTCTGTTTCCTACCAATTTGCCTTGCACTAAGGTTGTGGTGGCTATACTGCTATTGTAATTGTTGGGAAGGCAGGGTGGGTTGTTGCAGTAGCTTGTTGCTTTTTGTAATATTTTTGTTTACATGTTTGTGTACTTCATGACTTATCAGTAATCTGTGTAGTTTGTGTGTGCTAAGGGGAAGTATGCATATGCAGTTGACCTGCATAACCAACAAACAGATATGTTTCATATTTTTGGCATATTTGAATGGGAAGCCAGCAAGTTTGTGTGGTGACATTCTATTTTTCTTTTGCTGGGAAAATTCTCTAGTGCTATTTTTTAGCGCTGGAGAAGTCAAAATCATGGCAAAGGAAAATTATGGGGTAGTTTTTGAAGTGGAATTAGTGTGCAGTCTTGATAGAAAAGTTGCTGCCACTCCTACTTCACCTTCCTGCTACCATGTGGGTTTTCATGCAGTGAACTAGACTGGTGAACTGACCTTGCCAGTCACTACACTGGGGCAGTTTCCCAATTTGGAGAAAGTCACTGTGTATTTTTACAATGCAGAAGGCAGAAAAAAGTAGCTAGGAATGAAACTTGGCAGATGAGACTGCTTAATCCAGAGGAGAAATTCACATGGCAGTTGTATACAATTAGGGTATCCACATGCCCCGTAAGTCAACCAAATTCTGACCCATGATGTTGCTGGGCACAGGGGTGTGACTGATTGGCCTACAGTTCCCCCAGTGTTCCTGACTGCTTCTCTAAAAACAGTGGTTATGCTTCCCCTTTGCCAGTCATTGATGACTTCACCAGACTGCCATGACCTACTTCTCAAATATGACATCGTGGCTTAGCCACTTCTCCTGCCTATTCCCTCAGAACCCACAGCTCATCTACACAACCCTCCTGACTTCCTCATTGTTGGCATGCCTGGAATATACGTGGTCCTTGAATATTATATTATAGTCATGGGAGTTCAAGTCTATAGACAAAATAATAAAGTCCGGAATATTTCACTGGTCGGTCCATGAGATTATTTTTAACATTATATTCACTGAACTTACTGGGGATTATGTGCAAAGGAATATCATCACGGCCTGTCATGACTCTGGCTTAAAAACAGAATGATCTTAGCAGGACTACACTGAATGTTCATTTTCTACAGTCCTTCCTACTAAATACATTCAGTCTTTACTCATACCATTTAGTTTGATTTATCCAGAACTACTGTTATGAATTAATACCGTAGCAGATTTTGCACATCTCATCAGGCAAAAATATTTTCACAATTTTCTGGCAACACATGGAATCTTTATGCTATACCTGTGTACAGTACTTCTCCTTAATAATTTATTGTTTTTCTCCACATGTTAAATTTACAAATAAAATTTAAGTATCTCTTATTTCTACTTAAGAAATAAAAAATAAAATAAAATAAAATAAATAAAAAAACCCCTGTAGACTGCACTTGTATTAATACTGCTTACGTTATTTCTTGTTCAACATTTAAGCATTTTAGAAAATTCTTATGAGAACTTTCAGGTTTCCATTCATACACTGGAGGGAAAAAAAAGTTTATCCCAGGTGGCAAGAAGAGTCACTTCTGCTCAGATCTAGTTTGTCAGCTCAGCTTTCACTAATTCCAAGGGTTAGCTTCCACTTTAAGTGCTTGAGTAAGCACAAAATACGTTCACAAGTAGACTGCTTCATGAAATATTTGGTGTAGAGTGAAATGAGAATCTCCCTGGAACATCTGTACTTCAGATAAAAACAGTGATTCATGATTATGAAGAGATTATGCTTACATGCTGTCCAGTCAAGTCATAAATAAATATTTAACCATTCAGGAGCTAGTGGGTCTTGGCTTTCATTACTAAGCTTATAGAATGAAATTGGCAATGGTTTAAACAGAGGCTGGATATACATTTATTTCTAAAATGCCTTTTTCTCAATATTCTCAAAACTGAAAGTAGTGACTGTCTTCTCTGCTTCTGCAAATTATTTTAGCTCCACTGATTTCAAATTTACTTCACCCCTTTCACCACCAGAGAATTTCTTCACAGATTTCTCAATTGGAACAGGGCTGCCTTTGAAGAAGATACATCTCTATCTATTGTCTGTTTATTAGTATTACTGTAGAATATATAAAATATGGGAAACAAGTCTCTGAAATGTAAATCTTATTTAAATAAACTGCACAAATGGAGAAGGCCAGCCTGGCATAAATACACACAGATCCTGGCAAAGTCTCCTTATAGTCAGCTGTACTCAGATGGAAAGGCAGAGAGCTTATGAAACCATGCCTCCTGCATTCATCAGTCCTTGGTGGTAATCATGCTTGTCCCTCTACCTGGAACTACCAGCTCTTATCACATATATCCTCTTTTTTCCATGACCTAAGCCTTCTGACAGCATTGATAAACAGATAGTAAGCCAAGATAAAACATTCCCAGGTCATATGACTTGTCAACAAAGAGAATATTGATTGAAATGACTGAATCAAAATGACTGTGTTTGATTTGTGGTGTTAAGTGATTACTAATGTAATATGAGTAGCCTGAACATGAATATTCTGAGGACTGTGTGCAGGAGAGATAGCATATGAAAGGATTGGAAAACTATTATGTAAGTAAGAAACACGCTGATATTGCTGCCAAAATAGATGACATGGAATGCTAAATGAACCTGGGTAAGAAATGTAAATGAGTGTGGAGGTACTCGAGGTCTTGAAGGAAAAAAAAGTTTAATCTTGATGTGATGAGAGAAGAAGAACTAGGGTGGTGATGCAGTTCCATAAAGTTAGGATGACGAAGGAGGTGATTTCTTTGCTAGTGTTTTATGGACATAGGATAGCTGGCAGTGATAGCTGGCAGATACCAGAGAGTCTAAAGAGCAGAAAGAGGTAGCAAACAAACAAGTGATTAGGGTTTGTCAGAAGCTGTTAGACTGTAAAAATTGAGCTATTTAATAGATAAAGGAAGAATAAGTGGCTTGTTTTTGGTGGGTTCTGGCTATCCTATTATCAGTTTAACAAATTCTTACTAGTTTAAGATTGACTGAAGCTTTACAGGCTTGGAGCAAATGAAGAAAAAGCCTTCTGTCCTGAAACTACAGTCAGGTTTGCTGATTTGCTCCCCTCTCCAGGGCAACATCAATCCCTGGCCTGCCTTTATAACAAAGGGAATGCTCAGCCTGCATGGAAAAGGGGGCAGAGTCTCTACAGGGAAGAAGGTGACATAGAGGCTGACTTGGCTGCAAAGGGAGGGTATATTTATCTGAACAAAGGTTGTTTGTTTTGTTTTTCAACAATCAGTTCCTTTTCTCTGTGTAATTCTTGGTTGTGATTATAGCTTCCATTACAAAATAATAGGGTAAGAAGGAGAGAGTGCACAGAAAATGAGAGCTGCTAAACAGGGAAGAGGGAAAGGCAATGCTTAAGCTTATAAAACCAAAATGGTTAAGTAGAATGCTGATGCAACCAAGAGTCTCTCTGTGCCCTATCAATCTAGCATCTGTGGGTGGCTTCTTCCACTTCCTGTTCTGAAATAAGTGACCAGGGTTTAATAATTCTGCTTTAATTACAGGATGAAGGTGAAAATGCCCAATTCTTGGGTATGTCAGGAGTGTC
This sequence comes from Eulacestoma nigropectus, assembly GCA_013397775.1. Classification (NCBI taxonomy): domain Eukaryota; kingdom Metazoa; phylum Chordata; class Aves; order Passeriformes; genus Eulacestoma; species Eulacestoma nigropectus. The sequence goes on from VZTE01002099.1 coordinate 400,233, forward strand.
AACAAGGCATTTTCTGTCCTCGTACCTTAGGAAAGAGACGGATATATTTGGCTAAATGAGCCCTAAATGTCCTCTGGTTGATGTCTGGGAAGGATTTTTACAAGGAGTCAGCTGAGAGCACAGACATTAAGGGATATAAGCTCATTAGATATCCTGTGCTATTTTCTTAAACTAGCCTGCGACACACTGTGCTATCCATGGCTAGATGCTGTATTGTGTAGTTATGATAAAGTGAGGAAATAAAGTCCAAGAAGAAGAAATGCAAACTTCCTTGACAGCATGAAGTGTGCCTGTACAGGAGAGTTTTCAGAGTGAACAGCTGCTTGTATTGAACTGAATACAGGGCTACACACAAGGCTGCCCTGTATTTTTGTAAGGATGGATTCTTGCACTGAGATCTTAAAATACTCTTCCTAGTTTCATTTTAAAGACTAGGATGGCAACAGATAATGAAGAATAATGCCTGTTGACTCAGAGCAATACTGAATGCTTACCAAGTTTGCAAGGCAAACATTTTCAAGCTTTCAGTAAAGAGCTGTCAGTAGTAGTGACCAAAAAACCCACCTTGAAGACAGGGCAGGAAATTGATTTAATATGAGCTTCTAGTTACAACACTGCGGCTACAGGAGTGAGGTAACTGATGGATATATACGAAGTTGAAGAGACAATAGATCTGTGCCTGAGGGAGGAGTGAAGATCAAGCTCCATTATGGCAGGCAGGCTCAGTGATCCATCACCACCTTCTGTGCAGGGAAGCAAGATTTTTCCAAGCCCACATGTGTCACTAAAGAAAGGCTGTCATAATAGGCCCTGGAAACTCAGAATGTAAAATCTAATTCTTCTTCCTCACAGGGTTTCCTGCTGAGTCCAAATTTCATTGCAAGCTGGTCTGTCAGAAAAGCTGTGGGACACTAAGTGGATGGCTGGAATATGCTGCAGACACAGAACCAGATTCCCAAGACAGCTGGACAGAACTGTCACTTCAAAGCTGTGGCAACATGCTTATGTTAAACCAAATAAACACCTCTGCCTCCCTGCAGAGTAGCAATGATTTTCCCTTTGTATTTGTCACTGGTGTAGGTGCTGCACTACTACTTCTTTTGGTTTAGCAATGCAGGAAAGTTACTAGAAAACTTGAAATCATCAGAATGGTTAGTAGGAGGATGAAAGGGGTGGAAAATCAACAGTTTATAAAACTCAAGCTTGAAGATGAATGTAAAAGGGATCTTGATCACGATGTATTAATACCTACAGTAGACTAGAAATCTTGTAACAAAGGGATTTTCAATTTATTGGTCAATGATGTAAGAGGATTTGATGGATAGGAAATGGAAGCTAAGAAATTAATACCACAAGTAAGTCACATTTGAATAAGAAAGGTAACAATGGGAACAATATACCTATTATTTCATCACTATTTATTTTTAATCAAAACTGAATGGTCTTCTGAAGATAGTGTCCTAGTTCTCTTACCCTAAATAGCTGATGGTGGCCTTAGCATATAAAACATTCATATCCGTACTTTTCTGTTTAAGCTAGCCTCTTATGACTTAACTTGCATCTGCTACTAAATTAGAAAACAAATCCAACCCATAGTCCTTATGGATAAAGAATTGCCTTTTTGCTTTTCCTGCTTAAAACAAGGTTTACAAGTATAATTTATGCTCAGTGAACATGGGATTTTCCTCTTTTGTGAGCTGACAAAATGAACTAGCTTGGATTGCAAGATACTAGGTTAAACACCAGCCTTCTTGACATAAAGTCAAACTGAATTTATGCTGAATAATTTGATTGGAAATAAGATCCAATTACCTTAAATTGGTCATTCCAGACTAACAGAGCAATAAAGGGCACAGTGTTTGTTGATGTATTTGACCCTGATGTTACAATCATGTCAAAACATGTAAGCCCTATAATTCCAGCTTAATTCATATCGCACAGTACCCTCCCAAATGCTGTGCTCAGAACAGATGATAAAAGGGCTGTCGGCCTTTCAAACATGGGAAATCTTTCTGATCTAAAGCAGAAAATTGCTTCTGAATTTTGAATTGACAGAATTTTAAAATTTGTTTTGATCGATAGAGTATGACTGTCACCAAAATCAGTATAGCCAAGTCTTTTTCATAACTGGGAGTGGTTTAATGTTCAAATATTGCCCAAAGAATAAAAGGGAAAATACCATTAAGAAAACAATGACATTCTTCTACAGTTCCAGTCCTCATGTAAGCATAGAACCGAAAGAAATAAATGATGTGTAGCTCCTATTTCTCAAACTGTGCACAATGCTTCAGATCAATAATGTAGGCATAGTAAAATCGGTATGTAGCAAAATATGTTGCTGGAGAGCAACTGGCCCTTCATAGAGCTGCTGAGGTGAGTCTTTCAGGAGTGATGGCCCCCAGTACTTTAGCACTGATGATACTATCCATGAAATCAAAATAAAAGATGAAAGTCCATATTTGATTCCTTGACTGCCTTCTCTATACAATTTCAAGACCTACATAAGAATTTCAAAGGAGAAATAGAGATCTACACTCAATAGTGAGCCCGTCTTTCTTTAAAACCATATTTTCTTATCTATATTTATAATACTATCATCATACAGATTATGAATATGACATTTTCAAAGGGCAGTTTCCATTACATTACATATTGGAGGATCACATTTGATTTTTTTGTTTTGTTTTGTTATTTGTGTTGGAGGCCTTTCACTGGACTAATTTTGCACTGATATTTTTAAGAAAAAAATTATACTGGAATTTTTCATAGTAGTTTCTAATGTAAAATCTACTTTGGAGATAATCTGTAGGTATGTTTGTCTGCTTGTGAAGAGAGAGGTAACACAGGTAAGTGAGACAAAAGCAGAAAGGAAGAAAAACTGAATAAAACAGAATAAACCAAATCTCTCAGCCTCGAACTATTTTACTGGGTCATAGCATAATCTGGAGTTGTAAATCATAAATTGTCATGAATAATCTTGTCTATACTGAGGATGCAGTGAAGCAAATGAGAAAATTCACTAAGCCTGTGTATGGAAATTTCCTAAAGCACCTAGGGCATGCAGAGAGCATAGTCATCACCTTTCAGTTCACCACTTTTTCAGACTTTTTAATTCCAAAGGGTATCGAAGTCCTATTAGTTTTCATTTAGCAACAAGGGCAGGGTAGAAAGCAGCAGTATTCAGTGTTTATCTGCACACTGGATTTATTGAAACTGCCATTTCTCTAGATCATGTCATTACACATTTTGTTTCCAGATTATGTAACAAAGCAGCAAAAAATAAGTATCTTTTAGGATATCTTCAAAAATGGTGAAGTACATTGGAAAGCAGTATGATAAAGATAGGGAAAATGACAACCAAACAGGTCTGTGCCATCATTCAAAGGAGTGTGAGAGCAGGCAGAGGTGTTTTCTCACCAGGAGAATGGTGTGAAGTGCTGCATGAGTGACAGTCCTCGTCACAGCTTGGGCCCCATTCTTGAAGGTGCTCTCCTTGGCACGAGTTCCCTGGAAGCCGCTATTCACTAGCACCTCCTGGCACTATTGCTCTGCACCCCAGCCTAACTGAGCTCCAGTCTGGGCAGTGCTACAGCTATGAAATGCCAAAGATATAATGCAGTGCAGGGGGAAACCCTGCAAGAACCACCAGTGCTGTGATTTCATGTCTGCGAGGCACCTGGTATGCTGCTGATGCCCGAAAGATAGGCTGGAAATAAATCCCCTTAGACCAATGTCTATAGAGCAGGTATTTGTTTATTGCAGTGCTGATGGTGAGGGGGATTTCTCCTCTTCACTCACCCACCTTTGTCAAGTGCTGTGGTACATTTATACAGTAAATTTTGCATAATGTTGCTATGTCATTACAACATCATCGCATATGTGCTGGAACTAATTTACTTAGTATGATCTCATGGTTATTAGATAATTCTTCGTACTGTACTTGCACTTCCCCAGTTCGGGGGTCTTCAGGTGTCTTTGATGAAGGCTTCTAAAGTCTTCTTCACAACTTGAACTTTTCAACTTTGTCTTTGGGGCATGCGTCGTTACGGTGCTTCTTGGTCCATCTGGTCTTAACCGGCCTAAATTCTTGGTTTTGTGGCTAATTGGCTTTGCACTTGCCAATTTCTCATTAGTACTACACTTACCTACTTCTGAAACTATACACCTAGTGAATTTGGTTTCTTTGGGTTTTTTCCTTTCTTTTGTCTATTTAGCATTTAAGCAGCTGGTTTAACTATACACTAGCTATTACATTGTATAAAAAGTTATTCACATCAAGTTATATAGGTATCAAAAGTTATGATTCAGTTTATAAAAGTATCAGGTTATATAGGTATAGAAGTTATGATTCAGGCTACATAAGTATAGAAAGCTATACTTCAGGTTATATTGATATGCTTCAGGTTATATTGATAAAAGCCATGATTTAGGTTATATTCATATTAGGTCACATAGATATCTTATAACCTAAGCTATATAAGCACCTTATAACTTTGACCTAAGTTATATAGACATCACTGCCCTGTGGCACTCTGCTGCTCCCCTATGTGGCACCACTATTACTTCAGTGAATTTTCCTTTCTGTTTTAATGAAAACCAAACCAACCAACCAACCAAACAAAACAACTAAAAGAAGCAGGAAACCAGGGAAAGCCTTGCACACCTTTGCAAGCGAGGCAATGCAGCACACAGTGCACAGGGCAGTCTTTGGTCAGATGCAGGGTCAGGTGGACGCTCACCCTGGAGCTGTGGCTGGACAGAGGGCTCAAGGCTTCACTGCTGCCGAGCCACCATTCTCCATAGGCAACCCCTGCTGAGGGCTTCCCGGCCTCGGTGTGTAGCCAGACACAGGCTCAAGCTGCACTGGCTGTGCCCAGTTATGGGCTCCTAAGGACAAGAGAGAGATGGAGCTCCTGGAGCAGGTCCAGTGGAGAGCAACAAAGATAACTAAAGAATTGGAGCATCTCTCTTATGAGGAAAGGCTGAGAGAGCTGGGCTTGTTCAGCCTCGAGAAGATAGTGGACCTCATCAGTGTCTGTAAGTGTCTCAAGGGAGAGTGTCAGAGGATGGATCAGGCTCTGCTCAGTGGTGCTGAGCAACTGGACAAGAAGCAACGGGCAGAAACTGATGCACAGGAACTTCCACCTGAACATGAGGAAGAACCTCTTTACTGTGTGGGTGACCATGCACTGAAACAGAGAGGCTGTGGAGTCTCCCCCACTAGGGATATTCAAGAACAGTAAGGAGAAATCCTATGCCACGTGCTCTGGGATGACTCTGCTACAGCAGGGACGTTGGACTGGCTGACGCACGGTGCTCCCCTCCCACGCGGCCCGCCCTGCGGCGCGGCGAGGAAGCTGCGGAGGCAGGGCCCCCGCCGGGCCCTTTGCCGGGCCACGTGAGCGCCGGGCGGGGCCGGGCGGCGCTCTGAGCCTGGCCC
>VZTE01002099.1:406065-478459 GCA_013397775.1 Eulacestoma nigropectus
GCCGCAGGGCGGATGGGGCGGGCGGGGGTGGCGGTCCCGGCAGAGCGGTCGTGTCGTGCTCTGCCCTGGCGAGAGCTCGGAGCTGATGAAACAGCGCGTCCCCCATAGTTTGGTTCTGGTAGTCCCGTGTAGTGCTCAGCGTCTCGGAAAGCTTCTTTGCGAATTTTCAGTTGTTGTATCTCCGAAACGTCGGGAAGACTAATGCTATCACTGTGATTTCAGTTTTAGAGTGTTAACGTCAGGTGTATGTCTTGGTAAAAGTGTGCTTATTCGAACATTCAGGAAAGGGCGTGTATGCATGCACAGAACCTCGCTAAAGAAAAAATCTTTATCTTCTCCATTCACCCATCTGTTTCTTTTTGAATTGATATGTTCAGATCAGAAAACCAGTACATTGGCTCAGTATCATGGTAGTTAAGATAAGGAGTCCTGAGTAAAGATCAGGTCTATATGCGCATTACAAGTTACCGTCTAACTGGCTTTAGCCTCTTCTGCTTACCTTGAATTTTGAAATAGAACCATGTACAAAAATGTTGCAGTTACATGCTAAATGTTGAATGTATCAATGCTGAAGTTTTAATTTATGTCTTACAGGGTATATCTTGACAACATTACAGCAATTGGGCCCAGAACAGTTGGAAGTCCAGAAAATGAAGTTCTTGCAGTTAACTACCTCTTAGAACAAATTAGGGGAATAGAAAGAGAAAGCACGGATGCTCACAAGATATCTGTAGACATACAGAGGCCCACAGGCTCCTTTAGCATTGACTTTTTAGGAGGCTTTACTAGTTACTATGCAAACATAACCAATGTGGTGGTGAAGCTGGAACCTCGCAGTGGAGCCGAGCATGCAGTGCTATCCAATTGTCACTTTGATTCCGTACCAAATACCCCGGGTAGGTCCATATGTTTGTTCCATGTTTCTGTGTGTTACGTGAGCTGCACAGCTTGGCTCGTGGATTTCTCATACCACGTTAGAATACTGCATGTCAGCTAGTCTATTTGGTCTCAGTGAAATTTATTGCTTAGAGTGACAGGTTGATCCTGTTAAACTCAGAATTTCACTCTCACTTTCTGTAGGCAGCAATTTACAGATGTGTATTTAGATTTCTGGAAGTTTTGGTTATATCTGCCTTTCCTGTAATTCACTACTTATGCATATAGTTCATGTCCTGCTTCCACCCATTGTCCAGGTCTTTTCATACTTCTGCACTGATTTAATCCTGGTTTTCCTTTCACAGGATGCTTTGTGCCAGAGACTATGCCCATCCCCACAAACCTGTCTGGTCTTTTGCTGGTATCTCAGATTTTCAGTCTGATATGCTTAAGATATGCCAGGTTTTTTTTGTTTTCTTTTCCCCATTCAAAGCTCCTGTCTCAAAAGATTGTGGTGATCAAAGGCTGGGGTACTGTTGCCTTGGTAGTGTGTGTATCTTTTACTGCTAGTTTGACTGTCGCTTTTGTGTACTCTCTTAGTTTTATTCCTCTACATTTTTAAAATCTAATCCTGTTAAATTATTATTTCAGCAAGGGTGTAAACTGCTTTGTAAATTTGTGGATTTAACAGAGCCAGGAAGGTATGGATCTAAACCACAAAATTTGTTGTTGCACTCAGTCACAGGTGTGTGCCTGTTATTACAGCTGAAAAACACCCACAGATGTCACTCGCCAGCAGTACAGCTTTTACTGGAGTTTCTTCATTTACATCCCACAAAATATTTTATTCTTTCTGGTGAACCTTCTGTTCTTTAGCACATGCAACTAGTCTTCATTATTAAGGAAACAGTTGAGTATTCCCTAGAGAAACAAAGCTTTTGATGGACTCTTTCTGCCTTTTTTCTGTCAACAAATAGTATACAGAACTTAACTTTCTCCTCAATCGTATTTGGGTAACACGAGTTTCCAAATTAGGCTTAATAAATGCATAATTATTATACATGCTCTGTGATTGAGGAACTGCAGAGATGCTAGTTACTGTGTATGTAGTCCATGTATGTCTGCCTAGACTTAGAATATTTCACAAGCATAGTACTATGATTATTAAAAATTGTTTTCAAATTGATGCCATGTGTAAATTGTGTGTCAGTTTCTGTGGATTATAAAACAGGATTATATTTACATCAGTTATTTTCTTTACTGTTACTCAGACACTAAAATAGCTCAACCTTGCACAGAAGTGCCAAAAAAATAAGAGTGATTTGTATAGGATTTTACAGAAATCTGTAGAGGAGCTGGAAATCAGCGTCTGTGCTTGCTCTTAATCACAAAGCAGCCTAGCCCTTAACAGGAGGAAGGAGTTGCTCTGCCTTTTGTTTTCTTAGTATGCCACTTGCACATTACCTGAGTGAGAACCTTTTGTTTTCTCTTCTGTATTTCTCTTAGCTATTTGCTTACAGCCCTTTTTTCATTACCAAAAAGGTGGGCTTTTAACCACAATTAACATGTCTCAAAGATCAGTGAGTAATATATTTGAAAATCAGGTAATAGAATATAATCTGCTTGTGGTACTTGTATATACAAAATGCGTGAAGCAAAATTCAGTAAATCATTAGTTTTAGAAATCTTATGTTCCTTGTGAAGGAAAAACATAAAGTCCTAAAACGTGTCTCTTGTTCTGATTCTACTACTCTTCAGTTTGTATGGCCTATTTGATTCTTTTCTGGTAAACTCGATGGCAAAGGCATCCTTGAAATTATCATCACAGATATAATGTGGTTTTCTTAGGTTACCAATATCTGCTGTAAAATCTGTTCCGATCTCCTGTCAGTTTTGTTGTGTATGAAGTACTGAGGGATATTTTCTCTGCAAGTTTGTGTAATAGTCTATGCCTACATGGCTGCTTTTATCAAATGTAAATCTGTATGTCTCTTAAAGACCATAACTTTTACTTTTCTTAGCCTCACAGCAAGGCAGGTAAATTACTAACCTCACTGGAAACTATACTCCTCTGCTGATTTTTCAGTACAGCATTTTAAATAAAAGAACTCAATGTGGCTGAGAGCAGACTACTGATAAACTTGGGTAGCAATTAAGGTCTCTTCCAACTCAAGAATATTCTGTGAAATTAATGAAAATCTGTGATGATCAGGACTTTAAATCAGGTATTTGGGTGGTGACCTATGGAAAGCTTTTGTCAGAACAGGGCAGTAATTTCTGATAAATAGAGTAGAGAATGGTGTATTGGAAAGGTCTTGAATTTTTTTATTCCATGCAATAAGCTAAAGCTAAAATCTAGACTAAGATTTATGTTTGTATCAGGAATATGTCCTTTTCATCGCAGATGCGTCTTAAGTTTTGCCTGGTGACAAGCTTTGGAAAAGCTGTCTTTTTTTTCCTTTTATGTGTAAAGTGAACATTTTGAGCAACTAACTGTACCTAAATAGCATGCTGAGGCCTGACCACACCATTGTCGGCCTCTCAGTGCTTGTCAGCATTATGTGTGTAACCCAGGCCCAAAGGAATGAGGTTTAATTTCTTTTTTCTCTCAAATTTTACTTATTAGAACAGGATAGAGAGGTGCTACAGCTTGCACCAAAGTGAGGCAAATGGGAAAATGGAACACCTTGACTAAAAGATGGATGCTTAATCAAGATAAAAAACCAGTGGGAGTGGGAGAAGGTGTGGGATGGTAGTGTTGGATGAGGAACTCATAGAGGACAGGCTACTGAGCTTGGAGTGAAAGGGGTTTCTGCAAAGAAGAAAGGGTGGTGAAAAGCATCTGATCGTGAAAATCTTTTATTATAACATATACCTTATAGAGGCTTTTAAAGGTGTGAATTCTGATATTTCCTTAGCTTTATTTTGCATTCTTAGCTTTATGTTACTTTGAGGTTTTGTCCTCTTAATTCAATGCATTGTAACAGTGTAGAATTCTTTAGGGTGACTTGCGTGGGAATGTTACTTTTTAAAATTTGGGTGTGCTATCAATGAAAATTACATCCTTATTTATTCATGTTGTATTTAAGAAAGTAGATAATGATCGCATTTCTTGCCAAGTAACCTGATGAGTCTGCTTTTCTTGAACAGTAGTATTGGATCTGATATCTTGTAATTCACTTGCTCAACTTCTGAACATAATTTTTCTTTCAGCTGTTGCTTTCAACTAGCATAGACAGAGGGTACAAGCAGTACCAGAAAATATACTAAAGCTTGACACAATTGTACTGCAGTTAGATTAAGTGACTGAAATAGCATAAACCATTTTTCGTCTCTTGTCTTTGTTCGTCACTTGTCTTTGTTGCAAGTCTACGTGTTTGTTGTAAGCCTTACTATTTTACTGATTATTTTAAGGTGCCAGTGATGATGCTGTTAGCTGTGCAGTGATGCTTGAAATACTTAACACACTTTCAAAATCATCAGAGTCCCTGCAGCATGCTGTCATATTCTTATTTAATGGTGCAGAAGAAAATATTTTGCAGGTGAGAATATGCCAGAATTATAAATTATATATCAAAGCAGTATATTAAAACTCTTAACAAAGGAAAGATATAGCTTGTGTTCATCTCTTGAAATATTCATTAGTTTCAATTCAATAATTATTTATTATTTATTTATATTTAATTATTAATTCAATAATTAATAATTAAAGTCTTTGAGGAAAATGTGTATGATTTCAAAGGGAAAAATACACTTGGATTAAGAATATTGTCTGTATTAGTTTAAATAGAAGACTTGCATTTTCTGCATCTGTTTGTGTTATCTGCCTTGTGCAGTCTTGAGTTATATGCAAACTTGAATGATGGAAAATAATGTTTAGGCTTGTCTGGTAGATATTTGACCTATATTTTTTTGTTTTCCCATCAAGGCTAGTCATGGCTTCATTACACAACATGAGTGGGCCAAGTCAGTCAGAGCTTTTATTAACCTGGAGGCAGCAGGTGTAGGAGGAAAAGAACTTGTTTTTCAAACAGGTATGAGCTTGCATTGTGTCCAATTTCTACACAAGGTTAATTTGATAATAAATGATGCAGGCTTGAAGGAATATTGAAAGTGACTCATAAGCAAAAGACAGGAGAACCTCTATGCCTTATTCCCAGGCCTTTGCAGCAGTTTTTAGATACTTCCAGGCTAAAGCACTGCCACAGAAGTTGCCTCATAAGTGGAAAACCTCTGTAGAGCAGAATAAAAGAAGTCATGTTTCCCTTTTACATCAAGGTAAAAAGTAGAAGAACATTTGGATAGCGCATATGTCTTAATACTCATACTTTCATATGTTCTATTTATTTTTCACAGCAGTTCTTTCAGAATCTTTGCAGGAGAATGTTGGCATTAAAACTCCATTTCATGCTCAGGAAGCAGCAAAAGTTCTGTATTTTGTAGGCTACAGTTAGACCTGTGCTCCATCCTAGCTGGACTGCAGACTTTCTTGTACTGCTGAAGCTGTTTAGCTTTTACATGCACTGAATGCTTCAGGGGAGAGAGTTTTTTCTAAAGAACAGTATTGATGTGTGATACATATATGATGGATTGGAAGCTCAGCTAAAGGTTGTGACTTCTAATGCTGAGTCTTTTTGAGACGTGGCTTATCTGCTCTGCCACTGAACACAGGAGGCAACAGTGGCTTGGTTTTTTCCCCCCCCAAGTGTAGCTAATTCTTCCTCTGAAGTGTGAGTCATTCAGCCAACCCAATTGTACTTACTGTATACTCTGTGGGACAACATTGTTAAATCTCTAGTGTGTTACTTTGCATTATTTGTTACCATGAGGATGTATATCCTAACTGAAGTTCAAAAAATATTTGTGGTGAACTTTCTGCTCATCTTTTGTTAGGACCTGAGAACCCTTGGTTGGTACAAGCATATGTAGTTGCAGCCAAACATCCCTTTGCCTCTGTGGTGGCACAGGAAATATTTCAAAGTGGCATTATCCCAGCAGATACAGACTTTCGTATCTACAGGGATTTTGGCAATGTTCCAGGTATGTTATCAAAATACATGTCAATACACATTACATTTATAACAAGGACACTGTTCTGTTGTTGACTCTGTGAAGGTCCTCCAGTTTGGTTTGTCTCTCTCACTGGGAGGGAATTTTCCTGCTGCTTTCCTAAGATTGAGTTTGTCACATAGTTGGCTAAGGATGTTTTTAGATGACTGGTGGTTTTCAGAATGAAACTACATGCTAGTGAAGTTTCCTGAAAATCAGGAAAATACTGCAGGAATTAACAGCACTCTATTAAATATTCTGTTTTGAAACATTTTGGTACATGATGCTAAAACCTGCTTGCAGGAATGGAATGTCTGTATTTAATGGATAAAACAAAATAATCTTTTTTAGAGATAGTGGCACAGTCATTAATGCATTTTCATTACCCTTGGGTTTTGTTTGGTTGGAGGTTTTTGTTGTTGTTATTTCTGTTTGATTATTGTGGTTTTGGGGTTTTTTTCTTACTGGTGGTATTGTTTTGTTTGGGGGATTTGGTTGGTTGGTTTTTGGGGGATTTTGGCAGGTTTTGTTTGTTTTTTTCCGTAATCAAGCCCAGAACAGAAGCTTTTGAGTTTTGCTGATCTGTTTACAGTTTGCTGTCCTTTCTGTTGAGAATGAACAGTGGGAGAGAAATGTGAAATGTTCACTCAGTGTGAGCACAATTCAAAAGACTGTAAACTTCTGTAAAGTCCTTGTTGGCCAGGACAGGTTGTCATTGGAGTCACTTTCAAGAAAAGTATTTCTGAATTGATTGTTAGTACAAAGCAGTTGTTCTGGCATATTCTGTACTGTTCTGAACTACACTTCTAGCCTGAAACTCAAGTAGCTGATTTTGTACAGTGTGTTCTTTGTTCAGAATCGTACCTGCATGGTAAATGATTTCTCACTGGCCTCTGGGGTTTTTTTTTCAATAAACAAATAAAAAAAATTTGAGTTAAGAAACTGGTTTGTTTATCAGAATTGAGACCTATTTTGCCAAAAGTTGTGAGAATTCAGATTGCAGATAGCAGCTTTTTGCATATGCAGCTGAACAGGTGAATAGGATGCACTAAATGTGTAACTAATGAAGCAGAATAACCTTTGAGTTTTGGTAAATGCTTTTGTTTGTTTGAACAAATTATTTGGACTTTGAAATGAAGGGTTTTCAGACCGGCTCTCTGAAAAGCTGTTTACATGTTAGAAGTTCAAAGAGCACACTTGGTATTTTGAGAAGGTGCTCTGTAGTTTCACAGTGCTGCTTTTTACTACTTTTCAGCATGAACATTTATTGAAGTTTTGCAAGTAAACATTTGGCAAGCACCTTCTACATCTTTTCTGAAGCTGAGATGATCTGGTGTTTTCATGTGTTTCTCCAGTTGCAGGAGATGTCATGGGACTTGGTACATGCTAAAGGACAGTTACTTCAAAATGTTTTAGAGCTGTTCTATTTTAAAGACACTGGAAGTCCAGTTAGTTTTCCTTCTGCAAAGAAGACTGTTTTGTTCATCTCTGAGGGTAATGACTAGGTTACAAAGTAGAGCAATGTTTTCTGTGAGGTGTATGGAAGGCTTTCACATATTGGTTTTGGAGGTTTAGGATTGCATAGATTTTTAAAATGCTGCTTCTCTTTCTGTAGGAATAGATTTGGCTTTTATTGAAAATGGCTACATTTATCATACAGAATATGACACGTCAGACAGAATTTTGACAGATTCCATTCAGAGAGCAGGTTGGTATTTTAAGAATTCAGTAATTTACTGAAGAGGAGTATTGTAGCTTTTTCATTTTGCTATAAGACTGCTGTAGTGATAAATTGATAGTTTTAATTATCCATTTAGTACGTGTTGATTGTGTTCTAAAGAACAAAGAATTAACTGAATACATATCTTTTAAATACAAAAGAAATATATTTGGTCAACTTGGAGAGGTAAACTTTATCAGCATCCAGTGATATCAATTAGATTCCACAGTTGCTTTCAAATCAAAGTTATAGTCTACCCATTGATACCTGATTGTTCAGCATTTTGTGTTCCTTTTATCTCACTGAGTCTCGTTACTGGTTAATGTTTCTCGTCAGAAGCTTTTGAGTAAGTTGGTGGCATAGAGACTGACCTGCCAGCAGAGGTTTTTTATATTAGAATGGATCTCAGTCAAACTTATGCGGTAGCACACAGACTGGGTAAACAGGATTTATTTTCTACAACAGGTTGTGCTGATTAGACAGACTACAGTAAAGAAAACTACAAAGACCTTTAATTTCCCAGGAAGAGCTAACATAATCCTAAATGCCTCCAGGATTTTGACCATTCATTCTTTAAGCTTATGTACAAGCCAACTTAGATGACCAGCATGGATAAGGGTTTTAAACACTTCTTGCAGCAGTTTAGCAGGACAGAAAGTAACACTTTTAAATTCCTGTTGGAAAGATTGTAGTAGTCACGATGGTTTTATGTAGAACTTGTCCTGCTAAATTTACCACAGAGTAAAAAAAAAAAAAAAGACACTTTACAGCCAGTAAGAATTTCTAATGGTCTAGTAAAAGCTAAATGAAAGTTTAGGGTGATTGTTGTCATTTGCTTACCTTGTTTTGGCTGTACTGTGGGAAAGGAAAAGGTGATGGGTGCCTGTAGACTGCAAAGGAAAATAGTAGCCTTGTCTTTAGAGTCATGGAGGGAAAGAAAGGCAGGTAATTCATAGACATTGAAACCTGGAGGGGTTACTTAGTGGTGAGGAGAAGAGGAGAAAGATTGGGAAAGTATGAACTCTTCTATGGGTTAGCCTTCAAGTCCAGTGCTAAATACCAGAAGTGAAGAAGAGGTTATGGGATGGAAGCCTGACTGTTCCCTGCATTGCAATGGTGACTAAGTGCATGAGAATTCCCAAGTATACTTATTTTGACAGCTGGATAGATTAACTCATGAAGACACTATTCTGTGTGTAGTGTCAAATATCAGTTTGAGGATAATCATTTGTGTATTCATGTCCTTGTTGAGGATATTTCTATACAATTTTTCAGAATGGTTATAGCAAAAAATAAGTACTGTTTGGTAATTTATCAACCTTGATATAATTATATTGTGTATCTGCTGTTTTAATAGGTGACAATATTCTAGCTGTCCTAAAATACCTAGCAACATCAGAAAAGTTGGCTAAATCTTTTGAGTATCGACATGGAAATGTTGTGTTCTTTGATATACTTGGTTTATTTGTCCTGGCTTATCCTGCTCGTGTTGGCACAATTATGAACTATATTATAGCAGCAATTGCTTTTTTTTATTTAAGCAAGAAAGTATTACAGCCAAAACCCAGAGGTAAGTCTAGGTTGTTTTTTGTTGTGTTGTGTTTTGTTTTGTTTTTTTTAATTACATTACTCTTTAGCAAATAGCAATTACTAGATAAAGTGTAGGTGAAAAAAATGTTCAGGCCATTATGGCATCTGTCTAGTTGAACCTAAGAAATAAGTTTTAGGTGTGCAGCATGCCATAGGAGTTGCTTTGTGTTTAAATCTCTCATCTGAATATTTATGATGGTGAAAGAATATGGTAGGCCTAGATGTCTAGCATTTATGAATCATGATTTTGTCTCTTACCGTTTTGTGAAGATTAAAATTAAATCTTTTAAACATATGGATATTGAAAAAAAAATTGCCTAGTATCCATATAATTTTTTTATTTTGTTAATTCAGATAAGGTGTCAGAATCATGTTTAACACCTGTCTCCAGACAGGACCAAGTAAGAAAACACAAAATGGGGAAAATGACAGCAAAGCTTAATAGAGAGTGTAAACCAACTTAAATCTTCTAATTAGGCCTTTTTAGTATGTGTAGGAACATGCCTGTTAAAAAACCTTAAGAAAACACACCAATCTCCTCCTGAAAATCCAGAAAACATTTTTGAAGTAAGAAAATGTTACAAGAAAAACAACTCAAATTTTTTGTTGTTGGGGTTTTTTGGGGGGGATGGGGCTTTGGGGTGGGTTTTTTTGGTGGTTTGTTTGGTTTGGTGGGGTTTTTTTTGCGGAGGAGGTTGTTTTTGTTTTGGTTTGGGGTTTTTGTTTTTTCTGTTGTGGTTTTTTGTTGGGTTTTTTTGTATACTTAAAAATGGAACTGTGGCTCCACTGGTTCCCTAGTAAAGTTTTTGCTATCATGAAAGCTGTAATCTGCAAAATACACCAGTATTTTGGGAATAAACCTTGCAGTGGGGATGTGTGCAAATAGACATGCAAAGAAATAGGCTAAGTGATGTAAACCCTGCTGTTAAGAAGTCTTCACAGGGGACCCCTTTATTTTGGTCATTGAAGTAGTTATACTGTGGGGTAATTAAAATTTTGATGATAGTCTGCAGTAGAATACACAGGTGTTGAATGATCTTGTTTTTTCTTCTTCATAGCTGTTCATAACCTGAAGAAGTTATTTACTGCATTCAGTTTAACCCTGATGAGCTGGGTGTGCACACTGGTGGCAGTCCTTACGGTGGCAGTGTTTGTCTCCATCATTGGACGGGCTCTTTCTTGGTACACCCATTTCTATGTTTCTGTGTCTCTCTATGGCACTGCAGCTGCAGCTAAGCTCATTCTTGTGCACATGCTGGCCAAGAAGTTCTTCTACAAGGTAGGCAAGACTCTTGTTATTGTTGAAGGGCAATGAGGTGTTTAATCTGTGGAAGACCTACCTTTTGAGCTGATTTAAAAAAATGCAAAAAGTTTTCATTATTTAAAATGTTGCTGTAAAAAATTGATTCATCTAAACATAAGGGATTGTTCTGCTAAATCAGAGAGGTAAGAGCTATGTGATTTAAGGCAGCCTTGACCTTTAGGACCTACTTCAGGAAAAAGGCATTTGTGATTTAGGTCACAACAACCCCAGGCAGTGCCACAGGCTGGGGCAGAGTGGCTGCAAAGCTGCCCACAGGAAAAGGACCTGGGGGTGCTGGTGACAGCAGCTGAACATGAGCCAGGGTGTGCCCAGGTGGCCAAGAAGGCCAGTGGCATCCTGGCTTAGGTCAGCAACAGTGTGGCCAGCAGGGCCATGGCAGGGATTGTTCCTCTGTTCTTGTCACTGGTGTGGCCACACCTCAAGTCCTGTGTTCAGTTCTGGGCCCCTCACTGCAAGAAGAACATGGAGGTGCTGGAGCATGTCCGGAGAAGGGCAGTGGAGCTGGTGAAGGGTCTGGAATACCAGTCCTGTGAGAAGCGGCTGAGGGAGTTGAGGTTATTTAGCCTGGAGAAGAGGAGGCTCAGGGGGGACCTTAACACTCCCTACAAGTGCCTGAAAGGAGGGTGTAGCCAGGTGGGGGTCAGTCTCTTCTCCCGGGCAACCAGCGACAGGACAAGAGGAAATGGCCTCAAGTTATGCCACGGGAGGTTCAGATTAGATATTAAGAGAGATTTCTTAATGGAAAGGATTATCAAGCTCCGAAACAGACTGCCCAGGGAAGTGGTTGGGTCACCATCCCTGGAGATCTTTTATAGGTGTCTAGATGTGGCACTTAGGGACATGGTTTACAAATGGCATTGGCAGTGCAAGGCCTAGGTTGGACTCAGATGATCTCAAAGATATTTTTCAACCTAAACAGTTCTGTGATTGTTCTGATTTATAGTTGTTCTGACCACATCTGGAGATGGAACAGAGCTCTTGGTTGTTTGTGTTCTTCCCTGCAATAGGTAAAAGTCATTTAGGCCCCTGCAAGAAGGATTTGGTGTGTGTTACTTTTCTGTTGCTGTCATTTGTTGTGATTACTGTCTGTCTACCTGTTTTGCTTCTTTTTCATGGATTCTTTTTCAATGTGATTTAACCTGTGTAATAATTTCATAATTATAAATAACAATCCCATATGGTTTTGTGTTAAATACAAATGGTCTTGAGGTATCTGATAGATGACATTCTTCCAGGGTAGAAGTTTACTACTCAGGCCTGCTAGGCTGAGGTTTTAGGTGCAGTAATGTTTAGTCAATCAGCTTGCTGTTACTTATCTTCTCAGCCATTTGTGTGGGTTTTGGACAAGGGAATTTAGGTAGCCTTAGTTGACAGCCAAATACAGATGTTTGAAAAAGTTTTAAGAACTTTGTGACATTTGATTGTATGAAAAGTTCTGAGAGGATCCATCCTGTCTTTCTCTGGAAGTGGGATTTTTAAAAATTTTTTGGGGAAGGGGAATGTTAACTGGTACATGTATGTTACCAAATACGTGTATGTAATTTATGCTGTGTTACATTTTTTTGAAAAGGCCCTCTTTGCCTGAAACACTAGCCTTGTGTATTCTTTTGTATTGTCATTTGTACATTCCCTTCCTCCTTCTGCCCCAGCCTATGTAATCTCTTTTTCAAGTTATGTCAGCAGATTTAGAAAGCTAATAAAAAAATATACTGTCATGGCTAATTCTATATGGTAAGAGAATGGTAAGATGATGCTTGTCAAAATTGTTTTGCCCAAGGAAAATAATTATGTACAAGGAATATGGATTTTTCTATGTGCTGTCATGAGATAGGATCTATGGAATGTGCACAGTAATTAAATGTATTTACTTCTTTTTGTTACAGAATATGAATGAGCAGTACCTGGGAGATGTTTTTTTTGATGCCTCATTGATGATTTGGTCAATAGCATTGACTGTGATGACTCAGATGGGCCTTTGTTCTGCATTCATTTGTACGTTGTGGGTAGCATTTCCTTTACTCACTAAGCTGATGATCCACAAGGAATTCAGCCAAAAAGGTATGGATTTTGAGGGGCGGAAGTGGTATTTCAAAACTTCTACTCATACTCTTATTTAAGCAAAAGAAATTGCAAACATTGACTTTGAGTAGCCAAGTTAACTAAGTCACATTTTTGTAATGGAAAAAAAGCGTTCTTGAACTAAAGACATTTTGGAACTGTGAGAAGCTTTAAAAAAATACCCTGAAAAACATCCCATGTCTCAGGCTAAAAGAACAGTATGTGGTAATATTAATAAGTGATCAGAATTTTGATGAACAGTAAAGATTCATAAAAAATACTGAAATATTTAAAGAATGCTTGGGACAGAAAACCTGTTTAAAATTTTTTTTTAATACAAGATTAATTTTCTGGTGGTTTTGAAAATTATACTAGTGTTGGCTGTGCAAAATGAGATCTCCTTTCCATATCCACATCAGGGATGACGACCAGTATTGTGTATTGGGTCTTGCAGCAGTATTGTGGAAATATCAGTAAAGCTGTGTGTTTATATCCTTTTAAGCTTTTACTTCTTTTGTTTTTTCCTGTTCCCTACAGGTGCCACAATAAAATTTATTGTGATGTACATGCTGGGGATGTTTGTTCCCTATCTGTATATGCTGTATCTTAGTTGGACTGTATTTGAAATGTTTACACCTGTCATGGGACGAAGTGGTTCAGAAATTCCACCAGATATGGTGTTGGCAGGATTTATTGTGATCTTCACTATGATCCTGTCATCCTATTTTGTAAGTAGAATTTGTAAATGTTGTTTAAAACCCTTAAACTTTATCTAGAGTTTAGAATAAGAAGGGTTTTTTTAATTAATACTAGAAGTTAATGATAATTTGACAATACCTTAAATGTTACAGGAAAGTTCTAGGAAATGTGTCAAAGATTCCATGTTTTGTGTTAGTCAAAGAAAGGTCATTGAAGCAGGGCTTATACTGCTCTGTGATGATGTAGTAAAGACTGATGAAAAATACAAAATGTAATGCCGAATTTTGAACAGAGATTCATTTTAGGTGTAATATATGACTGAACAGTACATGTACAAACTTCAGAAAGAATACTCAGGTTTGTATTTTTTGTCTGCTGCCATAGAACCTGGAAAGATTCTGGGGTTTTTTTTCTGTTGGCAGATGTTTTAGAAGCAGGAAAGCTTTGAAAGCTCCCGGAAGTACTCAGTTTATTCCTTTTTTATAAAACAAATCAGCTTTGAAAATCTCAGTTTTAAATACTGAGATTAAAAAGAAGTGTCTTGTATGAGGTGGTACTTGCAATTATGTCTTTTTAACGTACTGATACATGGAAAAACTCCACAACTTGTAAAAGTTGTAAAGTAGATATGTTTATTCAGTGATGAGGCGCATGGGGGATCATTCCTCCAAAGGCATGGCGGCCGGCAGCAGCACTTACCTCTACATATACCCCCTAAAGTGTTCATGTGCATTTAGTTTCCCAATATGCCTATACATATCCATTACCTAGCCCTGCCTAGCCTCCCTTCATATTATAGTGAATGTAAAAATTTCCATATGCTTTGCGATTGCGCAGTGCCTTCTGGTGGTCGTGGGTAGGGGTCTCAAGATGAAGTAAAGGGGTCTTCCTCAGGGTTGAACTTTTCACCTTGTCTCCTTACGCATGCTCCCTGGCCCCTTGGTCTTAGTCCACTCCCCAAGGCTGGTTTTAGTTAGTTTGGGGGTCCAGAGAGCAGGAACCAAGTCACGGTTCCTTCCTCTTCCATCAATAGCCTTGCATCCTCCCATCCAGCTTTGACAAGCACAATAAATGTTAAGCAAGCAATATATATTGTTTAGCCAGCTGCTCTTAATAAATCATTCTTTAATCCCTAACCCCCCTGCATCAGTACCTTCAGTTCCATAATTAAGTTTTAGAATTATACAAGTAGTGTCTTATATCTTAAGTGTTGCAGTTTTATAACTGGACTGTTTTTTTATTCTCTAGATTAACTTCATTTACCTTGTCAAAAGTACAAAAACGACGCTAATAACTTTAACTACTGTGTTTGTAGTCACTCTGATTCTTGTTTGTAGTGGAATCTTCTTTCCTTATAGTTCTGATGCAGCTAATCCAAAGCCCAAGCGAGTCTTTCTCCAGGTAAGAAAAGCTGTGCGTGTTGTATCACCTCTTTTGGTTGCAAGAGTGTTCGCTTTTTTTCAAGGCTTAATTCCCCCACCTCCTCCATCTCAGAAAGAGTAATATTCCCTTTCTTTCTTGATTTTAAAAGCTCTAATGATTATTTCTGGATTTGAAATGATTGCCAGTGTTTCCCTTGTTCAGTCTCAGTGGTCAGCTCATCTATGTCAGAAGAGCAGGGCATTTTAGGGGGTTTTAAGTGGGCAAATTGTGTAAGCAATGGTAATTCAAAAAGTGAATGTGGTTTGAGGTGGTCTAAAACAGTCAGAGTCATCTTATTGTGTTTTTATGGTATGTATCTTGTCTGAGTAATTCTTGCATTTGTATTAGTAAATACTCAGATATGTGTTCAGTGCATACTGAAAATGTACTTAGGGATTCACACTGAGGATATTTCAGAATCACCTCTAACTCTTGCAAACTCCAGAGGCCCCATCATCTTTCTGTGTTTGTTTTTTTTTTTTTTTCTTCTAGCACACAAGCAGAAGATTTCATGATATAGATGGAAATGTGGTTAAAAGTGACTCTGGTATATGGATTAATGGGTTTGATTATAATGGAATATCTCACATAACTCCCCATGTACCTGAAATCAATGACACCATTAGAACTCCATGCGAGGAGCAGGCTCCCTTCTGTGGCCTTCCTTGGATCCTGCCAGTGCATTTCATGTTCCGGTTGGTGTGAACTCTGCTTCACATGAGCACTTTACTGCAAAGTATAGTGGTCATTTATGCAATTTCACTTACGTACGAGAAGAAAAACTAAGGATAATCTTGGTCTAGAAGTCAGTAATCCTTCCTCTTCAGAAGAAAAACTTCAGCCTAGGTGCTGTGTTGTCTGCCAGAGTCTCTGCAAGAGATTTATGGGTCTGCTGCAGGAGCTGTAGAACTTGATGTGTGGAAAATAGATCTAAGCACAAGTGGAGAAAAAGGTGAAGGGCAGTTCAGAGCAGGAGAATGTATGTCTCCTCCCTTCTTCCCTCCTTCACCCCAGCTAACAGCAGAGGATGTCTAGAGTAGCAGGTATCCACAGAAGAAAACCAGCTGCTGTGGCTATTTCTCACACCTCAAGAATCTTTTGAGCAGAAGTGTAGCTGTTTGAAGGTGAAAATATTCTCACTCACTTGTTTTGTAAATTAAGGCAGATGAAGGTTATGAATGAATACACTGGTGACTGTTTTTCTGTTAATATGCCCTTTAAATGTTTTTCTGGCCAGAAGCTGATTTTACCTGCCTGCTGCTAGAATCAGCACTACTTGAATATTTCTTGTAGTAGCAGCACAGTCAGCTGTACTATAGAGAAAGTTCTTGTATTCTGCTGTTTAGTACATCAGGGTGTTGCATTGAGAATGACTTGAAACTTTTTTTTTCCTCCACAGGAAAAACTGGTATCTTCCTGCTCCAGAAATTTTGCCAAGAAGCCCCATTCTGTTTAAACTTCTGTCCAAGGAGCTGATGCCTAGGAACTTGGTGAGGTTAAGCTTTGAAGTATCTGGTGAGTGACTGAAGCTTCTGGTTTATGATTTGTGTTTATTTTTATGCTCATAATAAATCAGGCTTTGACTCTAGTGCTGCAGGTTCCAGTGCCATTCCCAAGATAGTAAGCCTTCTAAGATTAGCATGAATTAATTCCCTTTCATAGCACACTGGAGGCTGTGAATGGTGTATTGCAGTTCTTACTTCTGAGACTGATAACCTCATCTGTCTTGAGTAAGTCTTAATTGTTTCACAGCAGGTCCTTTCTAAAAGTGCATCTTGCAGCATTTTAAATGTTAGTATATGTAGGACTATATTATATTTATAATGTCGTGTATTCCTCTGTTACATCATCATCTCTCTTATCCTCGTGCTTAGCAAAAATTGAAGCATCTTCTGTAGAGAAGACATTTTTATCATGCTTTGGAAGACATGAATAGTAATATAAGGATGACATGCTGTTCTATGGGAAAGCAGATGGTTATCCTGCCTGTCCTGTTGTTCATGACACACATCTCTGTCCCCGCAGGCCCGAGCCACATGTCCCTGTACGTGCGGCCGCGCGCGAGGTCGGCACTGTCCCGCTGGTCCCTCGGGGATGGAATGCCGGTTGCCAGCCTCGGGGGAGACTACTTCGTGTTCTACTCCCGCGGGCTGCACGCAGCTCCCTGGCACTTCTGGGTGGAACTGACGGTGAGTGCTGCTGGAAACCTGGTGATGCCTTGGTCTGCCCTCTTCCCACCATGGCTGCATTCCTATGTGAAAAATGTCATAGTAAATAAAGCTGTGCTATTTTTGATACATCTTAATTCTGGTATCCCTCTTTTAATATGTCAGCTTTATAGATCAGCTCCCATGTATTTTCCATGAGTAGTCCACCAGCTTGACAAACAGCCAAGGGAAAAATATTTTTCTTGTCTCCAGGGTCTTTGGTCATAAGTTTGGATTTCTCCCATTTTAACCTAACAGTTCTTGAAGTTTTATCTTTACTACTGGTTATTTCAGAGTTGATTTTTATTATTATGAGTAGTTCCCTTTCCCTTTATCTTCACTTGTTTGCTTGGTTTAGGGAAATTACAGAGTCCTTGGTGGAAAACTTACTGGTCTTGAAGCTGAAGAGAGTTGTAAAAGCTTTGTTCTTGAAATTTTCTTTTACATTATTTTCAGTTGGAAGCAAGGCTTCTAGCCTTGCTATTTCAGTGGGGTTTATTATCTGCCTCCGCACCCTTCTAACTTGCAAAGGAATAACTTTTTGCAGATCTGTATGTTTTAATATAGGTTTAACAGTGTCATACCTTTCGAGTAAATATTAGAAGTATCTTTGAAAGTTCAGAAAGTCCCTTATTCCTTCCTGCACCAGGCAGTCTAAACACAAATAATCTTTAAAGGGTACTTGATAAGGCAGACTGGAGTCTCAAGTGTGACAAGCCTTGCAAGACCGATAGAGGCAAAGCTAGGCAGAAAGGGCTGTGTATCTTCAGGATTTGCAGTAGAAGGATCAGTGTAAATACTGTGTTGGAGTCCATATCTTGATTTGTCAGCAAAACAGACAGATACAAACATTGAAGTTGGGGCATGTGGAAGCTGTGTAACACATCAGAGACACTGTGATCTAAATATCTGCTTGCCAGTTCATTTCAAATTGAACTCATCATGTAATCAGACTGATATGTTGAAGATAGGAAGTATTTTAACACAGAGGACAAAGAACTGCAGGATGAAGTTTGTTACATAGATACTGTCCGTACAAAAGTGCATCTGAATTGATCTCATGTTGAAAAGTCATGAACAATCATAAAGACTTATTGTGCTTTTCTCACTTTCAGGCCCCAGAAAAGCATTCTGATGGAATAGTCTCCCTCGCCATAGCAGCACATTACTTTTTTGGGGAAGATCAAAAGTCACCTCAACTCTATGCCTTACTGGAGAGGTTTCCAAACTGGACATTTTCTTCTGGCTGGTCCTGTACTTACGACCTTTTTGTCTTTTAATTTTGACAGCAATGCTGCAGGGCTGATAGGGTTATCTCTGATGCAGAATGCTCTTGTGGCAAGCACTTTCTAACTAGACGCCAGAGACTTCAGCAAGAATTTAAAATACTTCAGCAAATGGTGTTTCTTTGGCAGTTGGACTCTTTAAAGACTACTGTTATCTTGGGGATATAATGATACTTTTCTGTCAACATGAATGCAGTTCACCTTGGCTCTTCCACTGAAGTGGCTGTTTGGCTAGTGGGCTTCTTAAAATGAAAACTGCACTGGGTGAGGTAATATTAGCATAATAAATGGTGGCAATTGTAATGGAAGGGCTTCATGGAATTATTTTGATGCTATGTAAAATACAACCGTACTTCACAGATACATGGACTACCACCTAGCAATCCTATCCGTCCTATTCAAGTCAGATGTCCAGCTAAAAGAAGCTTGTTCCTGTGGGAGCAGGGCAGAGGTGGCAAAGTCCTGAGCGTTACTTTTGTCACCGGATGAAGTCACGGAAAGCCATGGTGCTCGCGTAGGTTGCATTGAGTCCTTGGCAAATGCACAATGCGGAGAAATCAATGTTATGATGGAATGTTGTAGTTGTTTATCCAAATTGTATGTTTCTGTTAAAAAACTTGGTTCTACTCCTTTTCCTATCTCTTTGGTGTTACAGCATGAGTGGCTGAGTTCAACCTACCTACCATCTTGTGGTTCTGTTCATATTGGGATCTTTCACTTTCAGCACATGAGCATGTGACTTGCTCTCTTGTATGTAAGAGTGTTAAGTCCCCACTCCTTTACGTGGATGTCTTAAAATTAATTGATTCTAAATTTTAAGTTACCTTCCAATTTATTAGAATTGGCTAATTTTGGTATCTCCTCTGGAGAGATTTTTGGTAGTGTGACAGTATTGCACTTGCTAATACATTTTACTGTTTCTTAAAATAAGGTTTGATTTCCATAAGGAAAAGTACCTAAAAGAGTAATCTTAAAAAGATATCTAATATGTCTGGATTGCTCTTCTTTTATATTCACAGGATGGATTTTATAAATGAATGTGAGTGTTTTAGAGTATCTTCCAATTTTAATTGACAAGCTTTGAAATCCGAAGCTACTGATGTCTTTTTTTATACTTACCAGGTTTTTGGGTTTTTTTAGTGTAGTGGTTAGTAATTAAGGGTAATTTCTGAAATGCAAAGAACTCAGTGTATCTGAAGGAACTTCATGCTTTTTTTCAAATTGTATATTAAACATTTTGCTACATCAATACCATGCTACAAATTTTAGTGTTTTTTTTCCATCTCATGAGTATTGCTTAATGTCATGCAGAGCAGATTTTGTGCAGGCATCATCATTTTGAGTAGAAACATGCTAGTGCTGGTAAGTTTGCAGAGCACATGAAAAAACTGCCAAATTAATGTGGCAGTTAATTTGTGTGAGCTGTGATGAATAACAACTCTTCAGTCAGATATTTTTCCTTCGGATCGTTCTGTAATTGTGTGTAATAGTGGAAAGAACCAGTGTCATTGGTTGCAAGGGACATTCACAAAGATTGTCAGCTCACTCATGGACTAGGATAAGAGATTTAATTACTATAATTATAATGAACTGGCCATCACTGTCTTAAGACTTGTGGTTTTATACATTCATGTGTATTAATCATCACTCACTTGACTGTATCTGATTTGAAACTACAATCCCTGTATTATTTTAAAGTGCTATTAGTGATTTGAAAATCAGAGTTACGAACTAAAACTCCTGTGTCTTGAATCTCAACGAATGTGTTGTACTGTACGCTAGCTGATGCACAGCTAGTTAACTAAAGCTGCACTGGTATTTACTGTCTTCCTCAGTTCTGATTTTTGTGGTTTGCCTCTGATTTAAAGCTTTGAAAGTGCTGTCTGAAGAATTCATACTGGGAGCCAAAAATACAAAAATGCCTGTTGGCAATTTCTGAAACTTTAAGTGAAGCAGTAACTATTGCTGTCTCAGGATTTAATCCTTGTTAAATAATTTAGTTATGAGGTATGTCTGGTTTGTTGCAAATTTCTGTCTTTGTAAATAAAAGCAAAATTTGATTGGTGAAACTTGATTTTTAGCATGATTAAAGGTATATTTGACTTGTTTTCATTCACTGCAATAATGTTTCATTTGAGCTTGGGGTAGAAATACTGCTAAGAGGTGCTGGGTTAGACAAGTGGGTGTTAGAGCTGTGTGGAAGATAAGCTTGGCCAAAGAACGCAAAAATCATCTGAGTTGAGAAAAGTTAAAAAGGGAGTCCTGCGTAGTTTCCTGGAGAGGAAGGTGGTTTTTGAAATAAGGTGTGATACAGAGGAGTCACTGGTAGCCAAGCTAAGTATTCTTTGCAAAATTGATGGTTGACACCAGATTTATTGTTGATCACAGAGAGAAAAACAGGATGGAAAAACTTGCTGTTTGTGTCCATCTGCTTCCCCATTCAAGTACAAGCAGATAAGTCTTCTGCTACTGTGGGTTATTATTTCTCATAAAAAAGCATTGTGTGTCTTACTCTTTGAAGTGTATAAAATGCCAGCAACTGGTAACTTTAAGAATACAAGGGCGTAGAGTAGAAAAATTATTTATTCTTAGTGGAGGCAGTAAACAGTTGATTAGAATCACCCTATGCTCATGGGAAACAATTTACCTCCACAGCAGCTTCTAAATTGCTGTCTTCTGCTGTTCTTCCCTGGTTTTGATGGCTTTGAGAATCTACTAAGTTCTCTGTTAAAATACATATTTCTGAAGCTCTCTGAGTAATAAGCACTTTATCAATTTAAGCAAAGGAGGCCTCTTCATGTTGTGGTTATACAATCTAGTGCATCATTACAGTGTGTCACCATACCTTCAAGATTGCATGTCAAGTAGAAGTATGCATTTGAAGAAAGTGTTGGGATAGGTGCAATGAACAGGAAAATTTCGGCTATCATACACAAACTGACAGACTTCTGAGCTGAGTGGGGCTGTTCTGCACTAGTAAGACCTGTCTTTAATGTTGGTCCATCTTGGCCTGGATTGCAGTTCTGGAAAAACACTGATCAAATAACAAGATCTAACAAGTCTATACAGAGCTAATTGTAGGAGGTGGGACATAGCTGAAGAACATTTTGTCTGCATGGCAAAGCTGTTCTATACTTCCTTAAGGGCTAAACCTAATCTGACTTTTTATAATTATCTGGAAGGGGCCTGCAGGATGACCCCTCTTAGAACTTGGTCTGTGGTCTTGGTGGAGTATAGGAGGAAGACATGTGAGATCAGTAAGCCTGTATTTTGTGGTTAGTCTCAATTTATGTAACTGTGCCTTCCATTTTGAAGACAGAACTTGCATTCTCAACCTTCATGAAAATTCCTTCCAGACTTGGAGGATAAATTGATCCTAGAAATTAGCCAGGCTTCCCTGTTCACTGCAGAAGTTCTGTTGGGCTGCAGCACTTTATGGTTTTGTCAAAGCTGTTGGGTGCAGCTTGAGAACAGGCTAAGCATTAAAGCAGAGTCCTGAGCAGGAAGTACAAACCAGTTCAGGGAGATCTAGACACTGCTGTCTGTATTTCAAGCAGGATGTCAAGCATCAGTGGTCCTTAGCAAACATCTTTTTTTAAAATTCAGTTCTAGAAAGCTGAAAGAATCAGTCGTAAAAACAAGCAGTAATTCATCTAGAAAGGAACAGTTCTTTCAACCTGTTCTGAGAATGGAACAAATAGAAGCTTCAAAGCCAGTAACTATACAGGTGAATTTGAGTAACCATCTTGGAAAGCTGCCCAAGCACAGTTTATTTGGGGATGTTCTTTTCAGGGGAGGGGCAGTGGTTTGTTCTGTTTGGGTAGTTTTGGTTTGTTTTGAGGTTTTTGTTTTGTGTTATTTGGGATTTTTTTATTTATTTGTTTTATTCTTTTGTGTTTGTTGGGGGTTTTTTGGGGGCTTGGAATTTTTTGGATAGGAGACAATAATTTGAAAAAAGTCAGGAAAGAGTAGCTGGGGGCCTTGTGTCTGCTGTGTAGTAGCTTCAGGCTCCAGCTGTGGACTTGTGAAGTTGTCTCGGAGTGCTCTCTCAGTAAGCTTGAGTTTCCTATTTCAGGGGCCAGGTGATCAAATAGAACACGAAACAAGTTTGTCACTCTCTTTTCTGTGCTTAACCACTGGGATGACTTAGGCCACTCACCATACGCTGCTATTCCTGTCACTGCCTACTAGAGTACTTCAACAGTCTTCAGCTCTAGGATAGGAAATAAGCTGAGACTAACTTGTGTCTGTAGCCTTTATTTTCCCCCTTACCTGGGGGAAACCCTTCAGTTGAAGCCATCTTACCAACCTCAGCAAGTTACCCATCATCTCTTCTAGTATCACAACTTCTCCCCTCAGTTTATTATGAAAAGGACCTCTTTGTACAGGTTCTGGCTCGATTATGAATTCAGGTATTTCTGCTTACTTGTGTGTCCTCTAACCTGTAGCTTACAAACACTTCAGCTCTAAAACCATTTGAACTGGTTTCTTTGGCCTAAACACACTGAGGAAAAACTAGCTTACTGGGGTTGACAAAAGTGATTGTGAAAAATTATCTTCAGAAATGTGACTTGATTCAAGCAGTGTTCCAAGTATACCCATTGTGAAAGGATCTGTTAAATTGGTAGCAAGGAATATAGAGAATTGTTTCCGGTTTTCTGAGGCAATTAGTTTTGCACAGGATGAGAAATAGATAAAAAAACTTGATGATGTGCAAATTATTGTGAAGGAGGAAATCTGACATCAGCCAGTTTTCTCTGAGCTGGATACAGAAAGTGAGAAGAGTGTCAACATGTTGGAATTCCATAAAAAGATGCTGATGCTCCATTGTTTAAGTGGCCTATGTTTCCTATCTTTAGTTTAATAGTGCAGATTTGTAGGTGACTAAACCTTTTGTGGTGGGTTAACCCTGGCTGGCTGGTGGGTACCTACCATACTGCTCTCTGACCCCCTCCACACAGCAGACCAGGAGACGAAAATAGGATGAGAAAATTCCTAGGTTGAGACAGGGCCATTACTCACTGGTACCCACAACAAGTGAAACAGACTGGCCTTGGGAAAATTAATTTATTACCAATTAAAATAAAAATATGATAACAATTAAAACACTTTCTCCCAACCTCCCCTTACTTCCCAGATTCACTCTTCCACCTTCTCTCCCACAGTGGTGTAGAAGGACTGGGGATGGTCAGTTAAGGGTCAGGTCATGGTAAATCTGTAGCATTTCCTCTCTGCTTCCTTCCTCTCCTCACTATTGCCCTATTCCAGCATGGGCTCTGCTCCATGGGATACAGGCTCTCATAAACTGCTTCAGAGTGGATCCTCCTCTTGCTGGGGTGGTCCTTCAGAAAGAGACTGTTCCAGCGTGGATCCCCTGTGGGCCACAGTTCCTGCCACAAATCTCCTGTGGGCCACAGTTCCTGCCAGAAACCTGCTCTTGCGTGGGCTCTTGGGGCTGCAGCTTCCTTCCGGGCTCCTCCATCCACCTGCTTAGTGTGGGCGCTCCAAGGCTGCTGCTGGGGGTATCTGCTCCAGCGTGCTCCACAGTGGGTTGAAGGTGGAGAGGATGCTTTCCCATCATATAAGAGGACTGAGCTGCTGAGCAGTACCACAGCAATAAGATGCTAATGGCAAGACTGTTAGTATATCATTTCGTGTGTGTTTACTTGTACAGAGCCACAGGCTGCAGAGAATCCCTATTCCAGTGCCTGGAATACCTCCTCCTGCTCCTCCTTTATAGGCCTGGCTGCCTGCAGGACTGTTCCTCACTCATCTCCCACAGCATTTTTTACCCCTTATTAAACACATTACAGAGAGGAGACACCAGCCTGGCTGACAGGCTTCCCTGAGTCTGTTGGAACTGGCTCTGTCTGACACAGCTTCCCCCTTGCTACCACACCCTTGCCACCTAAACCCAGCACACCTCTTTCACAGCAGCAGGTGGATGTAACTTCAAAGACACACTAATAAGATAAAGGTTTGATTCTTCATCCTGTAAAAAACAAGCCACAGGAGTATAAAAAACAATCCTCATCAGGTGGTTTCTTTGAGAACTTTGTCTAAGATGGTCGACCTGGATGGCTTGAAGTCAGAAATAGTTATTTTTCACAGGAGTAACTTCAAGTAAAGTTGAATATATTTGTCTTTTAATTACAAGTATAACAGCAGTGAAATCAAAATACAAAATTAGCACGTAAGATTTGCATAGAGAAAATTACTACTAAAGAAGTACAAACTTCTAAAATTTCACAACTAAAAAGATTTACCTGCTAAACAACAGTAGCACAGTAGTAAGATACGAATATTAAGAATGTTAATATATCAGTTAATGTATGGTTTTACTTGCACAGATCCAAAACCTGAACAGCAGAAAGCTGACCAGGATGGGCTTGGCTTACATCATTACCACAGAACCACAGAAAAATATTAACTTGAAGCACAGTTTTTATTTCTTTTAACATAGATTAAGCAGGTTTCTTTATCATAAAAAAAGCTTTAAGTATTATCCCCTTAAAACAATAATGAATTTTGACGTCAGGTCACAACAGGCTTGTAGGTATGATAGACATTATCTGTAACCAGTAGCTACAATGCAGAATAAGCTTAATGCTGGGACTCAGAGCGGGTTTCTTTCCTCTAACTTCAGTCTCAGTTTCAACTCTTAAAATGAAGTTCAAGTTGCATTCATTAATAGCTCCAGCCTTCCAAGTAATACTCGCAATTATTGCACTTGTACTGGTTGTATTGGCTTAGTAAAGCCATTCTAAAGCAACAGTTTAATATTTGTACATTTTAAAGCACTTGATCTTATCTACAAAGGAAATAAAGATGATGAAATCACAATTTATTTAAAACTTAATTGTAAATAGTCTTAATTTTCAGAGTTTAAATGGATGTGCCTTTAGTAACTACACTAGAAAAGCAACAGATGCTGTAACTACCCTACGATGACTAGTTTGGTCCATGTCAGTAATCAAGTGATGTTATAAAAAATAAACTAATTTATTGTGTATAAAATGAGTAATGTTGCATTTTTGTTCAGATTGCACAGTACAAACAAGCTAATATCTAAATTAATACTGTTACAGGTAGTTATTACATAGGGACAGCAGCTAGAAAAAATAAGTACCTCAAAGCAACAGACTTCTGCAGCCAGCTTTCCATAACATTGTATGAAAGTTAAATATGTCTTAGTTAGAAGTATGCATATTATAAAATGTTTGAAAAATGTTTAAGTATGAGCTGTTAAACTAGTTTTCCATAGCAAGAGTGTATGATGATTATTTACATTTTAAAAACCCATTTATCAGAAAAGAATTTACAGTGAAATAAATAACCTTCAGCAGTCCCTTAACCCAACTACAAGATCTGTTAAGTGGCAGTAAAAAACAGGTAAGCCACCTTGTGTCAATGTTAGGTCAGTAAAGTATGCCTCATCCAGAAAGAGTGCAACTCTGCTTTAACTTTACTAGTCATCTAGAAACATGCAAATTACATATAGGTACCTCCAAATATGGTACAATCTTGAGTATTTGTACAAGATTATTCACAAAAACATACAATGTATTTTACAGTCCTTTAATACAAAATATCGGTATCAAACCAATCTGAACTGCATTGATCAGACATTTATTAGGCAGGCAAGCTGCAAAGAAAACAGTTTGTATATTTAATCCCCTCTTCGCCTTTTAAACTCAAGCAAGATATAAGTAGTTTCTTCGGAACATGTTGGTGATGTAAAGGTACTGATGGGCATTGGCTGAATCCGTCTCCATGTGTGTCCACTGTCTCTCCAACACTATTGAAAGTATCAAAATGTAAAGCTGCAGTCTGACGATTGCATCAAAAAAGAATCATGCTTCCTTTTGAAATTATTAGATGAAACTAATGTTTAGTTATCCCCACTAAAAATTCCAAAGATTGAAATATTAAAAAACCAAAACAAACAAACAAAATTAAAAAAAGAGTTCAAATCCAAAACACGGAAGCAGATCTAAGAGCTGGTTTGCTTCCTTTCACACCTGATGCTTGGGAAGTTGTTCACCTTCCATTTAAGACACAACACAGTCATAACTGCCTTCTTGGAATGAATCCTCATCCTCTGTCTTAGCCTTGTCCTCTTCATGCCTGCTTGCATTGCTGCTGCCAGCATCACTCTGAGGATTAGTGCCATGGCTAGATGAAGTCCTGCTTTCCTCAGCTCTTGGGTTTGCTTGTTCGGGAACCTTAGAAGGATTCACTGGCTGAAACGCTTCAGGTTGTACTTGCTCTTCTACTATTTCATTTAGTTTCTGGATCTGTGGTTTGATGATATTTAGAAATGGCTTGTACCCAGGGCTACAAAGAGAATGGGACAGAACACCACGAGTGAATTAAAATTAGTTCTTCTGTCATATGCCTGAAAAGCAGAAACGCTTTTAAAGAAAGAGAAAAAGGCAATCCTAATCAAGCAGTAAAAGTTGGAAAGCTGGTTGCTTTGTGTTTGGTTTGTTTTGGTTTGTGTTTTGCTCTTTTTTTCCCAGTTTGGTTACAACTCTCTGAAGTGAGGTTTCAGCTAAGGCTAAGATAACTCAAAGTTACTTTTTAGGTAACAAACTATCTACAGCTGGAGTGAATATGAAAGTAGAAAGTAACACTTACCAATCTGTAGAAGCCCACTTCTCAACAGCATCTAGGCCAGTCTTGATATTCTGACAGATTTCTCCATCAATATCAGAGGACTGCATGATACTGAAAACCTGGTTGATAACTGAAGATTCTCTGAGAATAAGGCCTATGACAACACACCAATCCAGACATCCTGCTTCCATGAAGATATGTAGCAAGTACCTATATGTAAAAAAACCCAGTCTGTTTATTTATTTTCCTACTCCAAAGACAAAAGTTGCAGTGTGATTGTGTAGATTGCTTCCTTCTCCTAATACTGCATGCCAGCAATTCTCAGTCTCAAAGGCACATAAGTCATTACTTACCGCAGCTGCACCTGTGACTTGTGTGGCCCTTTACTGGCCAGTTCTAGGGAGAGCTGCTCAAGCTCTGACTGAGTTAAACTCAGACTGGAGAAGTTCTCATCCACCATGGTCCAGTCTCCATCCACCATAGAACTTGTTTCAGTTAGGTCCGTTGCTGAACCAATGCTGCATTCATCACCTATCAAAAACACTCAGAAACATAAGGGAAAAAAGAAACTACTTACTTTAGTAAGATTCAGAATTTCTGAACTACTTCCTATAAAAACTGACAAACAGTAATGCTTTACAGTCTATCACAGTAACTTCAGGCATATTGTCCATCCCGCTTCAGCATTCTTCTTGTCACACTATATGGCAGAACTACTGTTGCAGGAATGCAATAGTTTTTCTATCCAGTAAAAATAATTCAAGAGAATTAGTATCAGTAAGGGATCCTAGATACGTGTTGGCAATCATCATAAAAGCACCAATACAGTATCTTGCATACTACTGTCCTAGAATTAAGTCTCAGAAGAGTTACAGTCTGTCTAAAATTCTGCTTTCTTAACCTTTAATTTTGTTAAAACGAAGTTGCAATATCAAATTCTTTTCTTCGCACAAAACCATGAAGATTCTGAATGCTTTGTAATGTAAATATTTACCTGCACAAATTACAAAAAGAAGTATTTCCAGTAAAACCATGAAGAGCACATGCAGTAACAAAATTTTCAAAGGAATAGTAACATCAAAGCTAAAACCATTACAGTGGTGAGTCATGAAGGCACCTACCCTTGAGAACAATTTCCGTATTAAAACAGATCCATCTTTTCTTGGAAAATGTTTAGGAAGTCAAAAGGTTACTTAATTATCTTCTTGCCCATTAACACCAGTGCTGGATTAGTAATTTGTGAAATTGTTATTAGAATTCAGCTTGCAATATTTTAAAGACTATTAATTTAGTTTCTTTAGAAGTAAACTGCTTCAAAATATGTACCAAAGTCCATTGAACTCAAAAGTCTTCATCCAGCTCAGAAAAAACCCCCGATATACTTGTTTATAGAAATGGCAGACAGGAGTAAAATCAGTGCAATGAAAAGAGACACTAATTTTCTTGCAGTCTCCAGATTTAAAAAACAAGAGAAACAGGAGTGAAAATAATATGAGACAGTGCCCAAGATCTCCAGACAGAGAGGATCTCCAAATGCTCTGGATCTCACAGAAGGCTCTACAGTCTTAAAAGAGATTGTAGCTCACACTAGGTACTTAGATCTTTGCCCTAATAGAGTGGAAATCACATCATTTAGATACTGTTTAAAATACTGCTCTATGCTCAGGGACAAGAGGAAGTATAAAAAATTTTTTTAATTAAATTAAATTTTAAAAAAGACTTGAATTGTCTGACAAACTTTTCCCATCTCTTTCTGTGTTCAGAAAAAATATATAAAAAGTAACACTGCTTTTTCTATTTTAATGAGCTGATCACACATTACAGCTTTTAAAAAGCAATTTAAATAAAGCCATAGGAAAAAATACAACTATATAGGTCTCTAATTTCCTCAACTTCCTCAATAAGTAATGTATCTAATATCATTCTTAAGAAATCCAAAAGCACAAAGTTCATGCAACTAGAGCTGTTCCAACTCCTGCAAGAGGCTAATCCATGCAAGAGATAAAAAAAAAACCCCTACAACGTAGGACACTCTTCCTAGCCAGACTGAAAAAATACTGAACTTCAAGTTACCACCACAGACCAAATATCTACTTCATATTCAAATTTGTGTACTTAGAGATACACAACATGGGCATTATCTTTCTGCTGTAAAAATTTCAGTTCACTTTTCATTAAGTCCTTTTTTTTTCCTGAATTTTCCTTATCAGCAGTTGAGAAGTAACAATACAGCAGTGACACGCAAGTACCAAAATACAAGCACACACTCCACATTTTTCCAATGAGCAGACAGAAGGAAGAGTGACTAACCTTTACTTAGCAAAGGAGAAAGGAACGCATCTTGCATATGTGGTCCATGGGATGAAACAGTGTCAATCTCTCTCTGAGAAGAGCTGATAGTACCAAGCCAGCTGCGACTGCGAGGTGTGTTTGAAACCCCTGTGTCCACTTCCATGTTTACAAAGGTGTCTGCAGACTGAGATTTTAGCAGTTGCTCCCCCATGGCTAAAAAAAATCAAAACACATCATAAAAAAATCATGTAAGTATCCAAAAGGAAATTCAGACAGTTCTCTCCAGGCATTTCAGGAGGCTAGAACTTACATCTAAGTCAATATTCAGGGGACCAACGAAATGCAAGGGAATGCAGCAAGTTTATG
The DNA here is from genome assembly GCA_013397775.1 of Eulacestoma nigropectus. Lineage (NCBI taxonomy): Eukaryota > Metazoa > Chordata > Aves > Passeriformes > Eulacestoma > Eulacestoma nigropectus. The sequence goes on from VZTE01002099.1 coordinate 435,574, forward strand.
TATATCAGGAATTTATGATCAGCTTTTTATGTGAGCACTGGCATAAAAGAAGTATTACGTGATAAAGTGTTAGCATCAACAGAAGTAAATAATGCTGCTGCTACTAAGAGGAGGGAGACTTGGCAGCTGATGGCAACCTTGCCATATGGAGATAAGGTAGTGAGTGTCAACTTTGCTGTAAGGAGGTAAGGTGAAGAAATCCATAACATAAAGGAGGTTTACAGCAAAGTCTTCGAAGTTCTTACCCTATAACATAAAGTAAATTTCAAATATTAGGAATACTGCTTTTCAGTTTAAAAAAAGTGAATCAGTACCTCATCTCGAGACTATATAATAATATTGATTTTATTAATTTTGTGCAGCAGAATTTACACTGGAGCCATTTCCATGTTCAGTTCAACATCTGCACAACTGATACCCAATTCAGTGCACCTGAGAAAGTAGGAGATTTCAACACAAATAAAAGAGATACTGTCTATGCTGAACAGAATCTCTTCAAAAAATACACCCTGTGTGAGAAAGCTGTGCAGGTGGCAAGCCTCAGCCTGTTCTTATCTTGGCTGAACAGAAGCAGAACAGATTGAGATTCACAGATGTAGCACTGCAGGCGGGAAATCTAGCTCATATCAAACTCAGATGTTACTGTACCTGTCTTATACTTTCCATTCTTAAAAGGTGAATTAATGGACGAAGCTGGTATAACTGGAAATGGCCAGAGGAAATCTTTGTGTAGCTTTTTCAAAGCACACACGAAATCCTCCACGCGGGCAGCTCTGGCTCGCTCCTTGCACAACCAGCCGATCAGCTCAAAGCCTAACTGTGCAGCAAAGCAGCCAAGGTCTTTCAGCTTGATCTCCTCCAGCAGACGCCGAGCATGCCGCCACAGCATCATGTCAATATACATGTTCTCGGCACAGTCGCTGTCTTTGCTCCACCTGCACACACAGCACAGAACAGCCACGTGAACACTGATAAAGCGGAGCCACAAAGGCTGTTGGCCACAACTGCAGAACTTCGAGTGACCAGAGTGGTAGAAGGAGGGCTTTCTATGTAACAGCAAAAGCAGTTTCCATCATTCCTTGCTGTTTATATTCTCTAAAAGATCCCACTGCCTCAACAGGTAGGTGAAATAATGGATTTAAGTTACAACAGCAGCAGTATTTATAGAGCATTAAACTATCTGCAATGCAGAAAAAAGTAAAGTAAGAGAGACAAAAGGCAGATGACATTGCAAAGTTGAGAGAACTAGTCAAGTATAGGTCTAGAACCCTTCCTGTCAAAACCTTTAAGACAGTACTCTTTATTAAAAATTAAGAGTAATTTAGAGTATTTGAATTTTTATATAGGATTGTTTTAAAAATCTGTATGGGAAAAAAAGCCAAAGCAAAGATAATAATGAATTTTAGTTCAATACTACTTCTGAACTATAATACCTATCAATATCAAGTCTATACAGCAGCTTTAGAAGGGCTCATCCCCAGGCACAAAAGGTTCTATCTGTAGCTTGGAAACACACTGCTAGACCAAGATGTGCATAGTAGCACTGCACACTGTACACTGTGATGCTATGAGCTGTTCAAAATGTATTTTTCAGCAAAACAGATCCTTTAAATATGAGGCATGTGGTCTCACAAGCTACTTAAATTAACACACACGTAATGTGTACCACATCCAGTGGTTTCAGAGTCTTTTGGTCAGCAATATCTCTGTCAGCATGCCTGTGTATACATACAAACACACATACATATATTTACATGTGTGAGAATATATTCTCCCAAGAATGTTATGAGACACAAACAATATAAAAGTTGTGAAATCACAAATGCAAAAGATACAGAAGGAGATTATGACAAATCTATCATATAATTTATTTCTATAATTTAATTGCTAAGAAAGTTAGTACTGTACCTAACAAAGTGGGGAAGGAGAGGACATTACCTTTTCCCAGATGGGCCAGAGGGCATACTCAGTGTTTTTGTCAAATTAAATTTGCTATGGAGATTCTCTGCTGATTGAGATAAACTAATGCTGCGATGCCTGAAGAACTCAAAGCCACCACTTGAACTAGGTTCCTAAAACCAAGGAAACAAAAACATACATTCAAAGGACCAAACATGCTATATAACATGAACATTAATCATACAAGGCCTGATGCACAGTATTTACTTTTCTCATCACAAACCTGAGTTGTTGGTGTAGGTGGGGGTGTTTCTGTTTCTCCAGAGCCAATGGCTTTAAGAAATCTAATCATATGACGACAGAGATCCCATTTCCCCTGCTCTAAGGCAGTATTAAATAGGAGAGTAGCATGTTGTCTGCTAACTGCTGGAACTTCCATATTCTGCAAGCAACAAAGCATAATTAAGTGATTTGCTTTTACTGTAGAGCATCAGAAGTTCTATTAAGTCAAGCCACACTGCGTCACATTCAAGTATACCAAAGATTATAAACAGCAAATTTCTTTCTATTATTTTCCTATTTAAAACAGTAAACTAACTACTTACACTGCATCATCTTACAACCCTTCATAACTGGACATAATATCAACAGAAAACTGTTAAATTAAAAATCAGTTGAACATGCACAACTTTGATAGGACATTATTTTTAAAATCCTCCAATGTTAGTAAATGTCAGCAGTCTTGCAATATATTCGGTGCCATTACCTGTAGGATAATAAGGTAAGAGGCAGCTGTGTCCAAGTCCTGGGCCATTAAGCACTCTTCAAATAAGTCCTTTGGGTTTCCAACAGCAGCAAAAAGGTAATTCCACAGGGCATATTCTGTCTTCCTAGCACAATGAACAACTGTCTGCAGGAAGAGGGGGAATTCTGTAATGAACTTCGCCACAGTGGGAAGGAGAGGGTCGGGAATGGGTTCCCGCGAGGTAGCTTCTTCTTCCAGCACTTCATGAAGCATCAGTTCTAGTACATGAGGAAAGTATGGTAATGTGGCACAGGAGTGGGCCAAAAGCAAGGCTTGTTCACCGAGGTTCCTAACCAAGAGCTGGCGCAAAATGTGATGGAGGTAGATCTGAGAGGTTCTCTCAACAATGGAGAAAGGAAAGAGAACCTCTAAGTGTTCTCTAGCACTGGTTTGAGTGTATAAACAGTCATAGAGCACAGTGTCATTAACAGCACCAAGAACCAAGGCATCTTCAAACAAAACAGCCAATGGGTATATGTTGATGTGGAAAGGCAGCATGATCCGTCTTGACAGAAAGGAATGTGGTTTTCGATGATCTCTGGGAAACAGGGGAAGCCAGACTTTCATACCTGCCCCACCACAGCTGAGCCACAGAGCCTCCAATAAGTGGCGTTTCTGTTTATTAATTCTGCAAGTAGTCCATACATTTTCAACAGACTGGGCTAAGACAACTGGAGCACAAAAAGGCAGCTATTTAAAATTAAAAATAAAAAATTTAAAAAAAAAAAATCAGTATCCATTACTCCTTTTATTTTTACCCTAATTCACAAGAACTAAACTTTTCAGCTAAGAACTACTCTCTTCAAACATGTTATTCTTCTAACAAAGAAGAAACAGATCTGCTTCTCCCTTAACTGTACTCTAGCACAAAAGACCACTTAATACTTACACTAACTCTAAACATTTCTGTAATTTTTTTAACCTCCTTAATATTTAGTCAGGAAGCAGAGGGATGAGAATAAAGGTGAAAAATAAAAACCTGCTCTCTGCTGCTTCAGTAAGCCCACAAGTCCAACCTAGAACTGACAAATCTTTATCTGAACTTTCCAGATTTCACTCTCCCAAAGAGCTTGTTTCACATAAAATTCGTTTCCATCATCCTAGAAGAATTGAAAAGTTCAGTAATTGATTTCTATTGTTGTTATTTCCAAGAACTTTGTAAACATACTTTGCAAAAAATGATAATGTTCCATAAACATATAGAACAGTTTTAGACAGACTAGAGGTTTTCTGTTATTAGTGCATACCAAATTTTGGGCAGTATCTTTACTCTTAAAGCTTGTCTATTTTATTTCAATATAACTAGCAAACACAGTGAGCGAATGCTAATGTACTTCCAGCTAACAATTCAGTCTGTAAGTGTAGACAGTGCCTTGCTTATAGCTCTATGTTCTTTATGTCTGGACCATTCTCTTCCACAGTTTCTTCAATTACTGACATCTTTGAAGCCATATGCAATAATCCACATATATTTACTCACATGCTTTCTCTGATTAGGATTATTATCTTTATCTCGTATCTGGGGTCCAGATCGATCCCTTTGCAACATGATGAGTTGTCCTGCTAAGTTAAGCATAATACTTTCAGCTTCACAAGCCTAGGGATAGAAAGAATATTATGCAAATTATTTAAGGTCTTTGAATGATCATTTTACTCATAACCACAATAAAAACCCAGAATAAAAAGTGTAAATTACATGTGCCACTTCACAGAGATGACTAACAACTGAATTCATTATAGAAGGGACTCAGAAAAATCAGGAAGAACCAAGTACTGCCGTTCTTGTGCAAAGGAGTAAATACTGGAAGGTTTCTTATTCACCAGACTCATTCCACGTGTTTAATATGGACTTTTTCCAACTACGTGTCTTAAAATGGGCAATCCATCAGTATTTTAAGAAAAGTAAAGCTCTGTATTCTTATCAGTATTATCACAGTATGACTGCCAGTATCTCACTGCAAAGACTAACACTGGTATACAACCCAAGAGCTGAGCCAAAAAGAGTTGAGCCACACTTGTACAGCATATTGAACTTTTATTTAGCTGCACTTGAAGAAAAATCTTTTCAGTAAGGTGTATCAAGAAAGCAAAATATTCTTTCTAAAGATTTATTTCATAGCTGTTTCATGTTAATTTTAAACCAAGCCGCTGGAGTTATTACCATGCATGAAGCTGAGTTTCAAAATACATGGATAGAGGATCCATATAGCAAATTTGCAGCATCAGGGGTTAAGGTCACTAATAGGTAAAAACACTGAAAAGGCTGACACACTCCACAAAGTCAGACATACTGCTTTGTCTTCCGTGCAGTGTCATATTTAGTACTAACCTAAATATTTATCTTTTGATCAGGAGGATCAACAGAGTTTAAAAATAGGTGCTCTTAGTTAGGTAGTCTCTATTCAATCTGAAGCGAAGTCTAAATATTATTAGTGCTATAAAAAGTTTCAGTAGCTTCTTCTCAAAACAAGAAAACACCACAGGTCAGGTAGTTCAGGAATACAGACGCTATCTCATGCTAAGCTGGACTAGAAAACCACAAGCACATTGGCTTTTATGCCCTTGTCCAGGACCATATCAAAGTCTCTGGACACATGTTCAGCACTGTGGGACATTAAATTAGAATGAAGTGAAGGAAGGACACACAAACCTTCGGATTTTACATATGTGCCACCACTTTTGTACCTGCCAGTGTCTTTGGCATGTGGAGAAAATGATGCACCTTTACAAGTCTCTCGGGCTGCCCCACAGAAAAACACAACTTCTGAACTACCCTAAGGTAGCTGCTTTCATGAAAAAACACACTTCATTCTGCAGCTGCTCAGTTAAGCCTACTCTGTTTGCGACCCAGACAAAAAAACCCCAAAAGTTCTCATTGCATGTACTTTGCGCGTGCCCTGACTAAATTTTGAAGTTAAGACCGAGACCTTCATATCTTAAGTGATTGTTTGGCTGTTGACCTATCTCCTGACGTAACTAGTGTGGGAGATTGTCAATTCTAACTATGCTAAAAAAAATACAAAGGCCCTTACAGGGTCATACGCCATCTTTTCCTTTTTTCTATTTATTCTTTGAGTAATGGACAAGTTGTTGCGAGAAAGGTAATTCCTAATGCCATGGATTGCTCCAGTTTTTAACTTTAAATACACAATAGAACAACACACCCTTGACAGAGTTCAATTTCTTTTGCTCTCCAAGATCTGGCCCCAAACTTTCCAAGGTAACAAAAGAAGCTATGAAATAAAATCTAAACTCTTACTTCTCTTTCCATCCCCTCACCCCCAATTCCCACATAAAAAGTCTATATAATGAACATTAGAAAAAAACATGTTCTGGATCTTACCACATAGAAGAGCCACCAATTCATGACTGATTTATCAACCAGGTAACCTTTGAGGAGTAAGCTAACAAATCCAGGTACCAATTCTACCAAATTTTGAGATCTGTTACCTGCTGAGGCATCTTCAAGGTGATGCCAGTCTCTGTTCTCACTGATGTCAACGTAACAGACACTACAAGAAAAGGATGAGGAATGTACCGAGACATGGACACTTCTTGAAGAATTTGGATACTGGCAGTAGGGTTAAGACTGAAAGGAAAATTACTACATTTAGAAATTTTACAACAGTACTTAACATGAAATTACTATCTTGAAGTAAACCTAATGAAAATAAGCAACTTATCCTTAGCAAATGGTTTACTCTGCAGAACAAAATGACATTCCTTTAATCAAGAATCAGTAGATATGCCAACGTATCTACATAAAGTTACCAAACAAACTTAAGTTGGGTTACTTATCTTGATACTTTGGGAAATACAGCTGTGAGTGGGTAGAAGACAGTATCAGATACTTCAGAATAAGACTCTATTGACCCTTCAATGAGACAGTTGTGGGTTTGGATTCTGTTGGGAGTTTTTTTTAAAAAGCATTGAAAATATTTTTCTCTGAAGTTTATCAACAACTTGCTTTCTTCTAACACAAAAAGGTCCCTTCTTGCTAAAAAAAAGATACCATAACTGTAAGAAAAATTGCCTACTTAGGCACTTAAAAAAACCCCCTACCTGTGAATCTTTATCTCCTCCTTAGGTTCACTAATCTTAACTGTCTGAACTATCTGGCATATCTTACATTGCTACTTCTTTTGCACTAAAAAAATTCCTCACCACCACACCAAGACCAAACCTTTTCTCTCATCTCTGTGAGCCTGCTGCTACTTTCCCTTCACTAATTCCTACTTCTAATGTTAGAAACATGTTTTTATTTCAAAATATTTAAGTATGTGTGTGTCTTTTAGTACCTTTTTCTCCTATTTATGTTCAGTCTTCAAGTTCCTATAAGGAACGCGTTTGTTCAGACAGCGGGAAATGTGCATGCATCAGTTACTACCTACCTCCACACCTAATGTGCCTATAAGCATGCATGCAACACTCATTAACTTGTGCATACAGGTAACACTTACCTCTCTGCATTTTAAAAATCTGACTCCACTAGTTATCAAACACTTCGTATTATCGTTAAGAATTTACTCAGACTGAGAGCATATCAACAGGTACCTTACTGCAAAAGCATTCAGTGACACTCACCCCTCAGACCTTCTCTCAATACTGTAAAGGCAAATGGAACAATCTGCTCTGAACAATATCACAATGTCCCGGAAGACACTGAGTAGTAACGTGGGTGCTTGCACTTTGGTGATGTGTGCAAACGCATTGTCAAGGTTAGATGTTCGCAGGTAAATCCTCAGCTGCAAGGAAAAGGAGTAGTTTCAATACAGGTTCTGTTTACCAACAAGCTAATAGTAATTTCACTTCTGATTATTTTCTTTATTGTGGAATGGCTGTCACGAATTTTTAGCAAGACACGTTACGGAGTTTTTGTTTCATCAAGTATTTTATCCATGGCATTTTATTATTGCATCCAAAGTGGTTAAAGCACAGTACAGCCAAATCTGAAGTACTGAACAACAATCATAAGGAAGGAATTTCATTCATCGGTTTTAAAAAGCAAAGAGTAAGTACATCTCCTCTTCCCTTGCAAAAAATCTTGTAAAAGTGTCCCAAAACACTGTAAATAGGTATCCCAGAACACACTTGGTCCTAACATGCAAAAATGTCACAAAGTTTTCAGAACAATGAGTAGATTCACTGTAGTCAGCAGAAAATAGCTTTTAATAGCAACAACAAAAATTTTATGCAAAGAATTACTTATATATTAATAAATAAACTCTGAGTATGACCAAAAGCCACCTAAGTTTATAGTGTATAAACATGTTTATAATACTATGGTACTTCTCATGTTTACAATACTACTGTCATATAGGTCAGATATTCTAATCATTGTATGTTTACTTTGAAGAAAAGTACCTCACCTCTTCCTGGTGATCATTTAAATTATAACATGCAAGAACAATGAAGTCATTCCACCATGCTAAGCCACCTGTTACCATCATAGTTTGCTCCTGAAAAGAAAAAAGCGAGCAGATTACATATATATATGTATTTTTATATACTTACACACATAGACATGTACATTATATGGGTAATTTCTGAAAGCCATGCAGGATATCTATAAGCTTTACTCATAGTGGCCAGACTATGTATATGAGGTTTTTAATGTTTAAAAAACCAAAGTACTAAAGAATAGTATGTGAAGGACAAACATTATCCTACAAAACACAGTTCCACAGTTCTTTATGCTATTGGCATCCCTGAACTCTCTCAAATCTGCTTCTGGCCAGAATTTACAAGATTTACATCCAAAGCTACGTCACACAAACTCTCAGATACGACAAAGGGAATTAAGTGTCTGACTACACGCACTCAAATTTGGAAACCTGTTAAAACTCACACACAAATTAGTGTGTCAAAACCACAAGATACGTGTTTCAGACATTTTACGAGAAACACAGGTAAAACCAGCATCCCTAATTCCAAGTGTGTCTACTGGCTGTTTACTCGAAAATGATACTCTTTAATTTTCTCCAAGTCTCACATCCCAACAAATAAATCTCCCCTGTGCACCGGAACAAAATTCCATAACCTCTCACCTGGGTAATGTTTCCAAACAGCTTCCATTTTTTGGTGAGTAAAGAATAATGTGCAAAACCAAACTTGCCAACAACAGCTACATTCTGTCCAAGCTTGTCAATAGCTGAAAACTGTAAGAAAGAAAAAAAAAAGTTACCAAAACCTCAGGAGGGAACTTATCTAAATGATACATCCTATCCAAGTACAACTCCACAAGGCAATATAATGTCAGACTCAAAACTTGTAAAGTATCTTCATGTTTCATACTTTACTAACATAGTTTTCTTTCTGTAATGTAAAATAATTATTTCATTTTCAGAGTTCAGCCAATACTAATGGACAATTATAACACTCCAATATTTTTAAATAAGCAAGAATATATTCTTCAAATAACTCACCCTTATAGGCCAGTTGCTCTCTAGATATGTACTATGGATCTAAAAAAAAAGAGAAAACCAAAACCACATGACTACATCAACTACAATTACAGTACTGATTAATTATAACGCCCTGAAGGAATTTGGACAATGTCAGTGTTTTTTTTCAAAACACTATTGTAAAGGTATTTAATGTTGGAATTTTGTTTTTTAAATACAATTACTCCCCTCACACCAACCATTACTGCTGCCTAAATGTTACCCTGCTTTTAATACACAAGGTATTGAAATGCATTAACAACATACACCAGCTAACACTGTATTACAGATCAATAGTCATAATTTGCTTATCTTTCCTCCCAGGTGAGGTTCTCTCTCCAAGAGAATCTTTCACAGGAACATAAAGGTTTTCATAAATACAGCCTTCAGGCAGGACTTTCACTATTGGGATTAAATTTCTAATCCTGTCACAAACAGACACCAGCATATCCAAAAGCCTTCTTATGAAAAAACTTGCTGGATTCTTCATGTCACACGGGATGATACAAACCCATCTTCAAACTCCAGTCTTCTATCTGACACAAGGCTGGCAGACATTCTTGTTACCCAGCCACTGTCCATTTTCATATGTTGCTCCCCACAGTAATTCTAAGCATTTCAGCTTTACTTTTACCACACAACAAAGACTCTCCTACACCAGTTTCAGAAGACAGAAGAGCTACCTAGACAGCTAAAGTGGAAATCCAACAGTATCTAAAACCTGTGTTACATGCCTGGAATCAAATACTTTTAAATACTACCAATTCATGTGCTATATGAAGAATAAAGTATTGGGGACCTTTCAGAAATCTTTATTTAAAAAAGTGTCACCAATTCAAGCATGGAAGAACACACATTAGAATTACAGATTAAAATATATTTAAGTTTTTCTTTATATTACAGGGAAAATAGAAGATGTTCAATTATGACCCTGCAAACAATTTCTTCTTTGAAAGCCTGGTATTGTGAAGTTTTAATCACATGCTTAAACAGATGCCATTTTTCATGCTTGAAAATACAGCTGGAGTCTGAAGGCTGTATTCATCAGCTGAATGTGTTTTAAAGCATTTTGCATAAATAACAAAACAAACACCTAAATGATTTCTTGCATGTTGCACTTATTCTCCCTTGCAAAGCACAGGAAAGTAACTAACTATCCTTCTCGAAGTCAAAAAGACCTTGAAGACTTTTTTTATTGGCTAGGAGGTAAACTCATAGGCACAAAGCTGATATGACCAGCGTTCCTTCACCTTTTGTCAATGAGAAAAAGCTGTACCATGGCAAACCCCCAGGGACAATAAAAAGGCAATGATCTCATACTGGAGGAAAAAGGTATGGCAGCGAGGAGATCAGCTGCATATTCTACTCCTACAAACTCCTGCAAGTACAAAGCACATATGGGCAACCAGGATCAATTACCTGTACAACATGCCAATGCCGGTGTCCTAGTAAAGTGCTTAAACCCTGAGAATCTAAACTGCCATCTGAAAATGGGCCTCTTTCCCTGCTGTGGTTATGTTCAGAGTGTGCCGAAGTATTTCTGGGACTCTGAGCCTGTGCTGCATCTCCACAGTTCAAATATAAGCGATCTTCTCCTTGAAGAAGGACTTGTTCCTGGTTACTCTATATTAAATCCAAAACAAAATAAAACAAAAAAAAACAACTTTGAATTCCACATATAGAAGACAAAGGAAAAGACATTATCAATGTATTAGGAGGTTCTAAGTAAACAATACGAAAAACAAGTGTTGAGGCAGTTCTCAGTTTTTGTATCACTATGTACTAGCCGGTTTTATGTTACAGTATGGCATAGCAATATTTTCACAGTACCATTTTAAAGGCTCTATGACAAAAGAGGAAGATAACTCTAATGGCTGTAAAACAGCCATTAAAATGTGAGAGAACAACTCAGAGGTCATCTAAAACTGGAAATACGCTCTAAAACAAGGATATATTTATCAACAAAAAAACTTACCATACAAGGATTAACAGTGAGGGCACTCTTGATGAACTGAAACTGCAGAATACCAAACTGGTGAGCTTCATTATTTGCATTCCTTTCAGGTTTCATGTCTGAAGAATTCCCATCAATAACCCAGAGATGATACCCTTCTGATCCCCAGGTCTGAAGGTAAAAGAATAACAATAATAAAATCCCCAAGCCAACATTACATACATATATATAAATAGAACAATATATATTCTCATAAAACAAGAACTACAGAAAATTATTGTAACAGATATTACAATAGACATGAGCCTGGAAAGAATCCACACATTTTGTTGTTCTAAAATGTATCATTATAGGAATCAAACAGTAAAATTCACAAGGTGCAGTAAGAATGTAGCTTGAATTATTTCCTATCTTATGTAAAAAATAATGATTAAATGAAGTGTAACTAAGCAAAGACATCCACATAAGTAATGAAGACTGTTTAGTTTGCAGTTTAAGGCAACAAACAAAAATTCCACAGAGTCAAGTATGAAACAATCCAGATTTCCAAAATTACACTGCCTGTTGTTCATCAAATTCAATGATAGCAGAATTTCAATCATTTAAAATTTTTAAAAGGTACATTTAAAAGGTACTGTCATTGTAAATATGTACCTCAACGTGGGATGCGTGTTTAGAATTGTCAATCTTCAGAGCAACTGTGTCATAATAAATAAACCAAATTGTTTTAGAAATACTGCACAAAATTCATCATGATTTGTATGAGGCCTTGTAGAATGTGTTTGAAATTTATTCTAATTTAAAATTTACTCTAATTTATTCTATTTATCTACTGGTTTTACAGACTAGCAGGATTAGATTTAAGGTTAACTAGTTTGTATTTAAAAAACAGCAGTTAAGTTTCTCTGGAATTCATAATCTGAGTAAAGTTACTTTAACTGTCAAAGGCCAGCTAGTAATTTTAGAGAAATAAGGGAGTTTACAATTAGTGTTGATCTGTGTCCCACTGCACTTTGAAATACAGCACCAGACAACAAAGAAAAATTAAGAAAACAAAAAAAGTGTTCATTCTTAATACTAAAAGCAAAGGCAAGAAAAGGTATTTCATTCATACTTCATGATCAGGTTTATACATGAAAAAAAAAATTCATCAGTTGTTCCTTTTTCCTTCAATGCAACATTACAGTTAAGAAGTGTAATAAAGGCATCTTACTATGAAAAGTAATTAAGTGAAAGAAAGTTTGATATTCTGAAAATCTGTTGTACTAAAAACAATTTAACACATTAAGAGCCATCCTAGTATAGTATTTTTACATTCATATTTACCATGGAACTGATTTTTAGAGGGTCCTTTTTGGCACCATCAGACTGATACCTTAAAAACAGAACAGAACAAGTTTGAGTTTGCTAATAACTTCATCAGAATAATAAATTAAATTCTTATCTTTGTATTTTCATATGGTTCTATACTGAACCTCATCTCAAATGGTACAGCCTGTTTGATCCATGACACTACAAAAAAGGCAATGTAATTGCCAAATGTCTAGCATAAACTATGTGAATACAAGCACTGAGGGAATTTTAATATTTGCTTGCTCAAGCTTGCTTTTAATTTTCTTTTACAGACAAAAAGACCACTACAAAATGAAAATGACACATTTTTGTTTATATTCAAATGATCCCCTCCTAAATATTTGCCCATGGTATCTCAATATCTAAGAAATCATAAGGGAAAAAGATTTTTAAAAAGCTAATTCAGTGGATTAATTTTTAATTAGATGCTTTCAATTAGAAAAATAAAGACTTCTAATAAACTCTTTACAATGTCATTAAAGATACTCACGCAAAATCACCTCCTAAAGTACAGATAAGCTGAGCACCAAAAACACTCCATAAGGACAAACCTCCACATTCCCAGGTCACCATCACAACACAGCTATCAGGTGACCATCTGATTAGTTTAACGGGTCCCGTTTTATTCCAAATATCTGTTTAAAAGCAGACAATGAAATACGTGAAAAACATCAAAAGTCCTTCAACTAGTTTCACCATAAGAGTAGAAACAAAAATATATGGAAGCAAATACTTGATTTTTCAATTAACTGATGCATTCATCAAACTGACCACCTCAAAATGAATAAGCAGCAAATTAAAAATGGTTTCTTTCCAATATATGCTTGGTTTCGTAAGAAACTAAGTCTACAGGAAAACATGCCAGAAACACAGAACCGCAATTCTGACAAAATGGTTTTTCAGACAAAAGAGGCACTTTACACAACTGTAAAACTTATTTACAGATTTGTTTTTAACTGAAAACCGACAGACACACACATTTGCAGTTGAGGATGCAATTTACTCACTTTGTATGTTCCTTACTCTCAAACACAAAAAAACGCCCTGCAGTGCAGGAAGGGTGCTGCAATACTTAGTATTTTTTCTGTACTCTACATGTCAGTTGCTTCAAGTTAATTCACAGTTCTATTATACTCATTATCAGTTTCGACAATAACCTCTCATTTCCTCAGGTAATTGAAAAGTAATTTCAAGATTAAGAATTAGTTAAAAAAAGCCACAAACAAAACCCAGAAACCACCCACCCAAACCCTCGTATATGAAACGCATCCAAAAGTTAATTAAAAAGCAAGCAGCTAAGTACAAAGACATTAATCACTACAAACAGATGAGTAAATACTAATCACACCAGTGCTTATGCAAACAAATAAACAGAGGTTAACTAGCCAAGGATAAAAAAAAATACTATACCCTAAAAACAGTTGGACAATTCTAGCAATAGAAGTAGCTCACCAGGATATTGTTTTGGTGTCAGTTCCAATTTATGAGAAAACTGCATGGCGCCAGTAGTGGTATCTATCGTATAAACCTGCACAGAGCCACTGGAAGACATTACACATGCTTTAGAGACCATTTGGATTTTGCATCAGTTTCAAGAGGCTAAGTAAAAGCTGCTTTTTCTCTCACCAATACCAAATTTATCTAGAACAGAGATGTTGTAATAGTCAAAGAACTTTATGAAACAAATTTCTAAGATACTTTCCAGAAGGCATAAAGAGGACCCAAAACACCATTCTCTGAAAATACTTATGTACACACAATCCACATACATTTATGGCTTCCAACTGCAAGGCAATCCATGAGGGAAGGCAGTATTTATTCAGCGCTAAGGTTTCATCAGGAATGTACTAAGGCATACTAAGATCAGCAAATTAAAGTAACTACTCCTGTTTCAGAGAAAACACCAACACACCACATTGTTACTACAAACGAGAATACTAGTTCTTAGGAGGACAGCTGAAAAATAAACTACCATAGTTTTTGAAATGCTCTAAAAGAAAACCCAAGTAAAATATAAAGAAAATAAAAAGCTGCACTCTAAGGCCAGCTAAAGCAGTATTATACAGGGGACTTGAAGGAACAGTAAGCAAAATACCACAACTAAAAGCACTTCTGCAACATTTAATTTACAAACATTCACAGTTACTCAAACAGGCAACATTCTTCTTGACCAAATCATGACTTCACAGAGCATTTTCTCGGTTGAGTGTGAAGTGCTGATTCTTGTCCAATATTATTATGATTAACTACTTAAAACTGACCTTATAATCCTGCTTTGAGATTAGCTGGGATAGCAGCACTTTCCAATCCTTGCTACTGGCCCAGCCACCTTATTTTTTCCCAGAGCAGAACAGCAAGCATGAATTTCAACCACAGTTCAAGCAGACAACCATTTCTTTCCACCTCGCTCCTGCCTTCTTGACAGAGCACATCATACAATCTCTAGGCAGACTGATCATTTTCATCTTCACAGTTCTCGTAACACAACTTGGCAAGAAGTAACTACTTGTTCAGCCTTACAATTAAATAATCTCCCCCTGCTCTGAACCAGCCTTAAAAAACTTACTTGGCACATCCAAACGCCATTAGCCTGTATTTGTTATTCACTGCCACACAAGTTCCATCAACTACATCTTGTGCCCAAACACCATGGAGCTGCTGTAAAGAAAGGAATTCAGAAGATTTTTTGTTAAATAGTGCTTTTATTAATGACAGTCAGCTTCTATCCATGTACACCATATTACACATCTGTCAGTTGACTTTCATGATCTCATAAAATTTCTGTTGATGTCAAGATCAACTGACATGGCTCAAACAAACAAAATCCAGCATATGCAAAACTGGTTTCATTCTTCTTAACATAAATTACAGTATATAATAAAATTGTTTATAAGACCTCTTAACAACAAAACAAGTCAATACCTATAAGGCAAAAAAGTCCCTAACACTGAATAGCAAAAAAAAAAAAGTAGATGATACTAAGAATTAACAGAAAAAGAAAGACAGGAAAGTAAGTTCCCATCAGCAATGGCTGAGATCACAGATGTTTCAAGCGTGTGAAGGAGTCTGGACATTAAATGTATTCTTTTCATTTTTCTGTAATTAAAATAAAGATACTTAACAACAAAACGTAATAGTTTCTAGGCTGAATTACAGGTAAGAAAACACCTAACTTGGAAAAGATTCCTGTAAAACAACACTGAAGCATGCTTGTCACTATGAGAAAGAGATAGACTTGACTAGGACTAAGTCCTAAACATCGTACTTATGATATTTAGCCATAGAAGAAACCACTTCCTATCATCCCACTTGTAACAGGAAGTCTGTTGGTCTGACACAGTAAGACCACTTCTATAATGACAATTTGAATAAATAAATGACAGTTATATCTATTATCAATTACAGTCTCCCACTGGTATGAATCTTACAAAAATCTAGCTCAAATTATGCTATAAAATGCAGTCTTGTTCTTATCTCTTAAGCAGATACTAAATTTTAGTTTCTTTGCAGCCGAATAGATTTTAAAGTAGAAAGCTAACTGAAATGCAGAGACCAAGGAAAACACATTTATTTTACAGTGCCTGGTAGAAATGCTAAATGAAATATACCTCAGCAGTGAATCTACTTGACATTGGTGTAATGAAACCAACTCTGCCATCATTAAAAACAACAGCAAAACCATCAAGCGTGGCACAGTATTCCATATCTCTGATGTAAACATCTTCAAAGCCCAAAAGTGAACCTGCTGAGAAAATATCAGTAATTTAAAAATATGTGAATACAGAAATATTGCAAGCCAACAGACATTTCAGATGTTTACTTATTACTTCAAAGAGAAAGCCTAATTTAAACAGGCTATTTCACTCCCATTTACAAATGGCAAAATTTTCTCATCTCTGTTTAAGAACAGAGGTAATATTTTATATTAGATGGTATGTCACTAAGAAGTAACTATTGTAAGCAATATAACTCCTAAAACCTACCTCGAGAAGACTGCAGATCCACAGAAAATGGAACTGTACATAGGTTGATCGCCTTCCTTCCATTGGTCATACCATCCCAGTGAATGAGATGGAGAAATCCATCAGCGGTAGCAACAAGTAGATCCTCTAACATGGACTGCAAACTAATAAAAGATATTTGTTAATCTCTAAAAAAACCACATCTCAAATCAATGTCACAGAATTATCAATTAATGTCATAAGCACTGTATTACTGCCTCTTGTACTAGCAACCACTCAGACAAAATATGGTATACACCTCAGTTCTCCAGCAATCATAGCTCATGAACAGGTCTGTATTGTTAGAGTAATTGCTTAACTGGTTACTAACTGCTGAAGATATTTTCAATACTTTTGACTAACCATAAGACATTGCTGCCAATAATCAATTAATCATCTATCCTAGAAAATTAATACTGCCGAGGTTGTAAATAGTTCACAATACATTTTAATCTGTGGTTGAAACAAACGAGAAATTAGACTCCTCCTAAATCCTTCCTTAAACATCTCCAAAATCCTGACAACTAGTGTTAATCTACCTGAATACAAAGCTTTCTCCAGTATATACAGCATGCCTTCCAACAGCCATTTTCTCCTAAGGAGCCTCTTCACAAACTTCACTTTGTTACTTTTCCACTACACCCCAATGCTATGAAGTTTCACCAACTTTTCACACATACTTACTTAGCATGTTCGAAATTTCTTTATAGGAAAGGCAATCACCACAAAAAAGCAAGAGGTAAAGAAAAAGGACAAATGTGGACTCTCTGCAGGCATTAGGAGAAATACTGAAATGCTGCTAACCTACCAATGCCTCCATGAAATCTCTATTATACACTTTGAACTGAAGGACAAACTCATTCATAGTAATACACAGTAATACTGAGTATACTATATACTTCTATATGCCAAAAATATCAGTACAGCCAAGCACAGAAGAATTCTTAAACAGCAATTCACTTTTTCACCTCCTCATACTTACTAGTTGCTAGGAGTAACTTATTAATCTTAGTCCTCACTATTAATAAGCCTAAAACTTACTAGAAGCCTGTTCTTTTTTCCAGTTTTCCCTTCACTTTTTAGAAAGTACTGGAATGTACAGAAAAATTCTCAAGACCCAATTAGTGAGCATACCTTGTGATAGAGGCTTGCAAGTCCAGCACTTTCTTCATTTCTAGATTTAACAAAGGAGCACATTGTTCTTCCTTATAATGTGGGGTTCCCTTCAGATGTGGGCTTCCTCTAAAATATAAGAGAAATATTACAATTAAAACAGTTGTCCCTCGAAAGTCACAAGAGTTACTGATTTACATTCCCATGGTCTTTTTTCCCCCCATACATATATATATATATACACACATATATGTATATACAAATATACACACACACACCAGTCATGTGAAATCTGCCACAAGCAGCACTGATTATCAAGGATGTAATCTTGGTGCTAAACGTTTAGTCTATCACATCATCCTCTATGTCTAGAGTATGTAGGCAAAATAAGACAATGAACAGTGAATGAATATTATAATAGCTGTGTGGCCCACCTTAATACTCCTAAAGTAAGTGATACGTATCAGTGAAAAATCTGTTTCAATAAATTGTTACTCAACTGTTTACAGTAATTAAATACGTTGAATTCTTAAGTATCTCCAATTCATTCTTTTTCAAGATGCATTACAGATATTACAGACTGCAAAATGTTTGTTTCTTCCATTACTTTTGCCAGATCAATGTTTATAATATAAATTCAGCATGCATAACACAAGCAGACATCTATTACAGTATTTCATAGGAATATTTCTCCCCGCAGCAAAATAACTAGTTTTTAAACTAAGATCTACTAAGAAGAGATGACTGAACACTGATTCCTTCCCTTTAAATAGACTATTACACAATATCAACTTCTAGATGTAGAGAGCTTCTCATTTTTATCTTCCTCATTTTAGATTTTGCATTCCATTCATTACTTTACAACCTCATTATACATTACTACACAGCATGATTAAAGTATTCCTTATTTATCTGGGTTATCAGATGTGCCATGTGCTTCTTTAACTTTTTTTTTTAATGAAAACTGACCTACAGTCATAAGTACTGTAACATGTCATCTAGCTCATCCATCTAATGAGCATTATGCTAGTAAGCAAAGCAAACTGTGAATAAAATAGGCACTTCAGACAAGTTAGAATGTAGAGTAAGTTCAATAGTCTGAAACAATAGATATGTACACAAATCTGTGTAATCTTTGCCTGTATTTTAACTGACAAAACACTTCCTTTAATTTACATCAGGATAGCAAATATAACTGCCTAAGACATGGCAGAAACCAAAGCAGATGCAGCTTTAGAGAAGTTTGATACCACAAGGATACATCAGTATCTTTCCTGTCTTGTTTATCTCAGTTGATATCAAGTTCCTTAATTCCATTACCATTTTATAGCAACACAGAATTCATATCTGTTGTTCTTTGTCAGGCACTATACCATTCCTTATGTAGCAAGGACAAAGATATATGCCAGCTAAGGTAAGACCAAGGTAACCTTTGACAATCTGGAGTTAGCAGACAGAAGTAGTATCATCTTTCCAGAATGAAACTACGGCGGCTGTGAAAAATTACAGCAAAAAATGAGAAAAATTACTTTAAGGTTAGTTATTCTGCCATCAAAAGATGGCAATTTGTATTAGATTTGTATTAAGTTATTAAAATGTTTGGCTTGCATTTTGAACGAAAATTAATTGCAAAAGGTAGTTGTCTTAGGAAAGAATAGCCCTTCAGGTAAGCTAGCTATCATGGACTGACAGGAACCCTGAAAAAAATAGTCATTTCTTTTTTTAATAATACTAGCGTGGTGGGGTTGTTGTGGTGTTTTTTAAAACTTACAAAACCTCAGGTGTTTGGAGATAGGCTTTTCAATGCATGTGGACATACAGCTGCAGAGAGAATACTCCCAAACTAGATTAAATTACTCTGGTTTATCAACAATCAGTGGTACAAATGAATCATGCAAGCAAACAACTAAAACTGAGACAAAAGGGTTGAGTAACGCAGAAATGTTACTGTTAGGCAGGTATAAGACACAACTTAACATGTCTGTTGTAACTGACCGAGGTACATAACCACGTGCAAACTCAGTGTTTCCGCATAGCACAAACTACAAAGCCAGAATGGTAACATGGTTTAAAAGATATCTTTTGCAGGAAGAAAGATTTCAAGTCTCCACGTGGGTTGGCTTTTTTTCTTTCAACACCTTTGATAAAAAATAGCTTGCAAGAATATTTGAATATTTTCAGTTTCACGAGCTAGTTTTAGCAAATTTGTCACCATCTGTAGTGTCTTATCTTTTCCACTATCATTCCTGTCCCAAAAAGGGTTCTTTTATCTGACATGCAAGAGGCCAATCCACACACAGAGCTGAGGTGCATCACCTTGACTGAAACTCCAAAAATGCCACTATTTCAATTCATTGCCTGTGATTATGTCTAATTCATCAATTCAAAAAGAAACCGCTAGTATGGGTGCAAAGGGGGTGCTACCAAAAGTACACTGTGTTCGTATAGTCCACATCTGCACGAGTCAGCCTTACTGGCTGAGTTCCTTTGACCTTTAAACGAAGAATGCACACAGCTGACCGAAGCAGGAAAGAATGTTTGGTCTAGGTTGCCACATCAGCGTCTGCTACAGTTGCAGCCAAGCTTTAAGTAATTCACTTTTGCACAAGAATTGAGAGGAACAAACACATTCCAGTGACCAACCAGCTGCACATTGAATCAAATATAATCATTGCTATTTGGATGGCATCTGTTAATGTAACTAAGCCTGTGAATAAATCTCTTAAAACTCAGAACTGAGAAAAATCTGCAATCCAAGAAAACCTCAAGTATGGAAAGACTATGGATGCTGTTTTTAAAAACCCCACCACACCAAACTTAAAGCATCCCAAATTCAAGAAAGAGGCAGCACCATGCAAAAGCAGAGTCAGACAGACTCCTCTGCTGGGAGGAGGAATTTCCCTGAAGTTTGTTATCTGGAATGGTGGGAAATTCATGGAGGAAACAGGACACCAGCCAGCTAATTTTTCTAGGTGCACAGTACTGCATTTATGTCCTCCACTAACTGCACAGCAGTTAAGTCATACATGACCCACGAACAAAATTCACTCAGAAATAATATTAACAAATTTGTCCCTGCTACCAAAAGCATGTACGAAACACTTAAGAAGTTAATTATAGCAGAATCTGAAAGCATGTATTTAAGGACTTCTTTATAATTGCAATTAAGTTATATAATACATATTATTTTAAAGTCTGTTCTAAGACATTAAAAATAATATCCCACTGTTTTCTCTGCTTAGTAATGGAGAATTCTAGTCCGGAGGCAGAATTAGCATTAAATTCAGATTTAAGTTTCCACTGTCCTATTTGGGGTAATCATAGTAATATAGGTGGCAGTTATGGTTGGATAATAGTTTAGAAAAATTCATAAATGCCCTCAGAGCCAAAAAATACTGTGCTTCAAAAAAAATACTGTGGCTAATGGCAGACAGTGTATTACTTGAAAAACAAACAAACAAGCCAGTAGCATCCATTCTCACTAGCTAAACCAGGCAAGTAATGAGAAGTAATGGAGATATTTCATTGAAAAAAATATTAAAGACTTCAGATTATCAAAAATAATTTTAGAACAACTGTTTGATACAAATACAGCAAAATATTTTTATACTACTTTTGGGCTACGATATTCTTAGTTGCTCCTGCTAAAATGGCTTCTTCAGTAGTACTTGGAGTGGGAGGGAAAGAACAAAAAGAAGATTAAAAATCATGATGTTTCAGTTATTAATGGCAATATTTATATGACAAAACCAGGGCAGTGTTTCTAAAATAATTTACATCACCGAGAACTCCAAGTTGCTCTATTTGAAGGCAAGAAGGCAAAAACTGACAACAGCCATTATTGTTGCATTAGCACAATTACACAACATTTAGTAACCATTTTACAGTGGTTCATGTGAACACTTCAGTCAGTATTCACACTGAAAAGCTGAGGATTCAGTTTTTTTATAACTGATTTAAAGAGCCTGCATTATCACCAGTGAGCTTTGATGTTCATGCAACTAGCATCTTCTCACCCCTAAACCTGCATCTCTCCACCAGACACTGCAGGCAGCCACCAGCTGAGGATTAAATATGTCTGGCTGGATGAAGAGCTGTATTCATACAGACTGGCAATAGCTGCACCAACAAAATTAAAGTGAGTTTATGGTAACAACTATAAAGAATTACTAAGTGCTTAGAAAAGTAGTTCTTAGGACAGCCTTTACTACACAATTAGGTAGTAGCAGATTTCTGCAGTTCGAGAAAAGAAACAACTAGCTAGAATATTAATCAACTATTCATATAAAAAAGCTAAATGGTTAACCAAATTATTATTTCAGTTGCGAATATTTCTTGACAACAGTTAAAACCTCTTGAACCACCACATCAAGAGTTTGCAAGCACCATAATGGTTAATAAAAGCTCTACAGCTAATCTAGTTTTAAAAATACATTTTCTAAACAACGCCAAAATCTTACAGTGAAAACCACACGGGTGAAGTTCAGCAGAAGCTTAATTCTGAGCAAAAATTACCTAGTAAGTTAATTAACCATACACCTCATTGATAATCCTTGCAGAGTTTGAAGGCCAAAACCTTTGTACATACTAATCTTTAGTGTGTTGAATCAGGAAAAAAAGTCCACTGATGAGGTAATTTATGGCACCTATAAACCATCATGCTATAGGAAAGGAGATAGCTTTTAAAAATACCAGAAAGACTAGGACATGAATAGAGTAATCAGGTGTATAAGCAACAATACAGCATTGTAAACCAGCATACGAACTAGTTTCTTCACATATTCATACTGGTTAGATAACAACTTTAATTTTTAAAGCCTTTCAGAGACTTTATAATCTACAGCATTGAGGTCTCATTCTAAATTTACACAACATTCATATCACTCCCCAAATGCAGGCTACACTTGAGGATATGAAGAAACCTGACACAAAAGAATCTTCAATTACCACATTTAGTTAATTAGCCATGTAAAGTTTTTAAATTGTCTTTTTTGAAAGGCAAAAATATCCTCAGCACTAAGCCACATATGCTCTTCAAGTGAAAAAACTTCAATTACTCTCCTTGGCAAAACTCTAAACAGAAATAACGATCAGTTAAGAACAGAGAACTCTACTATGATGGTGTTACTCATCTCTTCACTGTCAAACAAAAGAATAGCTATACAAATTCATTTGGAAACTCCTCAAAAAATTGCCACGGTCTCTTGCCACAGCTTACAAAGCTGCAAATTTGCTTCTATGCACTGTCACTTTCCTTAAGCTTATCACAGGCAGAGATAAATTTTATTTTAACATCTCACATGTTAAAATACATATAATCTTACCTCACATACATTATTTTTCATGTTTTATCTTGTAATTACTTTAGTAATTGGGTGGTATAGCCAGACTGAACTAATTGAAGCAGGACTTTGTACTTGTGCTCACTGCAGGAAAATATCCCAGAATGTGGGCTAATGGCCAATACTGATTCTCTTCCAAGTCTGCTCTGAACTGGAGCAAAGCATCCAAGAGCCAGAATGAAATTGCAGACTACTCTGGCTCAATTTAAAAAAACTAAACACCATACAATTACTGCTTTTTTCCTCCTGTTTTTAGTCTCACAAATTAAGCAGGATACTGTAAGTTTTCAATGAGCATGAACAACAGTTCACTTCAAGAACAGACTGGCAATTCCTAGCCAAACATCAACAGTGCCAGGAACATTTTCTTTGACAGAAAAACTACATTCCTAAAATACCACAATTTTACAAAAATCTACCAATGGATTCCAGCAATAAAAATTAAATGTGTCCTTTTTTACATATAAATATTTATATGTTGCACTTCTGGGATGAGCAGTTGTTTTATAAAATAAATCTAGTATCAGGTTTTTACATATAGTAAGCATAATACTGAACAGGTTAGTTGACTAACTCTTACCATATCTAAATGAGTAGATTTTAAATAGATTAAATCCCTGAAGGTATGAAATAGTGTTTAAAAACTATTTCCCACTAAACCTTCTTAAAGTATTTAACATATTCTGAATTTTGTAAGAGCTATGTCCTCCTTTACGAATACAACAAACTTCAACAGTTCTGTGGGCCACAAAACGTTAATTTTGGATTTAGTACTTCCACTAAAACACAAAATTTCAGAATATAAAGACCATTACAATAGGCTGATATGAAAAGGAGGAAATCATGCCAAATGTGCATTTTTGAACAGGAAATCAATTTTCATAGGCTCTGATTCTGTCTGGTTTAAAACAAACAATAGCAGGGTGCGGAGGAAGTTCACTCAACCTTATTTTCCAAAATCTCTTTATTTCATAATACTGAAAGATAAGGAAAAGCAAAGACTCTGGCATTCAAACAGGATGGTATCCTAGCCTCAACTCACACTTTAGCTCTTTTACTAAATGTGTGGTGATTAGATTGAGGAAAAAAGAGAGACTTGGCCCTGAAAATAAATCATGTTTTGATTAGATATACTGCAATGCATATTGAGTTACAAACAGCACAAGTGTTTCTGTCACTTCTCATACAGTTTTGTTTTGCTTTCCACCTTGAAGCATTTTGTTTAAATTGGATCAATAAAAATCTTTTGTAAGTGCAATTACAGTTTACACAATAGCTGCATGCTAGAATAGTTCAGTTAACACACCAAATACAGGCAAGCTCTTCTGGACCTTCTTGCTCTACAGCTACATATAGTAACAACCCTGTATGAAAGTAACTAAACCTGGAAGGACATTTTCTCCAAAAAAAATCCCTCTCCCATATAGACATATGGTGAGTGATTTTGACTTTCAGCAACTCTTTTGATCCTTTTCTTCAAATCAAAGCTAAACCATTATTAAGCAAATTTTAAAGCAGTTATTTAAAAAGTACCAATACCACATGAAGTTACTTTACTTCAGCTACCAGCGTCTCAATCTTGAAGAGTGCAAAAAAGCAATGAAGTCAAGAAATTATCTGTCTATCATATATCTAATTACCTGTTTTTCTAACTATCCACCTTTTATTTATGGTAAAATACGCACATTTTGTTTAAATGAGAGCGAAGCTGACAAGAAAATCTAAACACAGCCTTTCTCAATATTTTCACCTGCATGTGAAAAAACCTAGCTGCAATTTCAACTTCAGAATACTGACTAAACTAGGAAATGTCGCACCAGACCAGTACTTTGGTGCAGCTGAGGATGTCACTGGTGTGTAATCCCTGTGCATGACCACCTTGTTAGACTGACATGCACAGCTTAAGAATTCTGTTCAAGAAGAAGTTGTATTAAGAGGGTTTTCCTTTCTTCTTGTAGTCATGACATTGAAATTTTGTATTTCTGGCCACTTTTATTTAAAGAAAGGCTACTAAGGAATAGGCTTCATTCTGCTTACAAAAAGTTTGTAGATATGGGCAGTTAATAAACATTAAGAACTAGTCATCATTTTAAAAAGTAACACAACTGAACATTCATCTCAGTTTTTACTGACTTGTTTCCAGAAGCTGTCGGTCACTTTGCTAATGCAAGGACACCCTCATACTTTTTGCAAAGATTATCACCCTCTCTATCACTTCACCTAGCATAGGTAAATAACCACACAGGACAGAGCTGGAAGAGTCCTAATTAGTATCTGCATGACAGTTAAAATGTTCCAAGCAATTGCTTTATCATGAACTATAAGATTTATACAAGTATCACGGAACAGTCACTTCATGTTTTTCAACTTCCAGTGCAGCTACTCAGTGCTACTTCAAGGTCACCATTTTCTAATGCCAGCCTTTTATTAAATGCCAGCTTGCAAACTAAGCTACTGGAATCCAGGGCAGGGGATGGGGAGGGGTAAAAAAGGGAGATAGGCAGGTTTAGTTTCCCCATCAGGTCAGCAACACTACTTAAGGCACAGCTGCATAATCACTGCTGCCAACACAGAGGAAGGAGCCAAGAACACCCTGCTATGGAGGGAAAAACAGTAAGATGTCCCCTTTCAAGCACAAGGCAAGTCACATATAAGGCCTTTCACTGACCTGTAATGGCTTCAGAGTGAAGAAAACTAATTTGGTATTGTTCAGCCAAAGAACAAAAGTGAAATCCGAGCATTTCAATGAAATAATGTTTGTGGAAAATGAACATATGTCGAAAGAAAGACAGAAGTTTCAATTCTAGCTTTTGGTCTCATTTGTCTGTTTGTTCATTTTAGATTGGAGGAACTTTTGTTTGATTAACCCCCTGCCAAGTATTTGCTCTACAATGCAAATAAGTGAAACTGCCTACAGGCAGTGCACTATATCTGCATCTGCAAAAAGAGTTCATTCCATTTTAATAACTTATATAAACAGTTGACATTAATCATAGGAGGCACAATTCACCCACAAATACCTAGGTCTTTCTTTTCATCTAATACAATCAGAACAGTCGTAATTTTATGTAGTTTTCCAAAATTGAGGGCTAAGTATAGTCAGACTAGTAATTCCAGTAAATTCAGTGAGATCACTCATCTTCTTAAGGGTAAGCACACGCATTAGTCCTAGGAGATTGTCAGCAACCTATTATAAACACACTAGGGACAAACACCTTGTCCTACTCATCTACAGAATCTGCATTATAGCCCTTTCTGGCCTATACAAATGTATCTTAAAACCCTGATTGTTCAACACACAACTAAAAACTAAAATATGCATTTTCAGGTCAACAATTCATATCAACTACTAAAGTTTTATATAAAAGTTAGACTGGTTAGTCACTGACAGCTTAACAGATATTTTCAAGCCTTCCTATAAGCGATACTCTAAGCAAACTTTTCCAAGCTTCTTTTTCAACTTTTACTCCATGTTTTATATATATTTCCATATGTTTTCAGATTTTGACATCAAAAAAACCTCTAACTTTCCAAAAGGAACAAGAAAAATTCACAATAAACTTCTGCTTCGTTTTCCGCATTATGCACAGCGAAGGATATAAATATACACTTTATTTATTTAGACAAGTTGCACCAACAGGTTTGTCTGCCTTTTCCTCTGATGACAGTAAGCCAGATGTGAGGAGTTAGTTTGAAAACTGCTATTCAGTTCTCCAAAGAGGCAAGTAAAGTCATACAGCTTGTCTACATTAGTCTTAAGCTTTTAGAAAACAGAAAAGTAAATTGCAACAATAAATTCCAGTTAATTCCAGAGCTTTGAGGGCTATTTCAAAGGTCAGAGGATGCATTATAGCCATAACACACACAAAATTTTCTAGTCAGTGACGGAAAATTCACTTTTAAATCTGTTACTACCTACTAAGTAATTTCTTCCTACACCTATTTGTGAATGAAGACAGATTTTAAATTTAAATGCTTGTGAAAACCCCATTTATTTTCTTCTAATATTCATGGTTTAACACTGAAAAAAAAAAAAGTCTTCCTCTTACATGACATCCTAAGAGATATCCATGTGAGACACCCCCGATTCAACTTTAACTCTTTTTATGTATGTGAAAAAAAAAATAAACTGACTAGTATTATCATGATGATGAAGATATATAGAGGGATCTATTAAAAAAACCCGGAAGTTTCTAGCCAATTAGAAATTGAGAGTGTGCTGTTATAATTCCCATGGACAAATTCAATCCAACCTATGACTACAGATTCTGCCTGTCTAAAAACACAGACACGTACACAGTTACTCCTCGAAGTTTTAATTTGTCCTAAGCACTTCTCGATTTTGCAAAATCCACAGTCAACTAAGTCAACCACAAATACACCCAAAATACAGTCACATTTTAAACACGTAAGAAGTATTTTGTCATTCACAATAAGGAAAACAAGGTGAAACTGACAACATAACACACTCCACCAAAAATACTTGTACATTCTTACTGAAAGTATCCATTTGCTTTCAAAAATGTAGAGATTTTATTCCCCATTTGTTTCAAAAAATCTCTAAGTTACTAAAAGATTGGGGCAGAAAGGAATCTATTTTTGAATTGCACCTTAACAGTTCCTAAGAAACATGAATTTTTCAACTGAGTTATTCAAAAGGAATTATTAAATCTTGTTTCCGATCATGAATGAAACAGACTATCTCAAATTATAAAATTAGACAATTTTAACTCTGCTATTAAGGATTTTGAGAGCTTGTAAGATGGCCCTAAGGAATCATACCAGCACACAGCAATCTAATGAAACATAACCTCTCCCCTGCACTGACTCTAACTCATATGAATGCTGGTTCATATATTCATCAAGTAACGAGTTTCCGTACTTTGTAAGGAAGCATTTTTTGTCATAAAATCTGCTTAGGAGTTGTCTAGTCATATTTTTTCACACTCTGAGGATGCAAAGTTTAAAATACTTACTTGGGATATATTGGCTCATAAAGATACTTGTCTCTTGCTGATGGGATTTCAAAAAATAGGATGTATCCATTTGCAGTCTGAAAGAGAAATACTGATAAGATACATATCTAGTCTCAGCATGAGTAAAATCTACTCAGTCTCATGTGATTTCTATGTATGTCTCATATACTGAACTCAAATATACATTCATTCAGACATTTTAAAAAACTCTGTGTTGAAATTAATTCCAGATAAAATCCATACCCGCCCTAAAAGTCAAGTGAATAGATTAGGCAGGAGGTCAAAAAATGGAAAAACGATGCTGTTTATGCACAAGTCCATCAGAATTTTTCCTCTAATTCATACAAATCTATAAAACGTGACAACTATTTCAGATATTTAGAACCTGGGCACATAATTCATACCAACTACAAGAATTAATGCAGAAAACACAGGAGAAGGTAGCAAGTAGCTGAATAAACCCTCCAGGTGTTTGAACACTTACAGACACAACAGAGTGCAAACAGTTTAGGCCTCCTAGTGTTGGTCATTCAGGTAGTTTCCAAAAATCCTCACATCACTTATCTTTAGCTACCACAACACCTGTAATAATTCAATCCCAAGCCATATTCTGTCATTCTGGAAGAATGACTTGATATTATAACACTAAACAGGGAACAATTACAAATCATTTAGTTACCTGATGTTCCAGTCACACCTAGAAGCTGCTTGCATAAGCAGGAGAGAAGCAAATGACCAATAATGTTATGGGTTCAAAGAAGTGTTATTTGTTTACAGCACGAATTTATTTTTCAGGCAAATTGATAAATGCATTTCGGTTAAATACTGTTTCCATCCAATTATTTTAATATGGGCTGGGCATTTATCCAAAGCACTGGAGACAAAAAGCACTGAAATTAATGGTTTCACATTGCTTTGTAAGATTGGTTTCCTTTCTTTTGAATAAAGCGACACTGTTGTTAGCTTAATTCATCATTTCACAGATGCCATGGCTTTCCTCAGTCAAACACTTTGCTTTAGAAAATTTGTGTTTTGGCTTCAAATTCCAAGAAACGCTATTATTCTCATTCAAAGCGAGTATCTTTTTCAAGAAAGAATAAACTCTGAACCATAACAGTGAGCTTGAGACAGGCTGACAATAAATTGAAGCTTTTCTGTGCGCTGTAATATCATGTTCAGGTATTATGTGGTAAAGAAACGTGTTCAAGTCTAACATGTTTACAGGTTCTTTCCATTACATCATTAAATATTTAACCTGTAAGTTATCTCATCCTGGAAAGAAGAGTAAAACAATACTGTGAAGTATCTTTATACTGATATTAAGGTACAAAGGGCCTTACTGAACTATTCAAAGCACAAAGTTGCTATTGTTACAGGTTCATTTCTAAATAGAACCTCAAATTCCACAAAGAGGGGGATGAAATGCAGAAGCATTCAACCATAGACTTCCCACAAATTGATCATACTCATTTACAGAGTTTTCATTGCTTTTAAAAATGTCTGAGTGAAACTTATTAAATAAGTAACCATCACTGTGATCCATTCCCTGATCATTCTAATCTTTGACAGTCAGAAGTATAAACACTGAGTATCTTGCCAGGGGTTTCTCAAGATGGTTTCTTGTATGCTACCATGTCTAATAAAGCTCTGCCTTAGCTATGTGAACGCACACTGAAGAGCAATCTGTATCAGAGGACTGCCTGTAACACGGGAAGGACCAAAATGCCTCCTATACTTCTCCATACTGAAGCATCTTGATCCAGTTCCTAAGTTTGGTTTACTACTAGAATTAGCTACCTTGGATATATGTACTAACCTACATAAGAAACAGTATTTCCCAGTAACACTGGAAAAATTACCAAGGCAGCAACATGAAAGAAGAAACTATGAAATATAAGGGGAAAGAATAGGATCTGCCTATGAAATATACGAACAGTTTACCAACAGAAGATACTAGTAGTAAAAGAAGTTAGAATTGCTAGGGGATGCTGGGAGTGTGAAAACTGCTTAAGCTTGTTTAACTGCATACCTTTAAAGCTACTTGAGGTATTTTATAATGCCTGATATGCTGGCCCAAAGTCTGCCTGCAGTACTAATAATATTTACCTCAAAGCATATGCTGCAAAGTGATTTATTTTCATAGAGACACTCTGAATATTCGAGCTGTCAGAAACAAAAGACACAGTATATCACTGCTCTAGTGGACATAAAATCCAGACTACACTCCCCATCTTTATGTCATTAAAAAAAAAAAAACTACCACTTGGCTAATAAGCACATACTAAGCCCTTTGTTCACCTTCTTTAAAAAAAAGTTTTAGTACAGAAAATTACTACAATCAAGCTACTCATGAGCACAGGTAGTAACAGGTGAGAAACATCATCTAACTTCGCTTTAAAACTAAAATTTTTAGCTGTTGCACAGGACTTCAGTAATTAACTGAAGCTAACTCAGTTAAAAATTATTCGGTTTTTTCACTAAAAACTTGCTTTGCTATTGCTCCTTCATTTGAATGTGTTAGTTAAGAAAAAAGAGAAAACTATTCACTTGGACAGAACTCTCCTTGGGGATGAGAGCATCACACGTTTGCAGGAACACCTTCTTCATTAAGCTCCAAAAACTGACTTTCTGCCCTGTCTCACTACAATAAAACCAGCAATACTGTAAATGTGGTCTTTCAGTAGGACTCACTAACTGTTTCAAATTAAACTATACATATTTTTTAAAAGCATACTGCAAAACAACTATATCATTTGTATACATACACCCAGGGATGAAATACCATCCTAAGAAACATGAAGAATATTAGAAATCTTATTACACTCATTATTTTGTAAGAGATGACCATTTTGAATTTTAGTTCACAGAGCTTTAGTTTACAAACTGAGACTTAATGGGCATTTAGATTCTGATACTACCTGCCAAAAAGAACACTGTACATTTAGTTGCAGAAAAACTTTAAAGTGCAGCGACTGAAGTGGCAGAAACGAAAGGTTATCTGACTGTCAAGGTCTCTTGAGCAAATGGATCACATCTCAGAAAAAAACCCCACAATATGCAAAGTAATTCAATATAAAAATTCAAGTTTCTTCTGAACTACTACATAAAGGTTTAATTAAAATGTGTTTGGATATACATGCCACAATATAAAATTGAAAAATTCTTTTTGATTCATAGCAAAAATTACAGAAATCTCCTTTCTGACTTTATTGATAATTACTAGTAGTCACTGAGAATATAATCTGGCACTAACAGAAATACTTTACTTCATTGACTCCATGAGATACTTTTAGGCAATTTAAACATTTTAGACCAATTACTTATTTGCATTACACAAAAGAAAATGGGACCATGGGAAGCTTAGCTGATTTATGATTATCATGATATTGCTAGAGACATGAACTATTCCATAAATCATCTGGTGTTTTCCACTAAGATAACAATCTCTAATTTAAGACCTGGTCCTAATGTAAGACTTGACCAAAAGACACCAAGAGTATTATCCCATACTGCGACTCTTATAAACTGTACTCTCACCTTTCTTGTGTTCACCCTGCACCTCACACTTTAAATATTGCTGCTGAAATAGTCCAGTGCTGTGAGCACAGCACCAGGTATGAAACAAGACTTCATTTCCATGTGAGACAAGATGTCGTCTCTAAGATTCCAAACAGAAGAGTTCATGTATCACTTATCACTGCCCTTGTTTGTTCTCAGGGACTTGCAGTATTTTTTAATCACAAAAAGGCTGTAATAAGGCCAGTTTCATCTCTTAACACCCACCTTTAAACCCTATTTATCAAGTTACATATGATTATGTCACCCAAGTCCACAACTGTTTCTTTCATTCACATAACTTTACACTACCATATAATCTGTTACCAGATTACTAAAGTAATGAGAGGCTGTATCACCCCTGGCCAATACATGTAACCCTTGTTTTAAGACAAAGAACTGTAGTTCATTCTCACAGGGAAAAATTAATGAGAACTACAAAAGAAAGCTTCTATCATTTAAAAAGTCCTTGGTACCATTACATATTTTCACAAGACAAGTATCAATTAAATCTATATACGATCTGCAATTTTGTATAAGCACAGAAATTGGTAAACAATTCTGTTTGCAATAGTTTAACCAGAGTAAGAAGGAAAAATTCTACTTACTGAAACAGCTATCATTGTGCTGTCAGGCCGCCATTCTGCTTGCTTATAAGGTCCAAACTGAGAAGCTGCTTTCGAAAGTTCCTTGTAGCTTACGATTAATACACTGGGCTGGAGGAAAAAAATATAAATAATTACATCTCATATCTAGAAGGAATGGGATTTTTCTTACGTTGTGCTATACCTGTAAAGAACTATGTCTCCTTAACAGCTACAACATGCTTCCCTTGAGGGATGTTAAAAAATTAATACGTATTTGACAATCCATTACAAAACTGTGCTTTTAAAGAAAGCTCACGGAGAACTGTTGCCACACTGTCATTCCTAATCTCACTCTTTTAAACCCAGGACATTTAAATAAAATACTTAATTGCACAGTAAGGAGTCATTACAGAATACAAAAGTAGTTTCAAGTTAGATAAAGGGTGACTGATGCTTAAGATGAACAGAAGCATCTCAAACAGGCTCCTATAATTACGAGGACTGCCAAATGAATTCGGATGAAATATTCTATAGAATATTAGGTACAATTCTTTTGCTTAGTTTCTACTAAATGGGTGGGCCATTGCATTAAAGAGAATGATCAGGAAATTTGTTTTCCAGAACAGGCTGTCAGAACCTGCTGAAAATCCACCCCTACAGTTAGCTGGAAGGATTTTGCAGGTAATGAGGTGCACCCATTAGCACCTTTCCTTCCAGAAAGGGAGAAAAGCTTTGGGGTGATGAAGACCAGACAAAGCTATCATAAGCACTAAGCCTTCATTCCCTTTCACGAAAGCAGTCGAGAGCTGGGACACAAAAACCTAATGCAAAGTTACACTCCCTTGCTCTAGTGCTTAGAAACAGTCATTCTCCTTAAATATATTCCACAACCATTTGTATTTTCTTGCTCTTGAATCAGTAATAATTTTCAGCTAAGATGGGTATTTCCCCTTCTGTTATCCTCCACCACCGCGAGGTGGAAGTTAAATTAAGCAGGACACACTTTTTGTTTTGTCAAACAAGTTACCCCTCATCTTCATACCATATGCTGTCCTAACTTTATCAATTTCAGTTTTCATTCAGATTTGGAGCATGGAACACTGTACCAGAAAAAGCACACTGAAAGGGAATCAAGAGGGAAGAGAGTAATCACTCATTTTGCTGAAATTAACCTCGATATCAGTAGGCAAAGCTTCCCAACCACCACTAGGACCACAGGTGATGGAAATCTACTACTGCTCTTGGCTTACCTGACACACCAGCAGAAGCAGTACAACAAATATAAAAACATTAATTCTACTCAGAAATCTTGTGAGTGTCCATCACTCCAGAATTTGGTGAGTATCTACTATCATCCTATTTGGAACCACTTCCTTCAGTTTCCTTTCAGAAGAAGTAGAGTTACAAACAAACTAATTTTAAAGTACGAATATTAATTTAAAATAGTATAAAACAAAGCCATGAAATGTTGTCACCATGCACATAAATAACAAGCTGAATTAGTATCACAGAGGCAGCCTTAGCCTTGATAAATTCACAGTATGACTTGGTGTCCTGCTAACAGCATTATTATTTAAATTTCACACCCACACAGAACTGAATTATCAAAAATAAAGTTAAACATTTATGAAGTATAACAAGCACACTAATCTTTACCCTAAGAACTATTTACACCAGTTTTTTCAATTCATGTGGTTTCTTTTACATCAAATTATCTAACATTAAATAGATAGCTAATTATTCTTACTAACAGATTCTTGTTGACTGTTCTCATGAACTACATAGCCTTTCACTGATTGGCTTAGAACCACCCTAACAGCCTTAGATATACTGAGAAAAACTAGCGTCTTGGTAATCTACATCATTAGTACAAACTTGGAGATAATTCTTAAAGCATTTCTGTGCCTGAAGCATTTTAGCAGCTAGCAAAATTAGAAACTCAGTAATACACCACAATTTTCTTTCTATACTGCTACTCTTACAGAATATAATTACAGTATTTATAGTGTAGAATTCTTGTGACACTGATTCACAAGAAAGCTGCTATTACACTTTAGAAGCTGGAAAAACATTCTACACATACACCAGCTATAAAATTTATACAAACTGATTTCTAGGCTTCGTGCCTTACGGATGAGGATTTAAGGAGTTAGAAGTGATTGTTTGCTCTCATAATGTTATCTTTTTGTAGTTTTAAGTAGCTTCTTATTAGAAAGCAGACCCACTTCGAATTAAACAGGTCACAAAGGCTACTGAGCTAGAGGTTAAATGAGGAGTTATTACACTGATAGAATTCATTTCCATATACTCCACAGCTCAAAAGCACTAATTCAGATGTGAGGAAAACCCTAATATACAAGTTTACCACCCTGTTTAAAAGCTTTCCACAGGTCTGTGAATATTCTGGATTAACAAAGACAGAAGGACTGCTCAAGATCCTGCTCAAGATCATGCTGTTTACACATGAGAAATGGTAATTTTACATCTAAAGTCATTTATTATATCTAAAGTGGCGGAAAACGTATAATGGCACAGGAATATTTCTGTAAACAAGAATACCTAACTACTTGACCCAAGCACAGCAAGCCACTGAACAGCCATTTTAACAAAAAAAACAAAACTAAAGCAAACAAAAAACCAAAACCAAACAGCAATACCATACACAAAAAGAAAAAAAAAAACACATCAAAAAGCACCAAAAAAGCAAGGGGGGGTTGGGGGGGCACCTAGTTAGTTAGATACACTCCTCTTGTTAGTTTTATATATTTAATTCATACTCTGTATAGAAATAGTAGGGGTTTTGATTCTATTAATTAGAGTTTTCCCTAAATCTTTGTATTTTTCTCTGTTAAAAAAACCCCAAATCTTCATATCAGCTTCATGAAAATGCCATGGTTTTTACTTTTCACACTTCTGCATGAGGCTACTAAAATTACAAAGGATTGTAGTTAAGCTCAAATAATGAATTATGCCTACTGTCTCAAATAAGTCAATATATTAATCCTTCTTTAAAATGCTTAAAATCCACTCACTGAAATAGTAATGGTAGAGCCACAGCTTTAGGAGAAACTGGATTCCAGAAACATAGCAAAGGACCTAACAAATAAAGAGCTGTTTAAAAAGAAGTAAAAAATTTGTCTAGAGGAAGAAGTAAACACCTTCAGTTATTAAGGAAGAAAGAACTGAGTAAGCAAGTCTTAATTCAAATTACAATTTAACATTAAAAAAAGCTTCCCGAATAGGTAAGAAGCATATCTAGCATTTTATAATCTGCTGCAAAGAAAATCTAGCATTTTGATACAGTACATTTTGTCTCTCAGAAGGAAGGTAAGGTCAGGCAAAACAGAAGCTGCCACTCACAAACAGAACTGTGGCAGTAGATGCTTACAGGATAATAAAAATGGAAAAAAGAAAAAGAAATGTAACCTTAAAAAGAATATAGCATTACTATTACTAGAGTGTAAACAAACTCTCCAGTGCACTAGTTAATAGCACTGAAAAGAAACAGAACTTCTTGTTCTTACAGCGAAACTTTATCTCCTTCCATCAGTCAGCTACCTTGGCTATGTCCTCACAAGAACGTGTTCCACAGTTCTTACTGAGAAGTTTTTATGCTTCACAGCAATGTTTTTCTAGCATTAAACATGCCTCTTTTTACTGATGTGAGATTATAACAACATCAAAGCAGATCTGGTTTGGATTATCAGAAATGAATTGCACTACTTGTAAAAGAGTAAGGTAGCAAGATAGCTCCATCAGCAAAGACAGCTCCATCAACAAAGGCACCTAAATTAAAACTACCTAAAAACTGACAATTATTTCATTATCAGTTGTACATTAAGAATCCCCCTGGACTTTCCACTATGAAAGATGAGCTCTGTATCAACATCTGGATAAAATATCTATGCAAACAATTTTAAAAACTGCAACACAAAACACCACAGCCAAACCCATGATGAAGTAATCCCAAATTTTTGTTACTGTTTTACTTAATTCTACCTGACTAAATACAGTATCTTGCCCATTTACCAAGTATTAGCAGCATAAGCCATGTCAGAACACTTAGCCATATAAAATGTACTTTTTATGAAAAAATCTATTAAGGTATACAAACCCTGCAGCAAATTCTCTCAGCAAGCTTATATATGGAAAATTACCAATTCACTTACCTAAACACAAGCATTCTACTAAATTTGATGTAAATTCAAATCAAGCTGACATTTAAACCCTTAACTAAGCTGTGAATGTTGTTCTGCAAAGGTCCTCTTTAAAGAGGACAAGTAGTCTTGAACACCAGCCCTCCCATGAGCAAGTGTCCTAATTGAGATGTTTACAGAGTGTCACAGAAAATGATACATTAACCAACTGGAAAGAGGTAGAATCATCTGACAGAATATAAAATAATGAAAAAATTCGTATCCTTAAACTAGATTCTCTGGTTTGACTGCAGGTTAATGACAAACTGTGCATATTGTTGATTTTACAAGTTAAGTAGGTCAGCAAATACAATAGAAAACTACTGTCTGACTAAGTCTGAAAAGCAAACACATGACCTGACAGCACATATGCAACACGGGTCTTTTGTACGGGTTTGGGTTTCTTAACGTAATGTCAATCCAAGAACCTGCATGGCTGTGGGTAACTGTTAAAACCTAATATTTTCATTCCCTGACCATATATTACTCTAGACATCAAAACTCCATTTCATTTAGGATAAAGAGGCAATTTCTTTGAAAAACACAAATTTTCTGTTTAGTTTTATATGACAAATGCTTCACTGCTTCATTAGGCTGTAGGCACAAGATAAAAAATCAAAAACGCTCTTCAGATGAGCTTATGATCCAAGTGACAAAGACAAGGCTGGGAGAAAACTGAACAAAACATAACAGAACAAAAGCCTGGTGACACAGTGCACTTTATTTTGTCACTATATGGTCGGTGCTCTGTCGTTTCTCACCGTCCTGGGTACAACAGCGACAGTGCTCCACTTTAAATGCTGAAGCTTTGTAAAATTATAAACTAATAAAACAGAAAGGTTACATGGAGAAAAGCAAAGATGTGTGCATGAGGAACAGAAAAATTCGTACACATAGACCACAAAAGGCCATTTTGTCAGTAACAGAGGTAAAAGGTGGTGATAAATGAATTTCTAAAACCAAGGTTAATTATGAAACCTTTAATAAAATAACTCCTTTAATTTAATTTTGAAAGTATTTGGAAAGCTTAGAATCAACAGAGTACCCACCCAACAAACAGGGCAGACACAGCTTCCAACCATGTGCTGGTGACCTATTGTGAAATAATTTAGAAAACCAAAGTGCAGAATTATCAACCACTACCTCTCCCAGGTGAAAGTTTTCAGCTAACCTACTGCTCAAAAATGCTGCGAAAAAGCAAAGGCATATTCTATACATCTTTGGTTTTCTGTTATGTGCAACAAACTGGACACTGAAAAGTCATAACTGAGAATGCCTTTTCCCTTCAGGCATGTAATTATGACACAGCTTTCAGGGGTCATCTATTTTATATTAATACAGGAGACACTGAAAACCTGGTAAGTCCTACTGAATAACCACATGACAATTTTGCATTTCGCTAGATAAACTCATCAGTGTAACATTTGTTTCATTACACAATCACAAATGCATCTTTTTAATAGAAGCAACAGCACAACTGTTCCTGTTACTGATAAATAAAAAGAAATGGCCTTCTCAGACAAGTGTCTGAAGGGCATAAGTAAGAGATGAGCATTTCAGGGGTTAAACTACTAAGGAAGAAAACACAGCAGAAGCAGTAGGATATCTCAACTTGCACAGATGCTATCTGTGTCATATTGTTCACAATACACAGCCAACACAACCAGTTATATCAGTATCAAGACATCTATTGTCCCATTCTGCAATCAAATTCTACAGAAAAAGCCTACAGAGGTTGTATACAATTCTATTAAGAAAAAGCCACACACAATAATTCTGTAAATTATTGTGCTTACAGTTCTGAGATGAAAACATAATCTTGAAAGCACAGTGAAAACATTTCACAGCACTTGTAATTAAAAAAAGACTACAGAAACAACTGCAGATAATTTAAATGTATTTATTCATACATCTTATGAACTCTATGCACTGTGTCACAAGTAATTCCTTTTATAGCGTGGCAAAATTCCAGGTTATGGAGATCACTTCCCCAACAGAAGCACAGCCCCCTGTTTCATCCTATTGTATGCTTAGATTTAAAGCATGCATTGACTTCAACTCTAAGACAGCAATAGCTAGAGACTGAAGAGCACATATGAGAGAGCTCTGAGAGCTGTCTGAATATCAACTTACTCAGCATTTAGAATGAATATCAATTATTTGACAATCTAGGATTCTGACACGCATGCTTTCCCAAAAGCTTATTTTAGTTCATTTAGGTGTTCTGACTCAATATCAGATCATTAGAAAAAAAGAAACGAAAACACAAGTTTAAAAAACAAGAGTAAATATAAATCATGAGCTGAGAAGCACATAATCAAGAAATTCTCCTCTGAATGAGCAGATGGGGGAAGCTACTCTTGGCTTCAAAGGGCTCACAAAACTGGTTTTGACTGGCAGAGTCATAGCAGGTAGTCCCAACAACCTACAGGAGTCTTCATTAAATATTCAAGTATATTGAATATTAGTACTTATTCCTGTCACTGTCACAAGTTTGTTAATACTAAAGAAAGGAAACACTGAACCACATTTATACATACAACCACGTCAGCAGACTATTCTTGCTGCACACAACTCGCTTGTCAAGGATTAGGCAGGGAACTCCACTTGTCTATGACACCTTCTTCTTAGCTGCATACCTTGTCCCTTAATACCTAGAGCCCTAGGGGTGAATTTCTAGAATTCAAGAGAGAACTAAATCGATTAAAAATTAAAGCCACAACTGTTAAAGGAGTCACACTTTCAGAGGCCAAACTAAAATGTTCCTTTGATCCTTTCTTCAACTAAATAAACAGGTTTCTGTTTGTTCATTAAGCTTAACAGCCCTGTAAAAAGACAACGCTAGTTCACCAAAAGAAGCATTAAAATAGACGTGAAAGCAGGAAAGATGATGGCACACAGGACTGCACAGCTGCCTTGTGAAACCTCATCTTCAGTTCCCAAGCCAATCTACTAAACAGCAATTATCTCAATATAGCATTTCAGAAAGGTTCTATCATTCATTGATGTTTCTCATTTCAAGCATCCAAGTACTTAACATAACCAGAATGAAAACGCTTGACAAGTTTTTCCGTGCCATCAATGAAAATAGCTATGCTGGCTGTTAAGTGTCAAGGAATTATCTATAGGACCTAGACCTAAAACTTCTGATTTAAGGAAAATACTTGGAGCAGAGGCCTCCATAGTGGCGTGTATTCAACAGAATCCAATGGGGAGCAAGAAAGGATTTTTTGTACCACTAAAAAATAAACTAAAGTAAAAATTTTAAAATGTGTTTATTTTGGCATTACCTCATTCTTTTTTGTTTGTTTTGCTTCTTTTAAAACTCTGGAACAGGCAACCAAGAGATATGGCTGATGCCCAGAGCCTACCAGTGTACAAGAGCATTTGAACAATGATCCTAAAAACATGATTAAACTTCTGGTCGCCCAGAACTGGTCAGGCAGTTGGACTAGGTGACCAATGTAGGTCCCTTCAAAACAGACGAAATAAAATTAAGAGTAGAATAGAACAGACTATGTTGAGTATGCTTGATAATGTGTATACTAGTACAGTAGCACATGCATATAATTCATAAATAAATGTCAACATACTGGGGGGCTGTGCTCAACGACCTTTCACCAACACTGGTGCACGATCAAAATCATTCACCTGAGCGGTCTTCTATATTCACAATCCAGTCTCTCCTAACATGTAAAATAGTCAAGGACTTTTTGGTTCAAAACCCCAAGCAGAGTTCCATCTGTTTTTTTTCCAGCATCAGTTACCCAGTTTTGAGTCTTAATACCTATATGGATTGCAAAACAGGAAACAATCAACACTTTGGGATAAACTGTCCTTAGTTCCACTAGTTCTTAGCACACAGTGGGTGAAAAGGAGTTTTAACATTATTATGTCACCTTAAAAATACACATACTGAATGTAAACTCACGCACCTGGAAGCATTTCTAAGAGCCCCTTGTTTTCGAAAATTTCAAAACAGAACTTTCCCAGTCTCACCACCTCATTCTTACATGAAACCTTTGATATATAGTTGAGATAGTAACAAGTCTTAACAAGAACACTAGCCTGAAGGCTTTTCTACTACAAGAAATCAAGTTAGTTCAACCTGACTGGAATTTATCCTCGTTCCAAAGAATATACTTCTAACAAATGAAAACATTTTCTAGAATGCAGTAATTTTATTTTATTGAAGTTCAAATATATGATTTTAAGCTTCACCTTCAAAAACAAATGTGAAACTGAAAAAAAGTAAAGCCTGGGGAAAAAAACCAAACAAACCACATTCAGGACCCCAGCCATATACATAAAAATAATGCAAGAAATTCTCTTTAAAAATTACCTTGACCAAAACTTCTATTCTTACAGATTTTTGATAACAGCCAGTTGTCCGCAGAGGCCGTGAGACTGTAACAAGTTTTTCAGTTTAAGATTGGTCAGTGGTGAGGCCTGGGAAAGTCGGCACCTTCCCCAAAAGCACCCATTACAAACTGAACCAAAATCTAGTTTAAAAATATTAATGACTCATGAGTTTAGTCAACTCTTCTGCACCAAGAGAATTCTGTAGTGCTCTGTCTGTAGCCAGTCAAACAATGTTTAACATTTCAAAACAAGTTCAAGCATGCAAGCTAATTAACCTCTTCCTTGAGAACAGACGATAAAGTAAACTCCAAATTCTAGACAACAGGGCATATCTTGTGAAGCACTTCATGAGCCTGTTGTCTTCTACATCTCATCACGGAAAAGATCAGTTCTGCTGTGTTGACAGACTACAACTACAGGTTCAACAACTGGCAAAACCTAGAAAGTGTACACTTTATACACACTGTGTGCCATAAACTTAAGAAAACAGAGGCCACATGATGTTGTTCACACAGCAAAGTTACTGGGCAGATTATGTGTTAGCTGGATACCTGTCTAGGTTCAAAAACCAGCATCAGCACCCCAGCCAGAAACTAGTGAACAGCCTTGCAGAGCATAATAAAACATAACGTGATGAAATCTCAGCATAACTTAAAAGGAGATTTTAAGGCTATGACTGTCATTTGACATCTTTCAGTATCAGCTTTCTAAAACTGGATTGTTGGTTTTCTCTGGTAATCTGAGATGAACTCTATAAACCACCTGGATCTGGAGATATTTATAGACAGATTTAGGGTCTAATCTAGGCAGTATTTAAAAGGATCCAGCATCAAAATTTAAAGTCAGTATCACAGTTTTCATTGACTGCATCAAATCAAACTGAGAAATAGCATTTTTGTTACCACACTAATACAATACGAATTAAAACCAAGACACTTAATGTCAATTATTCACAATTTCAAACTAGACATAGCTAGAGCAGCAACTTCCATGCAAAAGTCATGACTAGTCTTCAGTTAGGGCCACAGCACTTTTAAACTTTCAGAAACACAAAAGTTTGTGAACTTCTACGTTATAACATTCTGAGTAATGATAGAGTTTGTTCTGTTTTACAAAGGGTGTTTCATACCTCCTACATCCATTTGTTCTTTTCTATAAAACACAGAAAATACAAAGGTGAAAGACATGACGGATTATATGCAAGAAAAAAACCACTGCTACAAATACTCCTTATGTTAAGCACAGGCAGTATGAAGAGTTTCCAAAAAAAGTTTCTTGGAAGTCTAATTTTTTAGAAAAAACCGGTGTTAGCTGCAAGCAGATTGATGTTACATATCTTCTTAACACTACAATCCTGTCACTAAACATCGTGGACAACCACTCAGATCCACAAATACTGAAATACCCTGTAAAGCTAGCCTCAAATTTTACAACCGTTTCTGGAAGAAGGAAAAAAAAATTAGAAGACGACAGGTCTTTTCAGCTGAGAGCAGGGTCCGAGAGCTTACAAGACGATGGATACTCACTCTGCAGTACCAGATGCTTAGCTGAGATGGGAACAAAACTGCGAAGAAAGCCCTCTGGGGATCCGTCTGGATGTGAAGCGCTTGCTCCAGGGACTCCAGAGGACACAAGAGCCTCTTGGGCCAGCCGCTGAGGAAATACATGGCTGAAGATTTCCAGAGGAGCTGGCGCTCAGCCTGCTCTAGCCTAGGCAGGGGGACAGCGGGGGCATCAGCGGAAGGAGAGAAGTAGGGTCCGCGGCCGACCACGCATAATCACCAGCACAGCGACGGGACCCCTGGGCTCAGCACCACTGAGGACGGGGGACCGAGGCCTTCCCGGGGACGGGGCAGCGCCGCAGCCCCGGGGGCGGAGGCGGATGCGGGCTGGGTGAGGGCCGGACGGCCTGCGGGAGGCGGCAGCGACGGAGACGCGGCCGGGCGGTCACTGCTCCGAGCGGGCACCGGGGCGCTGCGGCGGCGGCAGCGGCGGCTCCGCCCTCCCGCGGGCGTTTCGCCCGCCCGCGCTCCGGATCGGTGTCGTCGCCGTCGCCGAGGCCTCCGCCGCCATCTCCTCCCCCTTCCGCTTCCGCTCCTCTTCCTCCTCCTACTTCTTCCGCTCCTCCTCCCTCTTCTGCTCCTCCTCCTTCTTCGGATCCTCCCCCTCCATCCTCTCTTCCGCTTGCTTTTCCTCTTCTTTCTGCTCCTCCTTCTCCTTCTCCTTCTCCTCCTCTCCCTCCTCCCTGTCGCCTCGCTCCGGTGGCCGAGGCCCCGAGGGGCGGTGACGGCGGTACGGGG
>VZTE01002099.1:478535-522044 GCA_013397775.1 Eulacestoma nigropectus
GGGGGGGGAGCGGAAGTGACGTCATAGAGCAGAGCGTCACTGGTCCGGGCGGAAAAGGCGCGCCTGGCGTCGGGGACTGAGGCGCTGTGGGAGAGTGTGGGGAAAGGGAAGGGGAAAGGGAAAGGAAAGAATTGGAGCAGGGTGGGGCGGGACGGGACGAGAGGAAGAGGAGCAGGGGTAGAGAGAACCAGAGCCGGGCGTGACTGGGTAAGGAGGAATGGATTCAAACTTAAAGAGAGTAGGTTTAGAGTAGGTCTGAGAGGGAAGTTCTTTGCGGTGGGGGTGGTGAGGCCCTGGCACAGGTTGCCCAGAGAAGCTCTGGATTCCCTATCCCTGGAAGTGTTCAAGGCCAGGTTGGATGGGGCTCTGAGGAACCTGGTCTAGTGTCCCTGCCCATAGCAGGGGGCTTGGACTTAGATGACCTTTCAAGTTCCTTCTGACCCAGGCCATTCTATGGTTTTGTGATGAAATCCATGTGAGAAAGCTTTGTGAGTCCCCGGTGTGAACATTGCCACTGAGGCTGTTTTGGGGACAAGGTGAGTGCAGGGCACGGTTGCTCACACAGTGGGTGTGCTGCATCTTGGGTTTGGCATCAGGCTTCTGACGGCTGCTGGCGCAAACGTTTCTCCCAACTGTTGAGTTGGGTCAAGGATCCACACTGGGTTATTTTTACCTAAGACCTGTTCTTAATCTTGTTTCCGTGATTGCCCAAATGCTTTTATTCACACACTGTGGAGAGAGCAGGACAATGTGCGAAGGATGAAAAGTAGGAACCGAAGCTATAGCTTTAGAGGTAGTAAATGAGGCTTGTCAGTTGTTTTATGTAAGTGGAGAATAAAAGGAAATAGAAGAGAACTAAAGGTAAAGCCTGTGTGCCATTGCAAGGGCAGCGTCTGTGTTGGAAAGAAATAGCTATTAGTAGAAATAATCAAAAGAGTTTTATGAACCAGTCCCCTCACACTGCCTGTTAGAGGAGTTCATCTGGACTGAGCTGTCAGAAAACAAGTCTTACTGCATGCACGTCACCCAGTTCCCTTCAAAGAACATAGTCTGTCCCCACACCTAAGGCCTTCTCACTCCTAACAGCTTTCTGGTTTTGTTGCTATATGAATTTTTGTTACCGTATGAATATCATGTTCCAGCTGACATACTTTCATCTGAACACAAGCACAAAAAGAGAGGTGAGTTAAAAGGACAAATATATTAGAAACCTAACAAAACCATAATATCACTCAGGGAAAAGAAGTAATAAGAGAACAAAATACCCACCTATTTCACACCTTAGGCTTTTAACTGGGCAGGTTGGAAATGCCTTAACATCAAATTCTCCACTCTCAGATATATGCCAACCAGTGCTTATGCTACAAACACCCTACTTGCTATAGTCTCTTCTCTGAATCCTTTTTGATCTGTGGTTTTGACTGCTAGCCTTCTAAATAAGGAAAGGGAAATTGTATCTGAAGTGTGGCATCATCTCATTTTATTGACTCTCCCTCTATTCCTCAGATTATGAAATAAATGGCACCAAATATGTCCTGAAGAATAGTTACAACTTCAGAATCGTCCTTCTGGATTAATTGTATTTTGCCAAGTTCATTTTACTTGAAAATAAGGAGAAATTTGTCAAAGGAAGTCCATGCAACAGTTAGGAAGGGACCTGCATGATTTTGTAGCTTCCTTAGTTAATGCTGCAGCATCCTAACGTTTTTGTGTAAGGAGCAAACATACTTCCAGGTCATGCTGTTCGTGCATGTGGATCAATGCCAGGTTGTGTGCTGAGACCAGCTTTAATGAAGGAAACAGCTACTGCTTTTAATGGCAGCTACGTGGTAGAATTTTGTGGTAACTGTACATTATGCAAAAAGTAGAGACTAAAGCCT
Source organism: Eulacestoma nigropectus (assembly GCA_013397775.1). NCBI lineage: Eukaryota > Metazoa > Chordata > Aves > Passeriformes > Eulacestoma > Eulacestoma nigropectus. Next base: position 480,416 of record VZTE01002099.1, read on the forward strand.
TTGCAATTTTTGGATTGTTGCTATTCTTTTCTCTGTGGACAGACAGGAGGCACATATTTGAAATTAGAAATAGTGATGACTGCAGTGTGACTATTGAAACCCTCACATCAATAATATAAACGTGATCCAAAGTATGTAATGGTTTTGGTACATTTTTGTAGGCTGAATCAAAAACATTTAGATGCCTAGAATGGTAATTCAGTAATGATAGACTTTTTCTAACAATAGGCTATTTGTACTTGACTTGAAAAGCATTTCTGAATGTTGTGGTACGGGAATGTAACTCACAGTACTCTGGGATGCAAAAGTTGTGTAGAAATTAAATGCGTACAGTGCACCAAGCTCAGAGAGTTTCTTGAACATCTCTGACAGTGGCTACCAAGGCACAATTACAGGAGAAAGTGGCAACACTATCATGACAAAGCTCAACAGAATTGTGAAAGCCCTTTATACACAAAGGTCCACTTGTCAGTTGTCATCAAGTTCACCAAGTTGAAAAAAAGTCTTGATTGCAGCTGCCTATTCAGTGACAGGCGTGTTTTGGAAACTGCACTCTTGAGTTTGTTGTGTCCTGAAAAGAAAGAGTTCATGCAGAGCTGTGGGAACATCTAGGGACATTGAAATATCATAAGCCTGAGTACATAAGTTTTGTTATTAGCAGGCTAATAAAAGAAGGAGGAGACACTGCTGGTGGCAAGGCAGGTCTGGATTGAAAACACTGGACAAGGGTAGTTGTTCTGTGTAGTTGCCTCTGTTAAGATTCCTGGTGTTGATGTGCAGCTGTTGCCCTGAGCTGTCGTTTGGATTGTGCAGCTAGCTCTCACCTAATGCTGTATCTGCAGTTGCTGCATGAGCCGTGACAGAGGGGCAGTTCCTGCGTGAAGTCCCCCCACTATTGTCACTACTAATAGTATAGCTCAAAGTAAAAGAAGAAAACTCGCAGAAACACTGTTATTGAGGCATGATCAGAGTCAGTGTCATGAAATTTTTGCCATGAGGCTTACATGTGCAGGCATTGTGTCATATAAACACAGGGTGTGACAGTGAGCATCTCTGTTATGTACGTGAAAATGGCTTTATTAAGTCATCTTCACTTTGTAAAAGTGATTGTGGAACAAATGAGTCTTTTACCTTGCAGCTTTCTGTTGATGAAGTGTGAAGATTGCCATAGATTAGCCTGTTATTTATACTGCCCAGCTTCTTAGTCATCCACTGATCCACCAAAATGGAGGTTTTCATTGAGAACATATAAACAGGACAAGGTAGGACAAATATTCTAATCATTTTTCCACAGACCATCCACAGAGGTGTTCTCAGAGGGTAAATTATAGTGGTTGTTACCATCCTTAAAGATGAAATCTAAAGAAGTATTGAAGTAATAATATCAGAACTTTTTAGAAAATCCAAACACTCAAAAACCAACCAAAGGTTTATTCCCCAAAGGGAAGTGACTTCTTGTAACACCACAAGAAAATCTTATGTATTTTAAAAGTAAAAGGAAGAAAACCGAACAAACAGTGGATTAGATGCTAAGGGTAGTCAGTTAAATAATAATAATAAATAGTAATTAATAAAAGTAATTTAAATTTTTAAAAATTAATAAATAGTAATAAAAGAAAAATCACTCTAATTGTTTCAGGCAATTTCTGAATTCAGCCAAGAGAGATGGAAGGAGTATTCCTGTAAGGAGACTGTTAGGAACAAGGAGAAGAACAGTTTATTCTATTGTTACTGCTCAATGTCAGCAATTTGTGCCTAGGTACAGTAGATGACCTGAAGTTCAGGGACAAAAACAATAATCCTGGAAGAGGGTACAGTACAGTTCTTAATCCTAATGTTTAGATTTACTTTCTGACAATTTTTCAAAATTGTTTACTATACTCAGCTACATTTCAATACAGTAAAAAAGTAATTTTGAGCCAAGAAAGTGCAAGTAATAAAATTAATTAGATAAATTCTACCTGATTTTTTTAGCAATCAGTCACTTACAAATGGTCACAAATTTATTTGGCAATGTTATTTACCATTTGATAATTTATAAGTTAACTCATTTAAAAATGATTGGTTTCAGATTATTCTCTAATTATATGTAATATACCACCATCCATTTTATAGAGTATTATCCATTTTGCACACATCACACAGTACTGTTTCAGTTTCTGACTGAACAATTTATGTGACCAGCAGTATAAACCAGTAGTGTTTAGAACCCCATTTGCTGAGTTCTTCAACAGTGTGTTGCAATAATGTTTTGGTTTGTTTTTTTTTTTTCTCCAGTGGATGAACCAAACAACTGACAAATTTTTGTTCTAAATTTCTTGAATGTATATATTATTGAAAAATGGCTTTCACCAAGCATTCAAGAATCCAAAGCTAAAATTTGCAAATAAGTTTACTACTGAATTTTAGAGTGGAAATGTATGTGGATACAAATACAACAATAAGGTTGTGGTTATGGTTTAGTTAGGTTAGAAATCAATTAAATTTGGGCCCAAAATACTTTCTTTTGTTTATTTATGTCTCAGAAAATAGAAAGGGAAATCATGACAGAGCTCTTTCCATGCATTAACAGCCATACAAAATATATAAAGCCAGATAAAAAGAGAGAAAAGTATTTCAAAGTTTTGGAGTGCCAAAATCGTGGTCTATCCAATTTAACATAGCTAGCACAACGTTCGCAGAAAACCTGAGTTCTTTAGATTATACAGCCCTGAGGACTTCAGTTTGGTTTTCATAACTGCTTTAAGTTTGGTGGAGGGTATTTTTAAAAAAAATCTTCTGCGTCAGTGAAAATAGCCTTAGAAGTACAGTCTGTTCTTTCAGACTTGGTTATCTGGGTTTCAGTGACTGGTGAATATGCTCTTAGTTTCATGAATAGCTTACTGCTGAAGTATTTGCTTTGTGCACACAATTACTTTGCCAAAAGCCATTGTGGTTTCTGAATATGTCTGGAGAACTGCGTTCCTTGAAGGTCTTTGATCTTTGATACTAGGAAGACGAAACGTCCAGAATCACAGATCGTTTTTGGAGTCGCAGCTTTGGGAAATAATTGAATTCTTTGAGATTCTGGAACACACAGTGCTGGTTTCTTACCAGTTTTTGTGTTACAACCTGTCTTGAGCAACAGGAATTCCAACTCCCTTCTTGCTTTCCCCTAGAAGCTTATTTCTGTCTGTACTGACCTGGCTGTGTCTGAAAGAAAAAGGTGATCAATTCAGCCGTTAGTTCTTTGTGAACAGTGATTACACTGAAAAAAAAATAAACCAACTTTTTTGCAAGGGCCTTGTGTCACTTTCAGCCAAGTTGATACTGAAATAGAACTGTCCGAACATCCCTAAAATACAGCTGCAAGTACTATGGAAGTTGTCACTGTCGGAGAAAGCATCATATTTTGAGCTGTTTCCTACTGAAGTCCAATGTAAAAGAAATTATTTTCAGATTCTTCTTTTTTTACCTATTTGTTAATGATCTATGTATTGTGACTTAAAATACCTTCCAGTTGCAGGACAGAACTTGGAAATAATTTCTCTTGTGGTAAATTACAGGCAAATTGATTGCTCATTCCAAATCATCACTGATTAAATGGTAAACCTTTCAGTGCAACAATATCATCACATAAAATAGAGCCGTTTCATTACTGTATTTATTAGTAAATTGCTCTCATTCCCGCCTATGCCCTGCACATTAAGCAAGATATGTTTTCCTATTACAAGGCTCAGAACAATTGAGGACACTTAAAAGCCAAATGTTCTGTCTTCTAGTCTGAGACTGTGCAGAGATATCTTTGTGGTCTCTAGGATGTCATCAAAGTCTTTGTTGCTAAAATCTTAATAAGAGTATGAGCATCACCACACTTAAGTGTGTAAATTATTTAAAGAGACAGATCTGAAGTTTTTGTCAAGCAGAAGCTTCTACTTGCTTAGCTGAAGATCTGAAGCAGCAAAAGATGTAGCATCAGGACTAGCTGAAAATCCAAACACAAAAAATATGAATTCTGTCAGTTATATTCTTAGATAGACCTGACAAATATTAAATAACCTAAACAAAAAATAAAACCATTATAGAAGAATGCACTTGAAAAATTATGGAAAGTTGGTTGACTTTATCAACATTTAGAAAAATTGTAGGTATTCTGTAGCTTGTTCAGAGGTTTGATGTTGGTAAATTAACACTGTGTGGAGCTATAGAGCTTGTTCTTCAAGAGATTTAAATTGGCATCAAAACAGCAAAATAAATGGCTAAGTGCTGTATGAACTTCTGCTTTTAGGCTATACTGCAGTAGTCCCATTTTTTCAGTCACTAATGCCAACTTTTCAGCAGTTCCTTGGCAGAGTTAAATAGACATTTTCCTAATTGTAATCAAAACTCTCATTTCCAGTTAATAAAAAAAAGAGGAGCATTTCAGGTTTTGTAGATCATACCCACAGAACTGTTCCATGGGAAGCAAACTGGTTGAAATGCTGGCAGAACAAAATACAGTTCTGTACATCAAAGCTTACTTGTTTTGATAACTGTGTTATTTATGACTGGATGCCATTTTTTCAGCTTGGATACTACTTTATGACTTGGCTTATTACTTAGTTATAGTAAATAAGTAAGGACATGCAGAAAACTCTCCATTACTCGTCTCTTTAGGCATCATGTGATGAAATAGTACCAATTTTTCTTAAATAATCCTGGAGAACACAGGTCTTGGAATGACTGGCTTAGAGTCTCATTAAGGGTATCTGCCAGGTTTTACTGAGAATATTGTACTTCCATACTGAGAGTTATTTTTCTGTTTTACTTATGTAGGTCAATGAAAAATTCAGACCAACCCTGATTATATTGAAATTATCTCTGTGGCAGGAAATGCACGTCTTAAAGAAGACAGATGCAGGAAGATGTTTAGTCAGAAGACTGATTTAGCAAGCATGTGCTTTAAGTGCCTTAGCAACTCACATTGGCTTCAGAAGACTGTAAATAGATTAAACCCTTCAGCTATACTTTTTTAGTGTGACATGCTGTACTGATAAGATGTTCTTAATCACAAGTTAAAAATTAGTGACACATGCATTTAATGCACTCCTAAACTACAGCTACAGTATCAGCTCTTAAGCACTTTGAATCAGATGTTTTGCCTTAACAAACGCCCGCTCAGTAATACTTTACTGATTGTAATAAGAACATTATTTTATCAGTAAGTTCAAAGTGGTCTTGTCACTTGAACACAGTTGGCTGTTCTCACCCTTTGATGTCAGCAAGGGCAACAAGAATTGTCAAAGGCCTCAGGACTCCAGGCTGCTGAGTAGGATCCGACCAAGGGTTAAATTCCTTGGAAAGAATGTGAAAAATTATTGTACCTGACATGAAAAGGACTGCAAATGTGGATGGACTTCTGAGATACGTGAGTGAGGGCCTGCATACGTGTTGCTGTTGATCAGCCAGAGAGGAGGAACAAGATCAGGCCATCTGTGTGTCCATGCTTATGTGAGTGCAGTTTCTGTTTGCATGGAAGACACAGAAGGAAGAGATGAGGGGGGGACATTGCAAGATCTATCAAACTCGATGGTATGAACAAGGACTTGTGTTCACTGTCCTTTACAGTATAAGACCTAGGGAATATCCAGTGAAGCTTGGCATTTGGTTAGGTACTAAATAAACAGAAGGACAAAATCAGTGTGTTCACTTCTTGAGTAGGCTGTTCCATTGCAGGCATGTGTTTTCTCACCATTTTATGATTTTTTCCAAAATCAGTTCATAAGTCAGTATGTATTGTTACTTGACAACTCTGAACAAGATTGCATAAAGGTTAAAAATCATAATGCTCAGAATGAAAATTGCTGTCATTCCTGTGTTGCCTCTATTTGGAATGCATAATACATAGTTCACAAGCATTCCCCAGTATTAAATGGGGTAAAACTTTAATCCTTCAATCACAGTATCCAATGATCCTCCTTCAGCTTTTACTCAGGCAACACATTTCAAAATGGCATGTTTTTGTTCTTCAATAGAGTATCCATTTTATCCCAAAACCTTGTACAAATAGAATCCTAATTAATCTCTGTTGACATTTAAAAAACCAGAACCTCAGAGACCCACCAATTACAAATTACTTTTTAATGGATGCATTTGCAAAATTTTATTTTTTGTTTAATTCCTCTGACAGGCATCTGAGAGCTTATGAGAAGGCACACAGGCAAAACTGCTCTTGAAATCTTGCTTTATCAGCTGGAATAAATTTCCAACTTGCAAGGCTTGTAAGCAAGCATAGGACATGCATAACTGAAGTCAGTAGAAATAGTTTATAGATCTAGTCCTTGCAACTGTTCCGTTTTGCAGCTGCTGTTGAACATAGATACTTGTGACAGCTCAGCACCCCTCAGGATTTAGCTCTATGTAAACATGGGAAAACAAGGTTTTTGCTCAGCAAAATCTGGAGAAAAGCTGTATTTAAAAGAAGTGCTTGTCATGTGACGTTCTTGGATTTCTGAGACTTTTATACAGTCCTTGAAATCTTGAGATTTCACCCCCCCTTCCTTTTACTCCCACTAAGAACTAGATTCCAAAATAATATTCGTCTTGCTAAGGCAGCAAACTAAAATCCCCGTGTTGCAGGCAGAGTCTTGTGCTTTGTTGTCAAGGTCTCAAGAGAAATTTCCAAATGTGACATGCAAATTGGCATTAAGGAGGTGAAAGCTCAGCTTCTGCCAGTAGAATAAAAGAGGTGCAGTAATACAAGATTTTGCACCAAGAACAGAACGTTATAATTTCAATATTGACAAACCCAGTGGAAACACTAGCAATCTGGAGTTTCAACATGTAAATGACAGGTAAAACACAAACCTCCCTCATGTCAATAGCACTGTTTGGCCTGTTTGACCAGGGCTGGGTGTCATTAAAAATGTAGGAACACCAGACCTAGATTCCAAATTTCTCTTGTTATGAAGTACATACTAGTGTGCACGCAGTGCTACTAGTGCACAGCAAATAATCTTAAAAAGAAGAAAAATACAGCTTTTTTTTTTTTAAATAAGAAGAAAGATAACCAGATTTGTCAGTGATACTGTTGTTTTCCCTCAGTGTTTCCTATGAGAAGCAACTTGATCTGTATTTCTCATGGCATACAGAAACAGCCCGCGCATTCCCCCAACATCCCTAGACAGAGCACAGTGCTTGAGCATCAGACAGCTTGTCTGCTTGTATTTATAAAGTCTGAATTGAAATGGCATCTTAGTCAAATAGCATAAAATATTCAGATCTCTGTATTAGTAAAATATAGTCTTTAAGAGAGTTACTGGCAATAAAGGGATTATTTGAAATATCAGCCAGACAGTGGTACTCTGACTCAGTGTTAGTTATATAGGTAAAACTGTGAAAAAATGTGTTGTCTTTTTTTTTTTTTTTTCCTGTGGCTTTTGGCACATACTGCTCAGGAGAAATTGAAATATGAAATATTCAGGGGAGGGCAGAAAGAGAGGAGAAGAACCAGGCAGCAAATAGGACTGAAAAACTTTAGTGTAGCGTACAAAGAAACCTTTACTAATTTACTGTCAAATTCCTCATTAAAGACCCCCATTAGAATCCTTTGTCTGTTTGAGACACACAGTATGCCTGCACAGCAGTTAAACTGCTGCATACCAGCACAGTTTGCTTAGCTATTTAACTATTTTCTTTTCACATCCTCATGGCTGTTTTAGTCAAACTTGTTTCACATTTTAAGCAGTGTATTTCTCTGTTGGGGTGGTGGAGATGATGCAGGAAAGTATCATAGTTACTATCATAATTTTCTTTTTTTTTTAATAGTACTTGATTTGTTCTTTCATTTTGCCTTTTTTTTTTTTTTTCTTTAGATGGTGAGATCTTACTATAAGATATTTTTTATAATTCTCCATTACGCTGCTTGGTAATAGGTCTTTCTGTTGTACCTATGCTGATGATTTACTCAGCTGAAAATCACTTGGCTCCATACTGTGATACCTTGTTTAACACTATCTTTTAATTTAAAGGCCTTGCCTGAGCGTGATTATTCAGTAAATGCAGAACTGCTGCAAGGAAGGTCTCTAGCACTTGGCTATTGCATTATCAGCCCTACCAGTCTTCTGGTGTGCTGGCTTGTGGAAAGCAGCAAAATTGTGAAGTCACACTATGTGTCTGTTGGAAGCAGATGTCAAATGACATTTCCTTAGATTAACCAAGTTTATTTTGAACAAGAGAGAATAGGTTGCTAAAGCATGTAACCAATCCTCCTAACTTGAGATAAGATCTGTCAGCAGCATTGTGGTCAGCTCAGCAGAACTTAGCTATAAGAGAAGCTGGGACAAGTTTCTTTTCTTGGTTAATACTTTCAGAAAAACAAATCCATTTGAGTGGGTGCAGGAGTCAAGTCAGCTATATTTCTGCTCAGAGTTTTCCAAACCTTTGCTGAGGCTTCAGACTGTTCCGCATTTCACAAGGAAAAAAATCGTGCTGCTATGCAATGAAGAGCAAATGGAAGTTAACTGACTTAATTTTTCTTAACAGACAGTTAGACGTGGGTATGAATAAATATATTTGAGCATCTGTGCTTCTTTATTGCAAAAGAAACTCCAAACCATTTAATATTTAAAAATAGCAATATGCAGGGCAGCGGTTAAATACTACAGTTAAAGCAGAAGGAGCATAATTACTCCAGAAGTGGCTGCCCTAAAAACAAGACTCATAGGAGACATCCTACTCTAGTACAAAGATGATTGCTATTAAAACTAGTAATATTGAACACGGGATGTTTTATAGAAAGCAATGAACTCCTTACTGTTGGGTGGCTATGTCTAACAGAGGGCTTTAGCTACCCTGGCCAGTCTCACTGGTGACCCCAGCAATGCATCCTCTGCCCATGGGCCCAGGAACCCCCCTTAAAGTTCATGCCCAGGCACCCAAGTATTGCCTGAGCTGAGCTGTAGGTAGGTCTGTGCCCAGCCCTGTCCCCTGTCATCCTGACTTTCTGCTTTTCCTGACTGGGCCATTGGTGCATGCTGTAGATTGTCTTGTGTCCAGGCCTGCCTGGCTGTGCCCAACCGGGTCTCCTGGGTAGGTTTTGAACTTGACTTATCACCTTGACTGAGAAGGGGTTGTTTAGAGATGTGTCACCAACCCTTGTCCTGCTTAACCTTGGTGTTAAGCCCTGCTGGGGAGGATGTGGTGCTGAGGTTGCCCTCTGTTCCTGGCTCAAAGCCCCTCATGGGGCAGCCCTGCTCTTGCAGCTCACTGACAGTTTACCTTGCAAGGATAGTAAAACTAGTTACATGAGGATTGTAATGAAACTTCAGAGATGTGACTTTTATTCCTTTAATGTCCTTCAGTCTGCTTTTATTAAGGTACATACGTGCTTTCTCCTTAAGTGAAATGTATTTGGAAAACATTTTTAGACTCTCAGATAGGAGATACTGTTTTGATGCTTCACTTAAAAAACACAAAGTCAGCTAATTAAATCCCTTTCTCAGGAAATTATTGCTTCTTGTGAAATAGATCAAATGACAAATAGCAAGATTCAGTACAAAAAAGTCGTCCCTTTTTCAAGTCTTCTTGTGAGAAATCACACCCAGGATAGAAAATGGGGCCAAAATAGACCACCTTGTTGCTTCTGAAAGCAGCCATCTGAGTTTTCAACGTAGTTACTCTCTCTTTTTCAGAAACATAGTCAGCTATTTTCCTGCTACTTTTACCTGCAACTGTTTCCCAAATCTCAAATAAATTAGTGCTGTCATGTTGGAGTGTATGGCCTGCTCTTTGGGCAGACACTTCATGAAAGCAGGTAAGAACATCCCTGCTTTCAAGTATATTTGCTGTAGTATCGTCTGCTGTACTTCAGTGTGCTTCTGTAAATACCTTAAAATGCAGCTTGCAGCACTGACATCTACAGCTATCAGGTTTTGAAGGAAAACAAGCACAACCTTATCATGTTGTCCTAGCTTACCAAAAGCCAGAGGAAGAACCTCTCCTTTCCTGAAGAAAGTGGATTTTTAGAAGGCGTTGTATCCTATTAAAACGCTACTAAAAAAGAACAGTTCAACTTAAATCTAATGAAGTGGAAAATTTCTAATAATTACACTGAAAATACAAGCCAGATTCCCTAACTCATCTACATTTTGGTTGTCTTATCTCCCTATGGCTTTTTGGATGTAATTAACAATTTAAAAAACATCAGGGGTGTTCACAGCCACTAGGAGGGGTTTGAAACAGGTTGTGTCGCTTCTGCTCCCGCAGACTGGCTTGCACAATGGGTTTCATCTGCTTTTGTAGCTTACCTTCACAGAGTGTATCTTAATGGCACAAAGCCCAGTTGTGCAAAAAACCACATGCCTGCGAGCAACATGCACACCCCCGTCAGCTGGCCAATGCCTGCAGAAGCAGAGCCACGGGCAGGGCAGTAACTCATACCTGTACTCTGTACAACAGGTCCCACTGTCAGACAGCAATGAAGTGAAAGGCTGGTGTGGAGGAAGCCTGAGCATCTAGCTACGCACAGCTACATAAGGCTAAGAACAGTTTAACTTATCCCTATTTCTTAATTTACCTTTTCCTTTTTTCTGCTATGAAGCTTCTGGTTTCTAAACCATCAGTAGGCCCCTTTACTAGAACATTACTTCATGACTGTACAAGTTGAGAACTATTTTTCATGACAAGTAAGTTTTCCACAGATATCAAAACAGTGTACATGTTCTTATTCTCCTGGGTAAACCCTAAGTTTGAACAAGAGTTAGAGTCTGGCCAGTCTCTAAGGTCAAAGATTGTTTATTAAAAAAAACCTTTTCTTTGGTTAAAGGCCTAGGCAATAGCAGTTTCTGAGCAGGAGCTTAGTAGTGGCTAACTACAGCTTGTTACTCTTGTTTATTATAGGTGGTTATGAAAGAAAATAATTATAGGCAAGGCTTAGTGGTGGGAAACAGTGTTTCGAAAGTTACTACTCCTGGAAGGCTGGTGTCCTCACAAATACAGACCTCAGGTTGTGTTAAAAAGGGTTTCTATGATCTTTAAAACAGGAGCACAGAATTGGAGAAGGTCTCTTTATTGCCCTGTCCGGGACCCCAATTTCGCAAGACTCAGGTCACACAATCCATTTCATAAACTTACTGAGCTCTATCTGTAAATGTTTTGCTCTACCACTTTCACTGAAAAACTGCTTCTGATCCTCCCTTCTCTAAAACTCTCAAGAAGTCTAATCTCTACAGTGCATTTAGCATACCTTTATACCTTTGTCTCCCTGCCACTTACTGTCTTCTAAACAATTCCTTTCCATCCTGGTGGACTGTTTCTCCAATAACCTATGATAGATAACTCATTTAACAACAATCCTGTCTTCACTTGCACAGGCAGGCAAAATCCAAGGAGTACTCAAGTACTATAGAAAGGGCAATGACAAAAAGAAAAACTATCCAGGCTTGGAAACAGGAAGTTGAATTATCTGTTACGATTATACTTTGAAATAACAAATCCAGGAACAAGTTAAAAGTGTAGCCCAGAACTACAGCTTAAGTCAGAGATGCAGTTGTGCTTCTCTTAATGACACGGTACCTGTCATGTGCAGAATGGAATCTTTGGACAAGGTTCATCAAGGAGGCCCTTCCTTTGAGGTCAGAAAGGATACACATGCTTTCTAAACTCCTTCTCAGAGACAAGTCTTGGTGTGCTGGATCCAGTCGTAGCCCCAGACTTGGTCAACAGTTTATTACTTTATATTGTACTTATTTCTTTATGTTATACTTCGTAATTATTCCTGTATAACTAAAGGATTACATAGGTGTACTTGAGCCTTTATATGACTTTGTCCTGAACAATTAAGGATGGCAAACCAAATATATTTATGTAAATAAATGATTTCTTCAAATAGATGATAATGATGATGATTTAGTCTAAAAGATCTTAATCAGAATTACTACACAGTATAGGTAGCTGTAAGTACTAGTATAGTACACTATTGAGGCAACATTGAATCAGTTATATTAAAGTTAGCAAAATAATAATTAAGTAGATATTGATGTTCCCCACCTATACCAATGACCATGGACACATCTCTTGCTTAGCCATGAGGACTAATCTTGAGGGCTGTTCACACTCAAGGGAGGAATCTCCACATGCACTCTGAGAAGGAATGTGTTAGAAGATCCTACCATGACAAAGTGGGACTGGGCTTTTATAGGGTAAAGTGACTGTCAGTAAAATGTTTCCAGGCCAGCTGTGTCAGGTCAGCAGCTTTAGATAAGTTACCAGTAATATCACTGATCCCTTTATCAGGAACCTTGTATCACCATAACTAGTTTGCCAGGAAACACTGTTTTTCCTCAAATGTTTTACGTTCAGAATTCATGAGTCAGGCTGGTTTCAGCATTCTGCAATACCAAAAGCAGTGTGTGCCCTCTCCTCCATCCGTCACTGAGAGCTTTTTCAAATAGGGTATTGTTCAAGCTGGCACTCTAGGCAGAGCATTCTGCTACAGTACCCGAGGCATTTCAATTAACAAATGAAGCTCAAAACATGCAGATCAACAAAAGAGGCATGACTTATATCAAGACCCAGCACACAGCAGGTGCATAGATGACAACCTTTGACTGGAGAAAATCCTTGGCCTTTTCTGCATGGTACTGGGATTCTGTCTGTCTAGTTGATTTTAGTAATCACTACCTACCATTCTTCACAGCCTTCCATATTTGAGTCAAGAAACTTTTAGCTTCTGCCCATGAGCATTGTCAGAGACTGAAATATTGTAGTTTATAACTTAAAACATTTTTCATGAAGGACTTTTAAAACTGTACTACAAAAGCTGCAGCACCCTGAATGGGGCTCTGAGAGGCCCTGGACCCGCTCGCTGATGAAGACAAGATAAAGGGCTGGGGACATTCACAAAGCATAAGCTTAACACCTCCAGAGTGGGGACCACAGCCCCAGGGCTATCAGCTGCCAGGCTCACACAGACCCTCGCAGCAAAGGGTGGGGGGAGAGGGGCTTTGGGTGTGTGCAGGAAAAGCCTCTGGTGAGAGGCGCAGTGAGTGCCCATCCTCCGCTGTGCAGAGGAGCCCAGCTGAGGGGCCCTTCACCCAGGGGGAGAAGCTTATCCCCAGCAGAGAGGGTGACATGTCCCATCAAAGGACCCCCCCAAAGGGGTCCCCAGACCCTGCACCAGAGCACCAGAGATGATGCAACAGACCCCCAGTGTTGCAAGGGACAGTGTGTCCAGCTGGGCCCTGCAAGGGGGACACGTGGGCGTTCCCACCTGCCCAAAGCGTGTATTAATCCACGGGACTGTGCACTCTGCAGCGTGTGGTGGTGTGTGGCAGCATGGCCACAGCAACAGGGGACCCTCACCACCAGAAGAGCAGATGGAGGGGAGCAACGAAACGTCAGTGAGACCCCTGGATGGGTGATAGGCTTCCACCTAACCCCTGTCACACTCTCCTTGTCCCCCCACCCCCCCCATGCACACTTCTTTCTCTATTTCCTTCTTTCTTTACTCTTTCCTTCTCTTTGCCTCTTTTTACTATTAAATAAATAAAATACATCAATTTTTTGGCAACAACAACTAACCTCGTTTGGTTTTAATCTTGTTTTTGGGAATATTTAGAACCTTCTAAGTTCTTTCCAGTTCATGCACAGAGACTTAGTTTTCTTTGCTCTTCTGGGTTTAAAACCAGATCGCAACAAGCATTTCTCCTGTCAGGCCAAATTCACAACTAAATCTCAGTGTTTTAGATGGTAACCAGTCACCTGGAAGCACTAGAAGTGTTACATTATACCAGTGCACAGTTTGGCTTCCAGAATAATGGTGTCTGCAGTATCAGAGACTGGATAGGTCGGCAGTCACTAATGGAGCAGAGTCGGCTCTTGCCTTGAACTGGCTTCCACAGTATGCCTTGTTCAAGTCTGCCTTGGCTGAAGCAAGAATATGCTTCCCGGCCTTGAACCTTTTCCACCCTCGTCTCTCCAGTGTGGGGTGCAATTATACAACTCAGCATTGTGGAAATCCTGGGAGTAACCAACTCAAGCAACTTCCTCCCAGTGGACATGACCAGGGCTCTAACCTTCTGTTATCTTGCAGCAATTGTCATATGCATTTTTAGTTTTGGAAAACTGAACGACTTTGTAGAAATGAAGTTTCAGACTTTTTACAAAGAATCCAAACGATCCTTCATACACTCTAACATAGTGGCAATTAAAACAATGGAGTGAGTAGTCTCTTCTGAAGTTAAACTGTTAAACCTATGTTAAGAGAAGAACATATGGGATGGTAGAAATGATTCCGAGTCACAACATATACTAATCTTCATCTATCTCTGTGAAATTTCATTTAAGTAAGCTTCACAGATGGGAATTCATCAGATTCTTCATCTCTTAGGTTTGCCAAATCAGATTCTGCACCTGGTTTTGATCATTTAACTGGTCCAGAACCAGGCTCTAACCTCTGACATCTTCCCCAGTATCTCAGTAAGGTCTACCCTCTGTGGCTTGCATTTTACTTCACCGTTGTTTAGGAGCATAAGGTACATGCATTGCTAACATAGAGAAAATCAAAGACTTTTCATGGAGGTCTAAATATGTTGCTTCTGCTCAATAAATTTAGAGCTGTCTTGCTGTCTCAGTTTTCTTACCAGTCTGAGGCAGATCTGTGGACTAGGACTGCAATATTTTGGGGATGTACAGAAACATCACTCAGCAGTTATAGCTTCTTATATGAACTGGGAAGTTCTTTGAGCTCACAGTGCTTCATCTGACTTTATCATTTTCACAAATATACTGTGTCCCTCTTGAAAAAAATTGTTGACCTTCTCCTTTGTCATTGACTTTCTCAAGTTTATACATCTATTCACTGACATCTAGCCTCTGTTCTGCCAGGTTTGCATAGTTAAGACTGACAATTATCTATTTTACTTCTGTGAAGAGTATGTTATTCCTATCACCTGAAAAAAAGTTGATTTCATACGCAAATACTGTTGTCCAGTAGCACAGAAATCCCCTTGCTAGCAATGTTGTGATTAGAACCCCAAATTTCTGACTCAATATTGATTCCCTGCCTCACCAGAAAAAGCCCTGCCTTCACCAGCTGAGACTCAGGTAATCATCTCACCCTACTGCTTGAAAAACACGTGTGTAAGGAATGAGCTTAAACCCACTCTTCAAATTTCTACCGGATCATTCCTTAAGTAAAGTGGTTTCTAATACAGACTTTGCACGAAAGACATTTCACTTCTCACTTGGAAAAGCCCATTAAGGAAAGGTGCTTATGAGTAAACAAACATTAGCTGCTGAAAAAAGGCAGTGAAAATAACACCGAAAGTGAACTCAATAGTTCTTTAAAGTCAGCTTTTAACAATGTTTGCACAGTGCACTTACCTATTTCAGCTACTTTTTACCATATGGCTGCATATTGAGTTTGAGTGAAATATTACCAAGCACTAGCTATAAAAAACTGTAACAGAGCATACTTGACAATATGGTGAAGAAAACCAGGATATCTTGTTGAACCAGATGGTAGTCATTGATCTGTGGCTATACTTTCAGGCCACATGTTCCTCAGAGTATAAGAAAAGCCAGATAATTACAAAGGATATGGGAGTTACTTTGAGCAACAAGTTTACGGTCAAAGGTCACTTTGGGTTAGAAGGGACTTCTGACGTCATTAGTTGATCCCCATCCCCACAGAAAGAAAAAACAAGCTTGAAGCTGGACTTATTCCTGTAAGCAGTGACTCTTTACTGTACAGAGGTGGTTTGTAAAACCATTCTCTGTCACAATTTTGTGAAGTAGGTAGATCAGTTTTGGTGGCAAGCAGTATGGTTCTGTCAGATGAAAGAAGAAATTCCAGAAGAAAAGATGACTGCAGAATTTCTTGAGAAAGAATAGGGGTTTCTTGACATCCAAAATTCTAAAAGGCATTTCCAGTTACTCTCATGGTCAGAATCAGCTGGTATGATTTCTAGTATGCAGACTTAAATCTTGTAAGGCATTTCAACTGGCTCTTAGAAATACCTCTTCCACTTCAGTCTTTTTCCAGAGATATTAACCTTCTTGATGTTAACTGTTGCTTTCAGATATGTCTATGCTAATGAGAACCAAGAAAATGGAATGGGCTTAGGCTGCTGCCAGTGTGAAAGTGGCCTTGGTATAAACAGCTAATCTTATTCTGCTCTATGCTCTTAGTCACAGACCAAGCTGCAGCTCACAGCTACTGAAAATGTTGCAGTTGTAGAAAAGCTGAAATAAACCTACTGTAAGCCCTTAAAATCTCTGGTAGATAGCAGAGGTGAGAAATGAGCAGGAAGACTAATCAGCCAATTTGCCAGTTGCTCCTGTGCTAAAATGGCAAGCACCTTACTCATACAGAGTAAAGCAGGTCAGTGAATCGGAAAAGTAGGTTTTCCTTAGCCATACCTGAAAAATTAAATACTTAAAAAACCCTTTTTCTCTGCTTGCTTGTGAAAAATGGTCATCATTAAAGTTCAGTGAACTATGTTTTAGATGACTAAGAACCACCGAGTAGATTCTTTGCATATGTTTTCACACAAACATTCCACCAACTTCAGTGGAATCCATACTTTTTTCCAGTACACTAACGTGCTATTGCTTATAACATGCACCTAGTTGAGACAAACATATGGAGATGAACAGAGGCGGTACATATCAGAAAGGGTAACAGAATCTTCTTAAGCAAGGTATCCTTTCTGCCACTCAAAAATTCCAGGTGACAGTAGAAGTTAGTTTTAAAGTCAAACTCTAAAAACACCCAATAGATTTATGGTCTAACGACATCAGCTCTTGACTCACTGTAAGGTTCAAAACTGTAAAAAAAAACAAACAAAAAGACAACAATACCACGACCACCAAACAAACAAAAACGCTCAACAACCCAAATATAAAAAAAACCCCCAACAAACCAACAAAAAAAACCACAAAGAGAACACCCCACACAAACAGAACACAAACCCTTCAAACATTTTGCAGGCAATTTATCTGTATGTGAAAACTTGCTTCAGCTGTTTGGAGATAACAGCGTGTAAAAGAGTAGGTGAAGCAGAAAGAACAGAGACTCATCATATCACACATATATTATATGCTCAATGACTTACAGTAACAAACAAGTCATGCATGAATTCATAGACATATATAGACTGGCCAAGCTGCTGACAAGCTAACTTTCACATACTCAGATGTGACAGTCAGCTTCATAAGCATCCAGCGAGAGCTGGTGAAAACAGAAACTCGTGACCCAAAATACATTTCTAGGTATTCTTATAGTTATTGCAGTAAACAGTGCTATTGTTCCATTCATAATAGGGCATTAGTGGATAGGGCATAGGAGTGTTGTGGAAAACTGAGCTGCCTCTGCCTAGGGATGCCAGGTGAAACCTTTCAGTGTACAATCCAATAAGAGGGAAAGCAAGGTAGTGTTTGCCGTGCCTGTAAAATGGGCAGGAAATGCTACTCACACTTGTTCTTTGCTGCCCACACCAAGGCAGCATTTACTCAGCAGTATAAGATAATGACAGGATGACTTCCATTTCAGTAAGGAACAATAATCACCATAATCTAATTGCAAAGACTGCAATGTACTATTTATGTTCATTCACATAAATTCAGTTTTAATTACTTCTATTTCATAATTATGAGGAAAAAAGAAATAGAAAAAGGTGAAATTAACTCTTTCCAGGGACACAATGAGTTAGATTTTCACCACGGCTGACAGAAGGGCTCATAGTTCTCAGCAGAGTACAAATCTGGAACAGAGAGAAATCGCTTGACCTCATGCACTGACCCTTAAATATTGCTAAATGGTGCAAGCCAGGGCAGTTCCCAAGCTGCTATTCCATGTTATGCTAAGCAATGCTTCAAGAAGCTGCCTCTGATTCTCTGACATCTGCCTGATTTGCCATGTCAGCAAGGACATAGGACATAGCAAGCCTAGTGTGGATTTGCGTCAGCTGAGTCCCATGGCTACAAATGGATAATTAAAGGTGCAGTACCTAGATATTAAATTAGAGGTGACGTCAGAGAGAGGTTAGTTTTTCTCTTCCACGAGTAAAATTAATAGCAGTCCTGCTTTTTAAATCACCTGTCCTGGTGAAAAAAAAGAGATGGTGAATGCTGGTGTTCTGTCTCATAACAGCACTGTAGGTCCACTTTTTGGTGGAATAAATAGCTACAAAGTGACACTAGAGAAGCAGCTCCCATCCAAATTCACAGCAAGTGCTATGAAAACACCTTAACTAATGGCACTCTTCTAAGAGGAAGATCATGACAGAAGTAGCTTCCGTGTGAACACCTTTCTTCAATCTCATTACATCTAAGTAGAAAACACTGCTTACCAAAGCCACTGGTCTTTCAAAATATTATGACAGATCTTACCCAGAGCCCTTGCTGCATTATCTGATGACTACCTAAGATGCAAAGTTGTTTCATTTTGGATGTCTTTCCAAATCTGGCATTCCAGGATTAGGAAGTAAAGCAGCCTGACATGGAAAAGACTCACGTCTTCCTCTGAACAAAGGCAAAATTACTGTTTAAAAATAACCAGTGCAGAAATCTGTCTGAGCTTCATTTTCACTTTTGCTTCCAAATTCCCCTTAAAGAAAATTCTGTTGAATAATCAGTTCAAATTTGAAACTTCTCACTGTCATGTAGCATAACATCACAGTTCATGGTGTTTTACCTGACTTACTGTGGGGTTTTACATAGACATGAAAATTCTCTTATGTGGCATAATGCTGATTTACTTGGGATTTTTTTTTTTTTGGTCTGTCCTTTGATTTAATTTCAACCTCTTATTGCTCTTGTGATATGAAATACCTTCTAGATGTTGCCATGATAGTGAGTACTTGTGGTAATTTCCAGTTTAATGTGTTAGAAAATTTGGAAATGGGATACGGGCATGTAATGATGTTTCCACCTGAAAGATGATTGAATAAGATGGCATTTACAGCTTTTATTCAAATTCCACGAGATATTTGAATCCAAGCAGTATTCCTGAGACTGGAACAGTTAATAAAGGCATTCTTAAACAAAAATCCCTTGAGCAACAGTAAGTCCAAAAGTAAAGTGTCTCAAAGGCACTCAGATGACCTCTTCACAGTGGTAAACCACATTTCATGACAGCATAGTTCTCAGTAACTTCAAGATACAGTAACTGAGGAGGCATAGCTTTCCATCGCCGCAGTGGCAATACATCCCCATGAGTTCACTGTTTCACCAAGGCTAAAGTGCTGTAATTTTCTTCTGAAGTCCCCAAAAACAGATAGAAGAAGTGCAAATTATGGCATGTAGGATGAAGAATTTTCACAGACCCACAATCCCACCGTCTCTTGAAGCTGTGACAGTTGACAATTATAAAGCCTCAGTCTGAGAGATAAAATCATCGCCTTAAAGAAAGAAAATGCCATACTATTAGTTTAAAAATCTGCAGTGATTTAAGAAAATAAAAAGCCTGATTTTAACAACTGAGTGGTAAATAGTGAAAGCTCTATCTTCATTGTATGCAAGTCTTCAGGGTCATGCTGAAGTTTCAGTGGCTCCTTAAAGCTGTCATGATTTACAAGAAAATCCTATTGCAATCTTCTCAGAGGAAAGAATTATCTCTTTTGTCTGTAGTCCAAGTTCTGAATTTTCTGTTACAACAAAGCTATCACTCACTTTCAGCCATATACATGAAATAACAAAACTGAAATCTGTTTAGAGAGCATCCATGGGAATGATTGTCAGTAAATCCATGCATGTGATTAAAAGTGTGCAGAACTGGGACTTCCATGATGAGTTCAAATGTCCTATATATTCAGTTCTGATACAGCTTGAACTGTAAGTTAAAACTGGTAGTATTAACAATACTTGTTCCTGTAACCAGGACTGTATGGGTCATTTCCAAGGCACTGTGGTAAAGTATCTGTGGCTTTTATGCTTCAACTACCTACTCATCATGGAAAAAAGGTTCTTTCCAGTGTTTCTTAAAAATATATGATGCTGAGAAATATAAATGTTTGTCATCTGACTTACTGCATGTTGCACAAAGTTTTTTTGGCATTAAAATGAAGAAGTAAAACCACAAAGAGCAGCCTTGTCTCCTTTAATTTCTTCATTTCACTAAGTGCACAGAGGAGGCTATGGCCTACAAAGTGAAAAAATTCTACAAAAGTAATACAAAAAGCCAGGGGAAGCCAAGCTATGCTTGGACAACATGCACCAGAATTATGTCCGGACACGCACCAACGCTGTCCTCCAGAATACTGCTTGCCTTGAGCTTGTGTTCATTAGTGCCTGGCATAATGCCACTAAAGTTTCACACTGTCACGTGAGAAATAAGAATGAGACTTTGACTACAGCAAGATTTCTGGAAGGTGAAAGTGTATTTCTGAAAGTGTTATTTTAACTGTATTATCTACTGATGGCAGTGGATTGAACAGTTACAGTTAAGATGCAAACATCTCAGCTGAGGTGATTTGGAAATCAGTGAATTCATACCCTCTTCATCCAATCTCTAAATTTTCACCTACAAAATTTATTTTTTAAGCTGGTGACTTCTTCATGTATTTTTTAGCAGTAAGAAACATGGGTGGATTCTCAAATAAATCCTGTCCTTGGAAAAGCCCTGAGTTGTCTGTGTGTTCAAAAATTGATATATAGTGCTTCTTCAGGCCACTTGGTCCGCTGCATCACAGTTTTACTCCGTTTGTGCTCCTTGGCAGCCTCAGGGCTGACCTCAATATGCTGTGTGAGGGTCTGCTTGGACACCAAGGAATTACGGCTGAACCAAACACCTCTGTACCTTACACTGGCCACAGTCTCTCTCCTCACAATGCATTAACCTGTCAAACTTTTATCTATAAGTAACAAAACTGATTTATATAAGTAGGTGTATTAAGATGTTTCTTGTCATATTGATTTATAGTTTTCTGTGATGGTATTTTTTTTTCCAGTTCAATTTTAGTACAGAACAGTTAGATGCATCCTGACAGTTTTTTTAGGTATTATCTTTCCTCTGAAATGTAAAAATTCCTGGATGTCTAGGCAAGTCAGATGCTCATAAGATGAGAAGTAGCCCAGGAGATGATATAATATTCCAGATAAATGAGGTATCATTTTATTTGTTGTTAAAACGTGTAGCCTGATCCAAAATATAACATACTATCGCCACAAAAATCTTGATGCTTTCCAAAACAACCAGCTTTCTGTGAATATCCTTCTCACACAAGACCACTAGAACTCCTATTAGTATACAGAGGTGTGTGCTGAGCTATGTATGCAAGCCATTGGTACCTCAGTGAAAGGGAACTAGTATTTATAAATTTTTACATTACCCGAGAGAAAAGTCAAAACTTTAGAAACTGCATTTTTAAAAAGTCATGAAAAAGTGAATTCAAACTCAAAACTACCCTCTATTTTTATGTAACTTTATTTAGGTTGCAATCTACATATTTTTTAAGATTTTAGATGTAAGAAAGAAAAATCTGTAAATGTAAATTTGAAAAATTGTCTATGACTTACTGTTCTCATCTTTCACGTTAGGCTTCAGTTTTCTTTTCCTGTCTGTTAAAGTAAAAATATACAAATTTAGCTGAAACATTTTTAGATTTGAAAAAAACAGTACAATTCAACAAACTTGAGGATTAAACTAAGCTGTAAGCACAATTAAGTTTATTCTTAAATCATACCAAATAAATAAACTTCGCTACATTTCTTTTCTTTTACAAAATTTGAATCAAACACTTAAGTAATAATGTTCAGACTTTCCTTTCATGAGTATAAATACATTTGTCTGGTTTACTGGAGTCTGTTCATGTGCAGGGAAATACTAGAATGGTCTGTTTGCTTTATTACTTTTGCACTACTGCACATGCAAACAAGAAGAGAAACACTGTGATAGTCCTGTATCACACACCATTTTAGTTATAGAGCCCTGATGGAGTTGAAAAATAAAAGTTCTGTGTAATATGCTGTAGCTACAACGTCTTTGTAGCTATGAAACAAACAGCATTCAAACGATGCTTTTGCAGTTGTCCTTACCCAAGGCAAAGTTTGTTTGTGCTCTATACAGAATACTAACCAGGCAGTTTTAAAAATGTATCTTTCCATACACCTTGCCTCACATAGGTCACACAGTGAGGAAAATAAAACCTAACTCAAGTGATCCAACATCTCATTTTCTACCATCTTGTCATCTAGAAATAAAATGTGACCAAAGTCACACAAACGTGCCTAGAGTTACTAAAATTTCCTAAAGGTTGTTCACAGGAAAAAATAAAGAAATAGTGAAAAGTTTCACTACCTGAAGTAAAATGTACCTTTTTTGAGTTGCCCATTCTTGAATGTTTTTCTCTTCTGAAATATTACTAGTGCAGAGAGAAGGACAGCTACAGTCACACATGTGGGGATGATAAATGAGATCAGGAATTTTTGTCCACTATACTGTGTACTCATTAAAGCTGTCAAAAACATGAAAGGAAAGTAAATTTATAGCTTATAAAACAGGCATTTTGTATTAAGTTATTGGTTCTGTTTCTCCAAAGTCTTGCTCTGACTGAACAAAGGATTTTTGAAGTTTATCAGCATAAGTGTTTTACACTCATTTTATGAATATTTTGTTCTGAAATATGACTGTAAAAAGCCTTACAAAAAACCAGTCAAATCTCATTTGTATGGCATTTGAGTCTGGCACCATCCTCTTGGCATCTGCCTTTGAAATGTTTATATGTACTGATGAGATCCCCTCTCAGTCTTCTCTTCTCCAGACTAAACAGGCCCAGCTCCTTCTTAAGAAGTCAATAAGTGTCTTCATAAGAGAGATGCTCCAGACCCCTCATCATCCTTGTGGCCTCTGCTGAACCCTCTCCAGTACCTCCTTCTCTCTTGTGTCCTGACAAGCCCAGAACTGGGCACAGCACTCCAGATTTGGCCTCACTACAGCTGAGTAGAGGGACAGGATCACCTTCCTCGACCTCCTGGCAATGTTCTTCCTAATGCAACCCAGGATACCATTGGCTTTCTTGGCTGGCTCATGGAGAGCTTTTTGTTCACCAGGACTCCCAGGTCCTTTTCTGCAGAACCACTTCACAGTAGATCAGTCCTCAGCCTGTGCTGGCACTTGAGGTAATTCCTCCCCAGGTGTAGGACCTTACATCCCTTTGAACCTCATTAGGTTTCTCTCTGCCCAACCCTCCAGCCAATCAAGGTCCCATGGAATGGCAGCACAGCCTTCATGTGGATCAGCCACTCACCCCAGTTTAATGTCACCAGCAAACCTGTGGAGGGTGCATTTAATTCCTTTGTCCAGGTTGTTGATAAGCAAATTAAATAAGCCTGGACCCAGTATTGATCCTTTGGGAATGCCACTGACGGCAGGCCTCTGACTAGATTCTATTCCTCTGATCACGACCCTCTGGGCTCTGTCATTCAACCAATTCTTGATCTAACCCACGTTTCCTGAGCTTACCTATGAGGATGTTATGGGCAACAGTGTCAAAAGCCTTGCTGAAGTCAAGTAGACAACTAGATCGAACAATCAATTAGGAGTCTATCAGGGAAGACACCTTTGCAGGTGAAAAAATTCCCTCTGTACTGACAGGAAAATAATGAAAGCTTCCCTAAAATTAAAATATATAGAAAAATACAGACTGGCTTGTTGGAGTGGAAGCTAGCTGTGACTTCAAAGACGTAAATAATACTGACTTGTTCATTTCCCAAGAATCAATATTACACCAATTTCTAGAACTGAACTCCAGTGATGGACCATAGCACATGATGTATGTGTGAACTCTCTCTGTCATGTACAAGTTCAAGGTCATACGAACCTGAAGTGGAAATGTGAGCTGAAGTTTCTGCATTCAGTTCTTTATTCCAGAAGACACAGGTGTAGTTCTCACTCGTATTTGGTTTGAATGTCAGGATGCTGGTGACATTGTAGAGGCCATCTGCAGTCAGTGTATAGGTGGTATTTGCAGATCCACTGAGACTGAAATTCTCATTTTGCCAGAAAACATCTGCCAGAGGAAAGCCTTCTGACTGGCACATAAAAACAAACTTGTCTTCACCTGGTATTCTCATTACTTGAGTATTTATTCTCTTGTAAGATGCTGCATAAGAAGTTGTTGAGTGAAATTGTTGTATGCAACAATAGTCATTTTCCCACCTCCTTTTCCCTGCTTCTCTTTAATGCCATGTATTGTCTCTGGCTATATCTGTGGGACACTTATTTAAAATGATGAAGGATGTTTTGTAGAACCATGCAAAATTGATTATTCAATCCTTATTATGCCTACAGCAACAGAATACACTCGAGTTCTTTATACAGGGTAGAAGTTGACACTATAATTTATCAAGACAGAGGAGACAAGTGGAGTCTTATGAGACTCTCATTTTCACTCTTTGGATATGCCACTTCAAGAAAGGCTAATTTTCATTTTTTTGTTTTTCCATAGCTTATAAACAGTGTAATGTTTTCATCATAGTAGAACAAAATCTACTTTTCAGTCAGAACCAATGTAGGTCTTAAGAATGTCTGTGTCCATTTTTGCATTTGATAAAGGTTGTTATTTAAATGTCTGAGTGGGAAACAAATGCTGCCTTGTATCACACAGACATGCAATTAGTGGGAAACACCAGAAGTCTGGTCTGTCATGCTGTCCAGTAACATACACCTTTGTTACTAATGTCCATATGGCCTTGATAAACACAGAAAATCACACGTCCTTGCTCTGGGAGCTGCAGTCACTTGGGGAATTCCCAGCCACTTGCGTAGTTGCAGCAGGGTTCATAAGTATATCAAAGCATCTCTGAGAAACTTTTGGGAATGACCAGACGTGGCCCAACAAGGTAGGGGATCAAATGAGAGGAGGGAGGTGGTGGCATGGAGAGGAGGTTGTGGAAAGAAGGAGAAAGGAAGAAGGATGGAAGGAGAACAGATGCTGTCCCCCTCTGGCACCGGCTGCTTCTGGAGGAGCTCAGCTGTTGAGCCAAAGGCTAGCCAGCACTAAGACAGCTTTGGTTCAGCTGGGGGCTGAGCACAAGGTCTTGGTGAGAGAACTAGCAGCAAATTCCTTCAGATTAATCAATTTCTCCAAGCCTGTAGGAATTTAGTAGAGACATACACTTACATTCAGTTTAACCACTCACCTTTTACTTCCAAAGCAATGTACTTGTAGTCAACACCCTGGTAGTCAATGAGACAAAGGTATGATCCTGCATCTGTGATCTTCACATTGGTGATCTGAAGGATGGCTCGTCCCAGCTTCAGTTCATTGTGCAGAAGTGATGCTCTTCCTATGTAATCAGGATGTTGGGATGGAGGGAGTGCCTTCCCATTGCGGAATGTGTACACCTCTTTTGATTTCAACCAGCCCTGCCTTTTCTGCTCCCAAACAACAGTCAGGAGTCCTAGATCTATTGAGCCATTCACAGGGAATCTGCATTCCATGGTCACGTTGCTCCCATACTCTGCAGTGTAGAGCTGTTGAGGAACTTCAACTGTAAGTAAAGCTACATGAGGAAAACAGAACAGTTTTGTTTGTTTCATTAAAATATGTTCTGATATCCTTTAAATTTGTGCAAAACTGTGTCAGATAGTATAGAGATAGTGTACTGTATACAGATAGTCAGGTGTTTGATTAAACATTTTAAGCATTTTTTGTTCATATTCGCACGAATATTTTTACCATATATAATTATAGCAAATCATCTATATTCTGTATTGATTACAGAATCTGAAAGATGAGGGCAAAATGAGCAAGTTTTTTTTTTTTTGTTTTTTTGTTTTTTTGTTTTTTTTTACATTTTATGAATAACTTAAGGCTAGGCCAGTGGTTACACAGGGACCATTTTTATGAAACTATGATGTGGTCTCTTACATGTCCTAAGGTTGTAGTAAAAGCAACAATTAACTGTGAAAATTGTAAATCTAATTTCATTATCCTTTACAAAAAGAAATACCAGCGTAGTTACTGTGAAACAGAGTTGCACTGGATGAACACGTATAGCTCAGAATTGCTATGTAGCAATTACAGTCTCCACAAAACTGGAACCATGTGAATATCATTTGATCCCACGCATTTTCTCAGATACATGCAACAGTATTACAGAAAATATATCAAAATAATCTTAGCCATTCACCCAATCTGAAATTAATATTGTTATGAATAGTTTGCCGTTTTAAAGTGTACTTTAAATTTTATGGCAGAGTTAATTATAATACATCATTCAATATACCTTGTTACTACTTTCCATATTGGATGTACCATATATTGGTAGACTTAATTCAGGAGCACTTGGAAGTGTTGGTAGTAGCATTCCAAAGAGAAGTCCATGCAACTGGTCATACATTCCTTTTATTGTATGTGTCTCTGAAATACTTACAAGGAAACCTTAGCATTGCTAGATTCCCTGTAGCAATGTTTGTTTATTCGCTCTAATACAACTGTAACAAGGGAAAAAAATGTGTGAAAATGTGCCAAGCTTCCTCTGAGTTTTAGCCAAGCTGCTTCTGCTACAGGCATGGATAGAGGAACAGAAATGATTTTACTTCTCCCCGTCTCACACTGAGGTTGCTTTGCTTCCCACTGGGTGTGGGTTGCTTTGGTCATCCTCCTTCTCACAGCCATGCCTGTGGATGCTGGACACCTCAGCTGCCAATACACAATATGTTGAAGAAGACTGTGCAAAGTGACGGACACCTATCCTGTGCTCAGTCAGTGCCAGTGCCTTCTGTAAAATGGAGAGCAGAGGCTCCAGACATTACTGACCATTCATGCAAGTACTGCTGGAGGTGCTGAAGCCCACGTACCAAGGGCTGCATTGGTTCTGCTGGTGGAACTGAAAGGCCTAGTTTCTCTCTTACCTGAAACCATGGAGAGCTGTGTTTCCAGCAACAGCATTGTGAGGATCTGGAACATTTTCTCAGGGAGATCTGAAATAAAAGTAGGATTGCATTAGAACTTGCAACAGCTACCTTCTGCTGAGAGCCATGCTAGCCTTTAAAATCCATCACAGCTCATAAAGAGCAAAAATAGAAACTAGGCTACCACCAGAAACAAGGAAAATTCTTACTAGAACAACCCATGCACACACAAAGAATGTGAACCAATGGCAACGAAACAGTGGCAACAAAGAGAAATAAAATGTTTGCACATCTTCACTCATGACATTTTCAGGATCTGTAGCTTGCAGGCAGTTTTAAATAGTCCGACAGGGAAATGCTTTTATATTTTTTATTACCCACAAATAATCAATTGCAATTGACTTCTCCCATGCAGGAGAGATTCATGAACAAACACAAGCAGATTTTTTAACTGTCTGCACTAACACCTGATCTAGTTTACTAGATTTTTAACCCTGCTTTTGTTTCAACTCTGCTTTGCATAGGGTTTTTTGCAGATTCTTATTGCCTTAAACCCAAAGACCAGGAAATACTTGGAACACATTGTGAGGCAGGAAATCTCAGGATGGGTAAATTAAAGTTTGCTTCAGAAAGGATTAGAATGAAGACTTACTGCTGTTAATTCTTTCACTTTACATATGACAGTGCCTGACATGTACAAATTGCCTTGTGTTACTGATTGTAAACCAACAGCCCTGGGATAACGCAAAAAGAGAAAGTACAGTTCTGCAGGGAGTATATTTGGTTCCAGTAGCAAGGAAACTATCAAATATTTTTCATACTATTGTATACAGATCAACATAACTAGAAAGAGAAAAAACCCCAAACAAACAACAGAGAAATACTAGGGGCAAAATTTATAACAGAACTAATGACACAATAGAAAAAAAAGAATTACTTTGAATAAAGCTTGCTGACATGCAGTATAATTTAAAAAAAATAGTGAATAAGACCCAGAAATAAGCTACAAGGAACTAAAGAAGAGAAGGAGCAATTTTAGACTTCCCCAGAGCTAGACTTACTGGAGAAGGGGTTTAATTTTACTTCCCTATTCTTTTGTGGGCTCAGCTTGAAACATTCTGGTTCCAATTTTCTCAGGTGCTGAGTTCTTTCATTGTTTCTACTCTCGAGCTTTCAGCATCTTGGAAAGTGAGGCTCAAACTTTAGCAAATTAGCAGCCAAAATTATGGGACTTTTCTGGAAATTTAGATTTTAATCATATGACATCACAAATGAAAGTTTATATGTGAACTATTCTAAGCAGACTTATTACATGTAAACAAAAGCTTGTTACCTTTATCAGAGGACTGACTGAGTCCATCACTACTTGATGTGTGATGAATCATAATTACTTTGGCTGTGGGAGAAAGGAGCTAATAAACATTATCAGTATCTCTATTTTCCAGACGCAGAAGTAAAGGCTGTTACTATTTATCATCCTCAAACTCCTGCTATGCTCATTTCTCCACACAGCTTACCTAGAACAGGTGGACATAAGGGGAAGAAGTGAATGAAGAATGGAACAATATTTCACATCAAGATTTAGGTCCCTGTATTAACTTACGTGAGACATTTTAGGGATTCTGCTCTCTTTTTATAGTTCAGAGTACATTAGGAATGCAGACCATGTTTATTTTATAATGTAGGGGATAGAATTTTTTAAAATACACATATTACTGAGAGAAAGA
This sequence comes from Eulacestoma nigropectus, assembly GCA_013397775.1. NCBI lineage: Eukaryota > Metazoa > Chordata > Aves > Passeriformes > Eulacestoma > Eulacestoma nigropectus. Next base: position 508,961 of record VZTE01002099.1, read on the forward strand.
AGAATGAAATCATAATTATTAAATATCAAGTAAGAGTAAATCTTGCCTGACCAGAGGGATTAGTGTTTGAAAAGCATTACACATAATATAAATGCACAGAAGAACCCAAATACAAGAACATTTTCACTTGTGATACTGAAAGCAGTCATGGAATGCTTGTGGGAATCAGGAAGGATCTGCATTAGAAAGATCAAAGATCTATTAGCATAGATGTATATTAGAAGGATCAAGGATCTGTCAGCAAGGATCTGTGTTAGAAGGCATCCTTCTTTATATCCATGATCTCACTAGCAGACATCAAGTTGTTGTGCAACCTCAGTGCAACCTACCCATGCAACTTCATCATGTGGCTCTGACACATTTCCATAGAGAAGCACCAGCATCTGGAAGGTAATTTCTTCTGAGCTTGCACTACTAACCATTCATGCTGTTACAGAATAGCCCTCACGTTCTCTCTGCTTTTCATAAAACCTGTGTCATGCCCTGCTCTGCAGTAGTCCTTTTACACAACTATCCTAACTTCTTCTAAGCTTATGCACAGCAATGTCTTTTTTTCTTTTCCTTTAGGCAAAAGGCCGTTTCTGAAATGTATTCATTCTCTGTCTGCTAGAAATTCATAGGGATTAAACAAGGAACACTGTGCCATAAAAATCAGCACTAAATGGTTCTTGCAGCAAAGTGAGGAGTTGAAAATACACAACTGAGAACAGTAAAAAGTAGCATGACATTTCAACAGCAATTCAGATCCAGACAGTAAATTGATTTTCCAGACCAACCTGCAGGAGAAAAAGCAAGTTATCACACAATGCTGTGTGATTGTGAGAGTTAAGCTGAAAAAACCTTGGAGAATTGAGGTGGTGAAAAAAATCACATCAAACATCTGAAGATCATCATGGCTTTTTATGAGTTGTAATAGTGTCAATGAAGATGTAGGGCCCAAGACTAAAAATTTGAATGGTAACAATGAAAACAAAAGTATGTCTATGAACAGGGAAAAGGAGGAGTATAATTTTGTCTTTTTATACTACTTTTTTTGCATTACTGAAAGTACAAAGTTGAAACCCATACTTGACTTCGTTGGCCCACAAGAAACATATTCTGGTAAGTTTTCTTAGTGAATGCTGAGTGAAATCCAGGTGGCAATGATAATAAATTGCTGAAGTTACACCTAAGATCAAAATGATACTAAGTATTGTTTTTCTCCTCTTGATTCATTCAGTTGATCATGCCTGTGACTTTAGTGCTGGCCCCAGCTCATGTATCCAGAGGGATTATAACACTTGTCTCAAAAAAAGGGTAATTTTTGACCAATGAAATGCCTTACTTCACATAAAATCTTAAGCGATTGTCCAAAATCCTTCTTGTAAGGAGTGAGAAGGATATTTCTTGTTCCCTTGGAAAAATTAGACTCAGTATTCTCATTTCAAACTGTACAAACTGTATGCTCCATGCGACAACATTATTCCATTTTCAACATAATGTATAGGCTTTATTCAATTCTACAGACAGAAGTGAAAAGGTGTTTACCTTGACAAAGCTGGATGTTATAAGGACCCTCTCAGGAACGGAAACCAGTGGCAAAATGTGAACATCAAACTGCTACATACTTAAACCATGGAGCTCTTGAGCAAAAGCTGGGATAGTTCCTTCAAGCAGCTGTGCTTTGTATAGACCTCTTTGGTACGTGTTTATTGTTATGGCTACTGGATCTTAATTTCAGAAAACACTCACGTGAACCACAGTGAGTTGGCAACTGAGGTTGGCACCAATCTGGTCATAAGACTTAGGACTGATTTGGCCTCAGTTAGTGACAACTCTCACAATGTTTATAATGTTAAGTTTACAAGAAGTTTTTTTAAGCAAAGGAACATGAAGATCACAGAATATTTTGCAATCTACTCCTTTCTAACAAAGATTGAAACCCACGTATGAATAATGTAAATTAAATCCTATTCCTTTCATACATGAAAGATCATAATGCTTTTCTTAAGTAGAAGAAGCATCTTAGTATAAGATTCTCTGGAACTACCTTTGGTTAGTACCCTTGCTATGATTGCTCCTGCACATGGCAGGAGGGTTGGAGGACACCACTTTTAAAGGTTCCTTCCAACTCAAATAATTCTGTGGTTCCATAGTTTTATGATTATTCTCCATACAAGTTTAACAATGGATCCTGAACAAAATTCTTGTGCTGTCCACTAAACAAAACAACCAGAGGCACAGTCACTGATTCAGGGACCTTCTAATCTAATAAATCATGGAAAGCCCTTTCCTGGAAACATTGTTTTTAACAGCTATGAAAATATTTGTATTCCAGCAAATGGATGATTTAGAACAGTAAACACATTTAGTGTCTACATAATGAAAGTTAGCAGCATTAAGCAAGGAGAGTTTTGTAGACCGATAACTTCCACTAGAATAATCAGAACAGTTGGAAAAGGTAAACAAGCTTTCAAGCACACTGGCTTTCCTCCAGGTTTAAAGCAGAAGTCAAATCAACACAGAAATTCACAATAATCCCTCAGATTTCATTCTGGAAGACCAAAGGATTAAAGGACTGAGGAAAGGCTCCTTTTAAAGTTTAGTGGCGATTTAGTATTGTATTTCCCTGCAGACAAAGGTATCCTGTTGACAGCACTTATGATATAATCATACTCAGTTTTAGCAGGTATAACACAGGTGTTCTTACAATGTAGATGGAAGTGGGGACATTGAACTCGACGGCTGGGAGCTGGGAGGATGGAAATGTCACCAGGCTGGCCAGTTGGCCTGTGTCCACCTCCACACAAACTGTCATATACACTTTAGCAAACAAGGTCTTGCAAGTGTTCTTGTATCCTGAGACATCCTGAGCTGGTAGACTTTGTTATGGATTTGAAACACCAATATTGCAATTGATCTGTTCACTTCTACGTTCAATGTTTTGCTCTGCTGCTGACAAACTCTGCAACATTACTGAGCTGAGATCAGCTCAGACCACGCTTTTCCTAATTCCTCTCCTTCTACACTCTGTCTTATTGTGTTGCAAAGCTAGAACCTGTACTAAGCACAGCACAGTGCCTTCTGGAAATACTCCAAAATGACAAACTCATCTTAATCAAAAAGCAATCAAGCTGTGTTAACATGGCGTCTGACTTGGCTCCATTTGACTCTTCTGCATGAAATGGAGCTTTATGCTCACTTAGTTAGAAAAGAGACTATCTTGTCCTGCACCTATTTATACAGCAAAAGATTATATGGTCCCAGTCACTGTTTGTTTTGTCTTTTTTTGTTACTGAAACTCCCTTGCCTTCTGTGCATTTTGCAATGGAAGCAAGCTTTTTTCAAAAGCTTCCTTCTAAGACTCTCATGTGTGCAGAAAGACACAACTTTTTGACATCTTCATGAAATGGCTAAACTGATTTTACTTTCAGTGTATGATCTAGTTTAAAAAGAAACAAAACAAAAAATTAAAGAAAAAAAGGTTTTAAAATCCTAGGTCAGAAAATAAACGACAAAATAAAAAGAAAGACAGCATTAGATCCTCATACAAACTACAGCTGTTTTATATCTCTTTATATCAGAAAGAAGGTACTTTGTTTCCATTTCAAGAATTTCATAAAAAAACCTAACCATGCACGTTAAAATTTGTTCCAAGTCCATTTCTCCAGCCTGTCTCAGTACATTCTGTGGACATAATCTCTTGCTCTCATTCTCTCAAACCCACCTTATCTATATACCATCTCACCTGCTGTTCTTCCTCTGTCTTTTGCTTATTCCAGTCCCTTGTTGCTCACCTCACCACACAGGCAATTTATTGTTGGGACCATTGCTTTGTTCCTGATGTTCACCTGTGACAGCCTATTTGCATCATTTCAGTCTGCTCTCCATCTCACTTCAGCTTTCAGGTGAAGAGATATACCTTCTCACTTCCTCCTTTGCTCATGCTATCTGTGAATTCTCACTTTCCTTGCACTGTTTAACTGTCACCTGTTGTATATTTTCCACTGTCAGTTTTTTTAATACAGTCATTCTAATACAGCCACATTTTTGTTTGTTTGTTTGTGGTTTTGTTTTTGGTTTTTAGTTTCTTTATGGATACTAGGATAGAATTGGGATGAAATTTTGTTACCTTTAAAATGCAATTGTGTATTCCATAGAATCTTTCAGAGCCTTTCAGCTCGTAGCAGCATTGCTGAATACAGGCTAACACACTGGCATGATACACTGCAAATTTTCTTTCGTATCTCCAGCTTCTACAGAAAGCAAGACTTCTCAGAGAGGCACAAGAACTTCTCTTCATAGCCTGTGCTCTTTCTGGTATGCAGAAGGTGAAAGTCTCCAGACTTGCTGTACAATCAAAACAACCCATTGTTTGCAGGTAGTGGGTTAATAACAACTAAAAGAAAGTAAACAGGAATAGATAGACACAAATATATACAGAGGGTTTTTTCTCCATTCAAATCTTTGTGAAATTCAGGATGAAATATTTACTAGCACCTACATCCTCATGCATAAGCTGAAGAGGCTCGCCAGCACCACTCCTCTGCCTTTACCTATGACAGAAGATAGAGTTGCAAGACAGGTTCAGCTTCTAAAATTATCAGGGTTAGAAGTTATATGGACCTGTGTTTTAGTATCTGGAACCTATCCAGTCTTTCGTTCAGAATCAGAGTCTATATCCCAGTAATAATTTGAAAATAAACTTAAGTAAATCTTAAGACTCTAGGGAAAAAATCTGCAATCCATCAGTCAGAAATACAGGAAACATCAATTTGCATTTTATCAGTGTTATACTCACATCAGATCTTCATGCAGGTCATCGCAATCTGATTCATGTAACAGCAAAAATATTCAAAGCTCTATCCTATTTGCACAATAGCAGAAACTTCCCAACTCTTATGACAGTCTATAACATGCACCAATAGCACAGCTTGTAGGCTGATCTTGTTCAGGCTTTATGTCACAAAAAAACTGACTATGTTGAAAGGACATTTCTTAGGATGTTGTTAGGAGTTTCAGTTTCATACTGAATGTACGCTGAGCTTAGTTCTCTGCATTGCTGAGAATGTGCATCCAAAAAATTATACAAAGCATTCTGTAAAATATATATGCTCAAATTCTGCTTTTGATTATGCCCACGATTTTTCACTGGGTTTATAACCATTTAGAGCAGTGTACAGCATTGGCATCTGAACTTGCATTTACTAGGACTGTTCTACATTCATGAAACTATCAAGTTACATTTTCTTAGTTTTCATCAGATTAATTTTACAAGAATTCATCAAGCAATTACCTAATACTTGCAGAACCCATTTCCGCTTGATTTTCACCTAAATTGATGTTGTTTAAAAAAAAAAATCACCATGAGGCTAATCAAACACTCCAGTGAGGTTGTGAATCTTCATCCTTGCAAATACACCAAACTTTGATGTCAATACTTTGAGTGGAAGATTGGATTAGGTGACTGACAGATCCCCTTTCCAACATTAAACTATTTTGTTCTATGAAACAGCTTTATCAATGGCTGCATCTTTTCATTTTAATCATTCCATCTTTTAATTTATGATGACATCATGAGTGGGAGACACCAAAGAAATACAGATTCCTCCCAGGTTTCTAGGATGTATTTGTGCTACAGGTGGGACACACATACTGTTTGTCTCCTGTTAGATTCTCACTGCTTGGGAGGATTGTGTTCTACCTCAACTTGAAAAATGATTGTGGCTTTACTCCTGTGAGTCCTAGCTGGTTTGGGATGATATGTGATGATTGCCTGCCTCTCAGTTCCAGACTGATTTAGACCACGAAATCATGTCTCCTGCTGCCTAGTACAGAGAAAACTAGTTCAACAAAACCACTGTTACATTACTTTATTTTTCCTCAGTAAGCTTATCATGTGTAGCCTTGTCACACAAAGTAATTCATCAGTAGTCTCACGTATTCTCAGAAAAGCTTCAATGACTTTCTTGGCAGAAGTCAATAATTTGGATGACAGAAAAGAAACACCAAAGTTACTTCACAGGCACCGTCACCGTCTTCTACTCATTCTGAGCCAGTCCTGCCTACAGTATATTTTCTTCATGTGTTCCCATTTTGGAACAGGAAGATAGCGAAATTGCCCAAGAGTCAGTGACTTGTCTTAGGCATCACATGAACCCAGTAGTATCTGACTTGCCTGGGACAATCATATATTTGCAGGACCAGAGAAATATGGAGAGAGACAGGGAATCTGGGAGAAGATGCTGAAAAACAAGAAGTCCTACTGTTAATGTCTGCAAAAGCAGAAATTTCACTGTTAACAACTATGTTGTTTTCCTGGCCAGCCCATGATTGAATGATGCACCATTGGTACTTTTTTGGCCGAAGGGGAAAAGGGACACATGTTCTGCAATTCTGCTCCATGAAAAGCTATGCAGGTCAATAGCAATGGTTCTATTTTTCATATTACTAGATCTTTAATGGAATTGTTATTAGAAATAGCTTTCATATTCTACAAAATTAAATGCCACATCACAAAACAGGCCACCGCACTGGTTCATAGTTACATCTGTCAAATAAATGAGTCCTTAACTGAAATACCAATAAGCCAATTTAGATTGTGCACATGAACCAGGCTTTTCTGAGCACTTTTGGAAATCTAATAATGCTTGGCCATTAGGAAGTAAGATACAGCTTACTGAAGCTAAGTCTGCTCCTGCTTGCTGCTGTATATTGTCTTCCAGATATCCAAAAACACTGAAGTAACATGCAAATGTTTTTAACTGAAGGAAAAAAATGTTATTACACATATAGTGCTTAACTACACTTTTTTGTGTTAGGATAGGAAGGATTTCTATTCAGTTCTCATGAACTAAATGTGTTCTAGAAGTGTGTGTTCTCCCTGTGCAATGAGTGGCAAATACTTGAGCTGAAACCACTCATGGCACTGGAGGATAAACATGTGGGTCTGTCTCCCTGTATTCATAAACTGAAGCCACAAGACTTGGATTATACTAAAAGCTTAATTTCTAAAATTAGATTAGACAAGTTCTGCTTTGTATTTCAGAGAAGTATAAAGCAGAGCTTATTTAGTGAGGACAGGTCTTTTCACCTTACCTGTTAGTCACCACATGTCCTGCTTTTCTAAGGAAGTACCAAAATTTTATGTTTCCCATCAGCCACTCAGGGATTCAAGCACTGTCATTTTAGAAGTCAGGGTTCAGCTACAGAATTTATATTTTTATCCCCTCATTTCGTTATCCCACTCATCTGATATACAGCATCTTCAACAGTAACTTGCCCTTTCTCCTGCTGGTAAAAGAAAAATGTAACTGTTCCTGCTGTCCAGTGGAGTTGGATAAAGACCTTAACTTCAGTTCCATAATACTAAGCATGCACTGTTAACAGCACTGCCTTGCAAAGGCTTGTAAGAACTAACAAGAGGAGACTTCTTCACTTTATTTTATTATGCACGTAACTTGTCCAGTCTCAAACAGGAAGTGGAAAAAGAAAAGGCCATCTTGTCTGGAAGGGGAATAATTTATGTGGTGGTATGATTTTACATTTGTGTGCTGAGTCAGCACTTCGTCTACAAATGGCCTTGCTATTTCAAAAACCCCTCTGTAGTTAATTAAAATTTGGCTATCACCTTCCATGACACCCAGACTGAAAAAGCATGTTGGGAAGCAGGAGGAAATGTTCAAGTTCACATAGCAACCTCAAAGAATCAAATGGGAAGAACCAGTATCAGAATACACAAGCTTTGCAATGAATTAGGGAAATCCCTTTGTAGTAACTATTTTACTTAAGTGGGGTTGACCAACCCCATCATGATTTTGAGACACATTTCTCTATTATACTACATAGAAGAGCTTTCTGAGATTATAAACACAACCTTACATTAGCTAGATTGAATACTGCCAGCAGTGAAGCCCTGGCATTCATGAATGAGGACTCTGTCTACATTTTGAGGACTGCACAATAAACTTACTTATTTTTGACTGAAAAATAAAACCTGAGTCCAATGAGATTCCAGTTCTCTGCCATCTCTTCTTTGTGGGAGCCATTAGAGCACATGGCTGTAGACGGTCTTCTCCACACAAATCTTAGATACTGTTTTTTCTCAGAAATATGCAAATAGAGCTTACACTACTTACTGACAGGTCAAGGAAAGCAGGAAAAAAACACAAGAAAAACTAAATGTATTTTATTAAAAAAATACAATTGTGAATACCGTTGCAATAAATAATTTTCACCTGTGTATGATCCTCACCGCCCCTCCCCCCAAAAAAGCTGTGCACTTAGCAAAATGTAAAACAACAATAACTTGTGAAATGGCATCCAGGAACAGGTTTCTTCAGCATTTCTAAGTAATCACATGTGCATGTATTTCATGTCCAAGAAGTAAGTAGGTTTTCCTTTTTCCATTCCCAAGACAAACAAAATGGCCATCTAAAACAAGGGCTGTTCTTCCTAAGCATCCAAAGAATTGTATTATCCCCATATTGTAAATCAGAAGAATAATGAGCAGTAACCAAGTAGTGTCAGCTATATCATGAGGAAATTAAATACCCAAAATGCTTTTCAAAGAAAGATATCAAAAAGCTCAGTATTACTTAATTTCCAAACCATAGTTGCCAAGACTTTTAAGTCATCTTTTTTAGGCTTAGCTGTGAGGATCTGGTATTTTAAGGACTGAAAATGCCCTGTATGTGTGGCATCTTGTCTTGTTGCACCATCATCTTTTATGAGGATCAAAGTAATGAAAAAATTCTTCAAAAGATGGAAAACGAATTTTCTGCAGGAAATGGAGAGCTCAGGTGAAGAAGGGAAAAAAAAAAAAACATTCAGAAGATGACCTATCAAGAACTAACTATGAAATTCATGACGGTCATACACCTAAAGTGCTTTACCTGAAAGATATTTTCAATTAAATGTGTCTTTGAAAGACACATTTGCCTAAACTTGAGAAGGTAGAAACTTTGATATTTAAATAAATACCTCAATATCTAGTCACATATACAGAAGCCTGAAATCAATAATTTTTTATGCTATAATTATTTTAACTTCATTACATCTTTTTTCCTTAAGACTGCCATCAGACAATAAATACAAAAAATTAATATCCCCTTTAATAGATAGAACACAGAACACTTGAGCTGTCAAATCTTCACGATAGAGGAAAAAAGTTTTCCCCTGGTCTCTCTAGGTCTTCTCAATTTGCATATCTGTAACAGGAAGAATTATATGAAAAAATTATCAAATTACAAGATGATGAAGGCACAGAACACTTCATAGCTTTGGGCCCCTTTCCTAGAGTTTGGAGGTACCAAAAAATCTCCTTCATTGTCAAAATTAAAGATCTAAAAAAAAAATTAATTAAAAGATCAAACAGAAAAAGAAGATGATTATGGGAGGAAATAAAGTGGTAGTTCAAACATACTGTTGGGAAGTGCTCTTTAGCAAATACAGTGAGATTGCTGTTGCTTAGGTCCCCCTTTCTTTTAAAAAACTTTTAAATTCTTTCAAATACATTTAGTGCTCTATCAGTATTCCCAGTGGCATATCCCTAGGCCCTCTTTCGCTTGGAGATCTATACCTGCAGGACCAGCAGGCTTACCTGTAAGTTTACTGTTGTAAAGTGTAGCAGGGAGGGATTTGGGATGCAATTAATGCAAATGCTTTAGAAGTCAGCAAGAATGTGAAAAAAAACCTCAATAATTTCACCCTCCTGTTGCACACCACAGGATGTTTCATAGATTTCAGATATTTGATAATATATTTTCTTGCTTTGCCAAGACAGAACTGCACAGCTTAAGACCTGCCCAAGTGCCTGTGATGGGTTCCTGTCTCCTCCCTCAGTGCCATCACCACCCTTACAGATGTGTATGAACAACTCTTTCTATAGCAAAAGTGTGAGCAGGAGAAAAAGACTGATTTGGGTTCTTATGTATCTCCATATCACATTTTCCTTTGTATATATTTTCTTTCTATTTTAAAAAACAGATTCATTATTGTATAACAAACAGTACACAGTGAGTTATGATGGTGAGTTTGTAAGACATAGAATGGGAAGCTGTATTTCTGTTGAAGGCTCTGTCTGTTGAAACAAGAGGCTAAATAAACCAGCCTTGAATCAATGCTCCAATGACCAGGGATGATTTACGCTGTGTGCGGTTTGCTACTAATTTTTCTTTTGTCATTTATACTTACATCTCTGCTCTCTGTCTTCAAAAGAAGCATCTCTGAAGTCGTGTGTATCCTTATCTTTTGACAAGCAAACAACATACATAGACACAGCAGTGAGCATAGCTTAAACTTTTCCTATAGTGATAAATCTGTGTTTAAAACTGCCATCTCAGGCCACTCAGGAACTAGAGTGACTTGAATACAGAGCAAGAGATGAGATTAACATCAAATGCTGTGTCTGAGTAAGTATTCTCAAGACAGTTTTTCTTAGGAAAAATGCCAATGGCCTATATGAACTAATTTTCACACAGCAATTTAATTTGTGGTGGTCTCCAAATAAAAACACACAACAAATTAAAAATAAATCAACCCATAACCACCCTGGGAGGCAGCAAAAGGATTTTAATCTCTTCTCTCCTGCTGTAAATATTAACTCTCTTATCTTTTTTCATAATTTCCTTCAATGCCACCGGTCATGGCAGTACTGGCCTTCCACTGAGCTTTGCTCATAGTAAGTAGCATCAATATCACAACACAGAAATTAGAAACTTCCCTGTGTTTCTCTCAAGAGGGCCAAACTCTCTGTCATGAATGTTGTGACCAAGCAACTGCAGATGCTTGCCAACTGCTATACCAAGCAACAGCAGATGCATGCTGTAATACTGGAGACAACAAAGAAACATGCCAATGTGGTTCACATTGCAGCACAAAGCCTGCAAATCAGGATGTGATGCTATTTTGAGGCATTATGTTCCAGGAAGCCTGTCCCATCCTATCATAGACTTTCCAAAACACAGCATACTGCTCTGTCCCTTCCTTGTCCATACGTGTTACTGGAACAAGTATGCTTTTCTTTCACATTTTCCTTTCTAAAGGATGACGCAGTAATGAAAAGCCACTGTTCAATTGTAATTTGTAGTTGTTATGTAAATGAAAAGTAGAAAGCAAAATCAAAATCAAATGTAAATCTCCATTTGGTTGTCACCATTCCAAAGTTAATTCTCAAGCAATTATTTCCACAAGAATCACACTCTACTAGATTTATGTCATATGTACATACTTGCTATTGATGAACTCGCCACAGGCATTCTGTTGCCCTTATTTGCTCTAGCTGAAAGAAAACAAAAGAGAAAAAAAAATGAAAAAGAACTCCAAAATACTTCCTTTAGATCTAATGAGGAACTTAAACACACTGGTGGGAGGGGCACACTTAGCATAGTGTAATCATTTGTTCTCAAAACATTAAATTTCTTCAAAGACTTTAAAATAAATTCTTCAGTGCTCCCAGTCTGTTGGTTGCCTTTCCAACTTCCTTTTCTTGTTCCTAAGCCAGAACTCCATTGATACGGTACACTAACATCACTGGAAAATACTTGTTCAAATGGTTTCCCACTGCATATTTTCACCCAGAATTTGAACATATCGGACAACAAGGAACAAAAAGGGGCTCATCTTCTCAGTGCTTTTTTAGGGGAAAAATGCCCACATTCTGAGGAGATTCTGTTCTGTAGGAATCATTTGTAACCCAGGACAGCTTAGGGTTTAAGACAAAAACCTGTTGGCACTACTTTAGCTTTTGAATCAACTTGTAGTTTGTCAAACACACACTCACACGTGTATGTGTGTATATATATATAGACATGAAACCTAATCATGGTAATAATGTACATCATGACATGTATATACATTGTCACATACACACACAAACAATAAATATTAGTCAGGCAACCTAGGAAACTTCTGACCTTCACTGAATTCCCCAGTGGGAATCTTTTGAGCAGTCAAGGATTTTGCTGTCACTTCTTCCACTTTCATGTTCTGCTCCCATTCCTATCACGTCCTTAGGGCAAGTAAATTCTTATGCTTGCAGGGTTATCTACAGGCCTTTTGCAGCCTGTTAAGCTTATGAATACTCCTCCCAGGACATGTTTACACAGCCCCCCCACAACCAACCAATGAAAGAAAAAGAAATTTACAGTACTTCTTTCAGTTTAAGTAACAAGTTTCAAACCTTTTTTTTTCTTTATTTTGGGTGCTAACTATATTCTTTTTATACTCAGATACACTAAAAATTTTTTCTCCAAGTTTTTCTTTTGTTAGCTAGCAAGTGAAAACAAATTATTGCCAATGCTTTAGCTTTTCAACATACTGTGATGCTAAAAATGTCCAATATAAGTTAGTGAAGTGAACTGAAAAATCTTAAAACTTAGTAAGGAAATCAATGAAGCAGTATGAAGCCTGAGTGGGGATATTCTCTTACAAAAACAGGTACTCACAGTCCAGTGAAATTTCTCAGAGAATGCAGGAAAAAAAAACACTAAAAAAACTCCAGTATCCTGTCTGCTGCCGGCATGCTGATGCCCAGTCAAAAAGGATGACACAGAACAGGAATCTTCAATTTCCAGTAGGTGAATAAACTGTGCTTTGATGTTGGAATAGGTTAGACACTAATCTTACTGTTCTACATCCTTATCTATAAGAAAGATTAACAGACATGCATGGGTAAGTGATTTATGAGGGGCTGATAACCTGTTTCTATCTGTCAACTTGCTAGTATTTACCTAAGTCCAGCAAAGAAAGAGAAATAAACAATGTGGTAAAAAATTGTCTCGTTCCACTTAGCGAGGATGAATTAACAGAGCAGACTGATAATAACTGAGATATTCTAAAATAAATAATTTGCATACCTTTTCTTATGCACAGTATAAATAGAAGCCCTGACCCAACAAAAGCAGTAGCAATGAGAGCTGCTCCAACAAAGCGTCTTCTCTCAGTCTGGAGAATGCCATCGGCTGAATCTTCAAGAAAAACAAGTGGGGGATAAGACATTACATAATTGCGTATGATCCTCCCTTGCGTTTCATTTTCACAGTATTATTTCTGCTATGAGCAGTTAAGACGTGGTAACAACATTACAGATTGTGTCTAAGGTCAG
>VZTE01002099.1:522100-533028 GCA_013397775.1 Eulacestoma nigropectus
GGGGGCGGGAAGACAGAACAAATTAATATTTGTCTTTGTTCCCTGCATTCCATGTGGTAGTGCCTTTGATCTTACCACAATTCTGCTTGTCAAAGTGTTACATTTAGCTTAGTTTCCCATCAGGACTACAGGGAAAAGCTAACTGAGAAAGAGAACTGATAGTCTGTTTCGTCTGGTAAAGCTCTGAATGCAAAGGGTAAGTGGTCTCCTTGAATCCCAGATTTTTTTTTGTTAAAATCAAACTTGCCCATTGAAAGAATGACTTGGCTTTCTCATTCTAACCTGCCTGCTTCAAACCCTTGTTAGGCCCAAAAAGTGTGCCTGCACAGGTGTTTTTAAAACTAAACAGGTGAACAGGACCAGGGAAACGACCTGACTAAGTAACAGTCTGACAAAGAGAAACACTATTTTTGAGTTGGCTCAGGTCTCCAGTCTGGTTGAAGATGTATCAGGATACAATGTAGAAAAGAATAACCAAAAGCAAAAGCAGCAGAGGAGTTGCCCAGTTCAAAGGTCTAATGAGGAATTGTACTGGTCTTGTCCATCTATGAGTTTTCCTTCAATCCAGACTTTATGAGGAAAAAAAAAAATCTGTGAAAATTAGTTCGATTTAAATATGCTCAAAGCAAAGGCTGTAGTGGCAAGAAAAGACTATATTGTTCAAGTTTATTTGACAGTAATCATCAACAAAATAGAATATTCTTGGAAGTTGTGTTTCATTTATATGGGAGGGTTTAATTTCCAGGTGCTGAGCCACACGTCTTCCAAATAATGGAACTTTTTTAACATTTAGACACAATTTTCACTTATCTGCAGGTCACACAAAATTCCTGCCTTTAAATACTGACCATATATGCATGATGAACATGTTAGTATGGTCAAAGTGTACATTAATAACAAAACTTGACACAAGAATTTCTTTCTAGCCTTTTCAAAATCAGATAGGAAAGAGAAACAAATCATGGCTGATTCAACTGGGACAAAATTACATTAGCACCTTGGAGTGTATTACCATAAATGAAATTTAGAAGTGTTACCTGCTATATGTAAAATGGCAGATGTATTTTCTTGCAGCTCTTTATTCCAGAATATACAGTAAAAAATCTCATCAATTCCACTTTTGATTGTAAGGGTACTTGTCACACGGTACAACTGGTCACTTCCAGTTTCATATCTTGTGTTTGCCTTATCAGTCAAATCATCGTAGTCTCTGTTTTGCCATATTACTTCAGCTTCTGGGTATCCTTCTGACTGACATGTCAACTTCCATTCATTGCGTCCTGTGCTCACCACTCCTTGGTTTATAATTCTGTAAGGAGCTAAACAATTGGGAAAAAAATCATTACCGGTAGAAAACTAGAAGAACATGTATTAAAAACTAGATCTAGAAAACTAGAAAACTAGAGCATGTATTAAATGCAAGACACCTTTTCTTTTTTCCCAGCCCCCAGGGTCAAGTTTCAGCTTGGATTTTGACAGGAAAAGTAAATAACATTATTGTGTCCGTAACTGGAGGTACAGGATTTATTACAATTTTGATGTGGTTTAGAAAGCTCACCAGGAGTTGTGGTCTTTGTACTGTCTACATGATTTTGCAACCCCATTTCTCACATGTCATTGGGGACTTAAAGAACAGAACATGGATTCAACCTAAACAGAAGTGCCAAGTTACACAGCTGCGCAAGCGCCATTGGACAGCTCCTGTCTCCGGTGAGGTTTCTTTAACTGCTAATCCAGACATGTCAGGGTCTCCTCTGAAATGTATTAAGAATATCAGAGAGTATTGAACCTCTGGTAGTAGCACACTCACCTTTAACTTTTAGATTAATTGTCTTGTAGTCAGCTCCCCCATAGGCAATAACACAGCGGTAAACCCCTGCATCTCTGAGCTTCACATCAATGATCTGAAGGAGAGATTGTCCCAATTTCAGATTCTCTTTCAACAATTTTATTCTTCCCTTAAAGTCACTGTGCTGATTTTTGAAGTCTTCCTCTCCTTTGACAAGTTCATAAACCTGCTTCAACTCATCTTTCTTTTCCCAGCTGACACTTAAATCTCTAAACTTTAATTTCCCATTCACTGGAAATGTGCATTCCATGGTCACGTTGTTCCCACGTTCTACAGTGTAGAGTGACTGAGGAGCTTCAACAGTGAATAAAGCTGAAAAACAGAATTTGGAAGAAAACTTAGTTTTTCAATAATACGCCTAATCTTTGAAGTCAGGTCTCACCATATCCACAGGAGATTTTAAGGACCAAAGTATCTGCTCTGTTCTGAAAAGTTAAACATTTTGGTATGTACTTGTCCAAGTGTGCAACAAAACTCAAGACTTCTGCTATGTGCACACACAATGGGCACTTATAACCTGCAGACACCTGCTTTGTGCACACACACAGTGTGATGCTGTACTAAAAACAGTGACGCGTATGCACAGCCCCTTAGCTGTTGCTTTGAGAACACTGCCATGGTAACAGGCAAGTGTTAGTGCCTCCGATGGGAACGTTCTGTTCATATAAATGTCAGTTGTTTTTGCACACAATGTTAGAGAATACACAACAATTCCCAGGTTTTATAGAGCCAAAAAAACTTTTTGTGTAATGCAGATGGTACCTAGTTTAAAATAGTGTCTCTGCTGGAACACTGACAGGGATTTTAACCTGGCCCCATATCAAAGCACAGGCATCTAGTTTAATGTAAATCTATGCTTTGACCTTTTTACTTAAAACAAAAAGGAAAAAACCTCAGATGCTAGCAGCTGAAGGAAGACTGGGGAAATTAACATTTCTGTGCTTATACCTGGAAAGAAAACATACTAAAACAGTTCTATTGTTTTTTATGACTTGGCTTCTTACCATTTAGGAAATGCCAGTAGAATAAAAATATATACAAAAACAAAGGCCTTCCCATGATGTAGATAGAACCTAAAATGATAAAATAATAGACAAATATAAATACATATTATTTTCTGACTTGCACTGTAAAATACACTTTATAGTCAGTCCACACAAAGAACTGGACAGAAGACACTGAATTCCACCCTAATCAAAAACAGGACGAAACTGCACCCATTAGATAATCAGGCAGAAATCTTCCTGCATGCGTGGGACCAGGAAAAACATCTTACTGTATTTGCTTTAAACATCTTTTCTTGGTTATGGCTAAATAGATGCTTTATCATTATCTGTTGATTAGTAAATAATTACTCACAAATACCCAATTGTTCCCCTAATTGTAGCAGGGAATGTTGCTCTTAGAAGGAGAATGAAAGAATTTTCTATACTCAGTCATTGGAGAAAAGAGAACGTGGTTCTTCCCCACCTGTTAGCTTTACTTTAACATGCTATGAATACACCCTGGTTTTTTACCCTGGTCCCAACAGCACTTTTCACAAGGCTCACAAAGGTACACACATTGTGAAAACAATTCATGCGATAGTTCATCTCGTAACAAGTATTTACAGAATAACAACTATTTATCAACTATTTACACAGTAGTGCCTTTGTAAACCAGTGACAAAGCCAGTCAATCTACAAGCAGAATCTATTGTCTTGAATTTCTGCTGCTTTACCTCTGAATATAAAAGTAATTTCACTTTTCTGTCAGAAGTTTTTCCCCTCTTTACTGACATAGGTTTTATACTCCTACACATCTTAACATTTTAAAATGCTTATTAATATCAACTCATACATTTAGTCTTCACACACCCACTGCTTTTGGTAAGTCTGTATTTTAGGTCAGAACAATACTAATACCCACTAGTGCCATAATTTTTCAACTTACTGTTAGGAAAAGTTCAAACATCATAACGGATATCTTTCATGAATACAGAAAATGGTAGATTTTTTTCTAAATAAAGTCCTAATTTTGGATACCCAAACATCCACAAAAATGAGGGGATTGCCTTTAACTGTTTTAAAGTGGTAGTTTCAGAATTTGTATAAGAAATGAAACAACTGTAATATCCAAGACATTTTCTAACTGATTAAATTCTATCTTGACTGCCATTCTTCACCATTTTTCTAAGATGTTTCATCCTTCTTTCTCTGATTGTCAACTTTAGCATTATAGTGAAAAAACAATATTGTCCTGAATTCATAAGACACATGTACCTTTACAGTGCTGTGGCTTAAGGGAACTAGACTTCTCATAAGAATTTGATTCAAGCTATTTCTTTTCCTCAGATTGCTGCTGCCTGATACCAACAGCTGATTTGCAGAAGGCAATGCATATGGAGCTGAGAAAGGAAGGCCATCTACTACACTGTTAACAATCTAACCATGTTCTGAAAACAAGCGCAGGAAAAATACAAAGAAGATTCTCAGGGTGCAAGACCTGATTCACTGGTAAATCCTAGGCTTCATAAAGTGGTTAGGTACCAAACTTATTCCTTAACTACAAGTGATGCCCTTGAAAGCACTAGAAAATTGCAGCCTAATCCTGTGGGTCTCCAAGAGCTTCTCTGAACATGTAAGTATTGGAATGCCTCCATCATGATTCCCCTGCTTGAGTAACAAGCACTCCAGACCACCAACTAAACTCCAAAGTAAAGCTTCTCAAACAAGGAAGAGGTATACCAATATCACGAGTGTGCCATGATCACACTTAATCTGGTGACAAGCCTGCCACTTACACTGATGGGTATTGTTTTGCACTCCCCATGTCAGAATGACCGGAGTTGCAGCACTCTCAGACTCAAATACTTTCTTTTTTTTTTTTTTTTTTTTTTTTTTAATAGGGGCTGTAGAGTGCTCAGAACAAAAGACANATAGAGGCTGTAGACTGCTCAGAACAAAGTAGACTGCCTGAAATAGTGCACTGCTTGGAACAACAGTATATGCACTATAGTCAGGATACTGCAAGATACCCATACTCATGCCTGCAACCCCTATCCGCCTTTCTGACAGGAAATCTGAATGTCAGCATGATCTCCAGGAGATGTGTTCTGATTAACCCTTGGAAGACAGATGAAAACAAGTTAGCTTTTATACTTCTAAGACCCATGTTTATGTCCTGCAATTGCTGAAATCTATTAGCATGCTTTCTCCCACTGTAGAGGAAAACAAGCTTTACAATACACAAAAGAAGTATGACTATTACTTACAGATTTCCTCAAGGCTGAGAAAGTCTGCGGCTGTATTCAATTTTTCACTTTCAGAGAGAAAAAATGTAGGTCCAGGTCAACTCTAGATGTGCATGAAAAAAGAAAACCACTGCAATAACCATTATAGAACCTTCTCCTGTTTCACCCTGAGCAGAAGGATCCTCTAGATCAGTTTGAGACCTTGATGTCAATCAAAGTCTTTTACAAAAGTTATCTGCTTGCTGTTTTTCTTACAGAACCTACCACAACGCCCCTTCTGTCCTCCTGCCAGCTTCTAACATCTGTGGCAAATAGTTTTTTAAAAGCAAAATATATTCACTGTGCAAAATGCTCCTCAGTACTGCTGCTGCATGTTTCCCCCACAATCAAATGAAGAAGACAGGAAAAACAGAACTATTTGTCGAAAGACTTCATGTGACAACTTAAATGTTGCTGTAACTACACCTACTTCTTTAGGAAACTTCCCCATTATTGGAAAGTTCCCCAGCAGGGAAAATTCTCTATTGCTAACAGTGGTTCACTGTAACCAAAGACATAAATGTTGCGAAAATCAGAACATAAAATGCCACGGGCATTTTGAGAAACATGTAATCCAATCAAAGCTATGTGTGAGCACCAGTCCTTGGAACACCAGTTGCAAGTGGTCATCTATCTACACAAATTCAGGGTTCCTAGATTATTAACCTCAAGCAGTGCCAAACAGCTGCTAAGAACAACTAGAACTTTCTACATGACTTTCTCATGTACAAAAAGGTCATAGGAATAGGAATAATGTGGGAATAATGGGGAAAAGTATTTCCTACCCTCTTCTGGTAAAGACAGATATTCTCTTCCCAAGATTTGGCCACAAAGAAGGCCCCTTGCCTTGCTACTGCATAGTGAAAGAAGAGTTCTTAATCCTATGCACTAGGTTAGCAAAAAATAGAGAGCACTGTCTTTTTCATTTTCTTGATTTGATAAGTAATTTAAGAATACAGAACCCCCCTCCTCACTTCACCCCTAGTATTAGAAGCAAAAGGATGTACTCACATCAACTTGCAGACTGTAGTGGGAGAACCGGGCCCACAGCACAAAATACAGCTCTAGACATGTATTTCATTGTAAATTCATTCACTTAAGTTGTCTTCGCACACCTCAGAAAAGGGGTGAAATTCTCAGAAGAGTTAAAATACTGTGAAACGACCACTTAAAAATTTTCAGTGTTTTTTTCTTTCCACTTGACAGCCCACTCACAGTATCTGTTACGGAAGAAAAACCACGTAATATACAAAACTGGTTAAGGCTAATGCTTTTACTTGATGTGTGAGATGAATGTGGAAACCATGGTATATAAAGTAGCTCAATGTAACATTTCAGTTGTAATAACCTGAAACTACCTTAGGAGGTTGAGGGGGTGGATATCCGCAGTAGGTGAGACAGATGAATGTCAATTTCCACTGGTTTATTTGCTGCTCTTAAAAATAGGCTAAAATTATATTGTCTCAGTAAAGAAAAAAACCCGTGCAACAGAAAGAAACCGAAACACATTTATAAAATACTGTGAGATCACAGAAGCTGCTGATGTAGCAACCTTTCAAGGTCAGGAAATTAGTTTCTGCTTTTTCATTGCTTGCCTCGAGGTCACAGGGTTGCATTTTCCATGTAAATGTTTAGCAGCAAATAAAAGACCAGGACAGGTAGGGTTTTGTTTGGTTGTTTTTCTCGTTCTTATTGTTTAATTCCGTTGTCTATACACACATATTCCTATATATACACACACATACACATCTACATGCACAGAAACACATTTTACTGCACAGTTCTACACTGCAGTGATGGGGTTTGAGTTTGGGGGTTTTTTCACCTGTTTTGCAATAATTTTCCCAGACACCTATCTCAGTCCTGCCTGTCACCGAGCATTCCCAAGAAGAGCAAATGCCTTCAGGGACAACGCGCCCAGGCAGGCTCTGGCGGCCACCGGCGCTGCGGTCGCTTCAGGGCAGGATGAAGTCGGTGCAGCACCGGGATAGGGCTCCCGCTGCCAGCAGCCCCGCGCCCCGCAGAGGTGCGGGGCGGCTCCGCCCTGCCCGCCGGCTCCGCCCTGCCCGCCGGGGCCCTGCGAAGCGTTTCCCGTCACACCTCGGCCCGGCTTCGGCCGGACCAGGTGTGTTACACCCCGGCCCCGGCCCCGGCCCTGGCCCCGATCTGCCCCAGCCCCGGTCTGCCCCGGCCCTGGCCCCGGCCCCGATCTGCCCCAGCCCCCGGCCCGGGCCCCGGCCCGCCCCGGCCCCCCAGCTGCGGTTCGCCGGCCGTGGCAATGGCGGGAACTGGTCCCCGCCGCGGCCCTTCGCGGAAACCCGTCCCGAGCACCCCCGCGCCATGCTCCTAAGCCTCACGTTTCCCAATGCTTCAGCCGTGGCGGAACAGGGAGTTCTCCAGGCAGTTTGTCTATTCCTGAGAGCCGGGAGCTCTAGAAAACAAAACCAGAAGCGGCATCAGTACCGCCCCCACCCCACCCTGCTTCCCTTGCCTTTTCCTTATCCTTTCTCTTTTACCGTGAGATCACTTTGTTCACTTGCCAAACGGATGGCTTACATGACTGACGCATACTCAGGCGGAGGATGACTGGTGTCAAAGGACTGGAAATTATGACACGGTATCCAAGGTAAATTCCGGGAGCTACGTCCTGCTTTGCCAGAGACAAAGAAGCAATTTATTTAACTAGCTCTGTTCCCTGCCACTTAAAGATCCTTCCGGGAGATCAACCTCCAATTTAATAACCTGATGATACAATCTGGAAATAGAATGTTGTATGTCGTTTCTTTGCTGTGATAACGTTTCTTATGTTATGAAACATAACCCTGCCAAGATCTTTGCCATAACTTTTCTGCAAGGGAGCAACCTCGAAATAAGAATATTACTCAGGACATTACCAAAGAACCAAGCAGCCATTGTGAGAACAGTTTACTAGTGATACAGGGTGATACATAAATCAAATACAAAATTGTGAGCCATGGTAGCATACAGGTTGCAGAGATGTATACTGAAGGAGGGGAAGGACACCCGAACCCCTATGCTCTCTATGCCCTAAGCATCAGGTACTGCCACCTGCAGTACGTAGTTAATAGTTTTATGGGCCATAAGACATCGGGTGGTTGAGAAACCACAGGAGTCCCTACCTGGAAGCCATCGGGTTTTCTGTTGATACAGCACATTGATGTAGAGGTGTTTGACAACAATTGTTTTAATCGTGTTCAAATCTTCCAAAACCATATAACATGACTCCCTCAGAAAGAAGGATGTAGATATTAGGTTATGCAATAAAAGTTCCTCTGCACACCCCTCACACACACCTTCAGAGAAACAATGACTGCTGTCCCTGCTGCTTCCAGGCCCTTCCCAGGGGATATCAGCTCAACAGAGACTCATCTCCATAAAAGCAGAGGAGCACAGAGGCCTCAAGGCAGGTAGGAACCCAAATAAAGGACTCAGAGGAAGCTCATAGTTTAAAAAGCTGCAAATAGTTTAGCACTAAACATGACATTTGTAAATGGCAAATTTACTTAGACAGCTATGTGGTGTACATGAACTTACGAAACAGTCACAAAACCAGACAAAATAGTCGTAAACCAAGCTGAGAAGTTTCTTTCCAGTAAGAACAAAAAATGACCACAAAAACATTCCCAGAAAGAAGTGGAAGCTTCTAGTTTATGATAAATGCTTTAGTTAACTAAGAAGAGTAGATAACACAGGGACTTCTACAGCAAACAAAAAATGCTGTGTCAAAGCTACAGGTTTGTCTTTGCTCTGTGTAGCTGCTAGGAAGCTTTCAGAAGTCAAATAGTAAAACAAAAAATTAGATAAAAATCTTCAAGGATCTTTCTTCACTAACATAAAGTATTAGAAATCTGGATTGTTTTGCTGAACATTCATTCCTAAAATTTAAAAAAAAAAAAAAAGTTATTGTCACAAGTTAAATAATTAGTTATTATGGGGTTAAAATGTCTTGCAGTCATTTATGTTTACTGTCAATACACTTCTAGCATACTTAAGTAAATATACTATGGTAAAACAAGGAAATTGGTTTGTTAATACAACAAATTCAGGACATTGATCTGTATTTCTTTCAAACTAACTATTTTGATTGATAGATTTTGGAATTTAAGTTTGTAGATAATCTTTCGAGTTCAATGAAATCAATCAGGCAGACTGATACAGATATAACCTACTTTCCAGATACTAGTTCTACAAGATATCTCAAGCATGATATGCTTCCTTCTCAATCTGGATTATATAATTGAAGTGAATAATGAATTGTTTAACATCCATTATGATAAAATTCCAACTGATGCATTCAAGTGTGCTACACATAAAGATAAGAGGAAGAACGCTTGCTTGCTTTCAAATATTTCTTCTGGTTCTAATTCTGTGTTCCTTTTTTTTCCTCATCATGTAAAAATCACAAATAAATTACCCAATAAATATCTGCATTGGCACAAATTATAACTATTTCCATTTTTAGTTGAGTCAATTTTTTTTTGTTTAGGTACCACAATCAGCATTTCCAAGGTTCAATTATTTTTGGGCCAGCTGTTTGTGAAGAAAATACATCTTATAATTGAAATATTATTTTTAAAAAGATGGTAAGAACAAAGGAGGTATGACTACCTGTCTAATGGCTGCCAGATTGGTGTTACAACAAAATGTCTTTGTGACTGTGCACAGGTCTTCTGTAATGGCAGCAACACCTGTAGCTTTCTTGACTAAGGAAACACTGCCTGCCTTCAGAAATGCCGACAATCTAACAGCACCGTGCACTATATGATGCTGTCTGACTTTTTGCTGTAGTCTCCACACCATGACCTGACAGACTGGGAATTGGAACAGGACAGGCAATGTCCCCCAGTGTGGGGCTATGATTATTGACAGTATCAGTGAAATCACATCATTCAGCTCATGTCTGGAGCAGCAAGTGATACCAACAAAGAGAGGCAAGAGCTGCAGCCCCTACTGCAGGTGGGTTCTTCCCTGTGCTTGCAGTCTGATGTAGCTCAAACCAGCCTCCCTTCCACAGGCATGAATCACAGTGGCTTCTTATGCCCTATGGAAACTAGCCTCCATTCTCTATGCTACTTCTTAAATCCTAGATCCTTTCTTCAGAAACCAGCACCATTTCCCTATCAATAAGCCACAATCCTGCCCCTCCACCTCCCCATTATCTATTCCTGTATTATTGAAATCTACTGCCCCGTCATGCTAACTCCTCCACAGAAAGCAGACCTTTGTAACACAGAGGTCTGCCAGAGCTGCAGTATAGAGGTCTACTGCGCTCTGAAACACCTTTCTCCTCAAAAAAAAAAAAAAAAGATTTGGACAGACTAAAATGGTTTGCTTGTCTGCAAAGGGCTTAGTGGGTGAAGATGGATGGTATGTTTGGTAACCTGCTTTGAAGGAAAATCACTTTCTCACAAATTTATCAGTGAGAGACCCATCAATCACAATTGTCTCCGATGGAGTCTAGTTAAAGAAGCACAGTCGGTGGCTGCCAGTGCAGTAGTGCCATCTTGCGTGGAGCTGGAGTATACCAAGAAATTTCTCCCCTGAATCTCTGATGCAGGAGAGATCCAGGGGAGAAATTAAATACTTGTTAAATACTTCAAAAAGTCACAGACATTTTCAATATATCACTAAAATAGTTCAAGTTCTTGGAAGTTCTTTACTTCAAGTTCTCTACCTCAAGTAAAAATGCTAAGCAAGCTTCCACAACAGAAAAATCATATTTTTTCCTTACTTTTCTCTCACTTTTGCTCCACCAGTAATAATTAAAAAAAAAAAAAAAGGAAAAAA
>VZTE01002099.1:533136-563737 GCA_013397775.1 Eulacestoma nigropectus
AAAAAAAAAAAAACCTCTTTGGAAAATGCCTGAATTTAGAAAATAAGTATTGGCAAAAATGACATTTGCAGGTCAAGATGTCAGTAGATTGAATGACTAGACTCTTTCTGGAAAAACATTAATTCTTGTGGTAAAACAAGATGTCAAATTGCACTATGAGGTGGTATTTGAAGTGCCATATATCCTCACAGAGTCAAGTTGGAAAACTGAATGAAGATACTCTTTAGTGCCAAAAGAATTCTGGATATTAGAGCATGGTGCTAATAATATCAGGGTTGTAGGTTTGATCCCCGTATGGGCCATTCACTTAAGAGCTGGACTCGATGATCCTTGTGGGTCCCTTCCAACTCAGAATACTCTGTGATTCTGTAATTCTAGCCCTTATTTGGATCACTGTTTTAAAGGCCAACTGACAGAGCATGATTTCTGCCTCAGTATTTTTAAGTATTAAAATTTAATTTCTTTGGATTTCAAAGCCAGCCTTTAATTACGGGTGATGCTACCATGAAAACATTCTGACACATGATGAAAGGCAGAGCAAGATAAGAAGCATTAAATATTAAAGGCATTTTTAATTCCTTTCCTAGGTTGATTTATATGTAGTGCCTAGATACATCACACTCGAGCGGTGACCCTACCAGGCCCTGTGTGTATATTTATATGGGATGTGTTTCTCCAAATTTCTTGAGACGGTTTCTATAGACGAAGGCGGGCGGGGAAGGAGGGAGGAGAAGAGGGGGCGGGACCCAGGACAGGCTCCCCCCGGGGGTGGCTCTCCTCACCCTCATCCGGTGTTCCCGGCTCGCTGATATCGTCCGTCTCATGTTTTCCGGGGTGCGGGGCGCGATGGGGTTCGTCTTCTCGAAGGCCATGAACGACAGCCTGAAAGGGCAGCAGGAGTTTATGCGGCTGCAGGTAACAGAGGCCGGCGGCGGTGCGGGGAAGGTCACCGCGGCTCGCTGCCTGCGCGGGGCTGGGCTGGCAGCTTCACCTGCTGAGCTCTCCTCACAGGGTTAAAGGTGCTCCGTTTCTGTGCTCCGCCAGTTCCTGTGTGGTTACCTAGTGCAGCAGGTTCAGGTGTGTAAGGCACCTGTTCTCTGTGTCAAAGAACTTCCTCAACAGTCTGTCTTCACAAATTGTAGAAGTGGAAACTATCATTATAGTAGCCAGACCCTAAAAACATGGTTTTGGAAACCTACTTTGAAAAGTACACTTATACTCAAGTTGAGCTCACACTGAAGTGCAGCTGTGCTACTGCAGTGTTAAGAAACATGTATATGTTAAAGTGAATCAGTAATAGTGTGGTTGCTAAAACATGGATCTTATACTCTTAAAATACATGAGTTAAATATGTTTCAACTCTTCCACTATAAAAACATCTTTCAAACAGCTCTTGCTTTAAGTTCAGTTGGGTAACTGCAGTTATTCATAGTTCTAGAAAACTCAGACTAGGGCATAGGGATGTTTTATTCCCTCTCATAAAATAAGAAAATAACAGCAGAGAAAAAAGAAAAACAGTTTGATCAAAGTTCAGAAAGTTGGGCTGAACAGACTTACAGTATAGCACTAGTGGTAGCTTTCTGATTTGTCGCTAAATATCTTGTAACTTACTTGTAATATTTATATGCTAAGCGCTGGAATGCAATCTGAAGGATTTAGCTGGAGTTTATTCCTTTAGTTTTGCATTTAAATTGAGCACAAGTTAAATTTTTTATATGTTCAAAGTAGCGACGGGTGAACTTCCAGTTTACTAAGTTGCCAGTAGATGGCATATTCTAGTTTACAAAGCAATGTGCAGATAGGTTTACTTGTGATCCTACAAAACCTACTAACTCTGAAGGTGACCTTGGAAATGTGTCTAAGAAGAAAGATAGCATAAGGTAAGATGATATAATAAAATAGTGGATAGCTCTTAACTGTTCAAAGAAAAGCAACTTCTTGCAAGGTTTGTAGACATAACTTTCTGTCTGTGCTGCATTACACGTTTCTTAGATGCAATCACAAGTTTTGTGTAAAAATCTTTTTATTTTTCTTCCTCCTACACAGAGGTGCTCCTCCAACCTCCAAGGTCTTTGGAAATCCAAATAACAGGAATTGACAGATTGATAGTGAAATTAAAGTGGAAGCTTTCTTCACAAACTGCTTCTCTGTTATGCAAATAGGATGACAGAATTAAGGAAAGAGCTTGAATTCAAGCTAACATTTGTAGGCAGCTGCAGACTTTGAATGCCAGTCTTTGCCTTGGCTAGTTCTAGCTCAAATGCTCAGGCATTTATAAAAAAACAAACTTCGAGGGCACTTACAAAAAAACCCTTTCAAAATTACATATAAAATTTTTGCAAGTTGCTCTTCAGAAACTTCCCCTGCATTGTATTTCTTCTTTTTGACAATAGTTCCCCTGCCTTGTATTTCTTCTTTTTGACAATAGTTATGGTCAGCATAGTACATTTCTTTCTAGCACTACAAACATCTGATTATCTCTGATTCCTATTGGGTTTGCAGACACACCTGCCATGTCAGAAAACCCCCCTCTTTTGAAAATGCATGAAGTGTAAAGTTGAATCTGGTGTAAAAGAGTCAGTGGGGGGAGGGGGAGAACTAAATTTTATGTTGTCAGGGGATGGAAGAAAGCAGCCCTGCTTTAAGCTTGGGGAGAGTGTAGGGAAGAGAAAAGACTGCCATTTGTCTTTTCTATATGTGACAAAAACCTGTGATGTGTCTGGAGCCTACTGTTAGACTTTCAGGCTATTTGTAGAAAATTATTTATTTTATTTTTCATTAGCCTGATTTATTTGCTTTTAGACAAAAATTGTAACTAGAAATACTTGGAGAAGTTAGGTCATGCTCGGACCAGAATGAAATAGCTTAACTTAAAGCATTATACATTTTCTTATGGTGAAATACTGGGACTTGGATGCTATCAGTTCACCCATCTTTCTCTGAAAACAATCATATTTATTAATACAATAGAAGCTTACACTTGAAGCAATATGATGTATTTACTATAAGATAGTCAAAAATACTTATTTGTTTTAAATGCAAATTGACCCCAAAACAACATGTGAGATCAAAACTTCTTGGAGCTTTTTATAGCTTCTGAATGTTCTTAAAGTGTCCCATGATTAAAATGTTAAAGGAATAGGGTACAATTGTCACTCCAAGCCAATCGATGTGGGTCAAGAAGTCATCAAAATTGTTTCACTTAGAATGCCTTCCCTACTCGCAATGGTGGTGTGACACTGCATAGAAATGAACTAGTTACTCTTTGGGTAGACCTGGAATGAAACACAGTAGGTGTTGGTGAGACAGAACCTGTGAAGCTTCTCCTGCTCCTTGTAGATGAACAAGTGTCATAAAGTTACTGTGAAATGCTTGGAACAAGATTTTTGTGCTATTCATTTCTGTGACAGAACACTTTTTATTTTTAAGCAAAAGTCCCCCAAGTAGGTGTATGCTCTCCTCTGAAGAGAGAGAAAATACAAAGTTATTTAGTGATTGACTTACTCCGTTTGGAAGATTGTAGGTTGGGAAGAGACTGTTGTAAAAATAAGAAGGCAATAGCACAACAGAAGTTGGTAAAGACCCCTCCAAATCCCAAACTTTGGTGCATGCTAAAGCTTAGTCAGTTTTAGAGTCATTCTGGTGTGTGCTGGACACCCAAACCAGCTTGTCTACTTCAGAATAAGACAGTATTAAAAGATGATGTGCATGTTTTTTTTCTTTATACCTTTCTTGGGATAACTCTGAAAAGAAGGGATTGTGGCCTTGTAAATTGTATCTTAATGCTTTTTGGAACAATAATAAAAACTCAACTGTTTGCCTTGATGTTGAAGGACTTGCCAGTTGTTTATATTGTCTTTGTGTGACGCCAGAATGAAATACCAGTCTGTGTCAAGTGCAGACTGTTTGTGGTAGAAGTTTGTTGAGGCTTCATTTTTATCATGAGCCTGCTCCTTAAAGTGTATTTTGCAAAATTATTTTCAAACACTTCAATATATCAGATCTGCAGCTCAAGACTAGTATATGACCTTGCAAAGTGCTTTTAGTGAGGCTGAATGGGTTAGAGGAGGTCTCTGCTCCAGGCCACAGAGCAGTTATAGCAGATTATTTATTTTTGTGAGCTATGTGTGTACTCTTAACACAATTAAATGTGGGGATTTCATTAATTTCTTTAGTCGAAGTGCTATGTTCTGTACTTTCTGTTCTGGTGAGACTTTTATTCCTTGTCCTTTTTTTTTTAACATCCCAAATGTATACCTTGAGAAAGCTATTGCAATAACTATTTACTAAGAAAGCCATTTTAAGATGGACAAGGTGATGCCTTGGGTGGTTACCTAGAAATAGAGACTAGACAAGAATAAGGGAATACAGGTGGATATTTATTTGAAAGGCCTTCAAAGGTACCCCCTGGAGAGCCAGAGGCTACTTCCAAAATGGACCCCAAGATGGACAACAAGTCACGAGTTCTTCACACTTTTATAGGTTTGGTCCATTTGCACATCAGCATAAATTCACCAATTAAAACTTTAGCTAATGATGTAACTTCTTCAATTTCTCCACCTCTCTTGAGGCCCTGGTTTACACCTTTGGGCCTAGGACAGTCTGAGTGTCCTTGAATAGCAAGCTCACAGAAGCTTTGTTGTGTCTGTCTGGCCTAGGAGAGCAGCTAGCAAGCTACAAGAAACTTCAGAGCTACACACTAAGAGAAACAGAATTTGAAAAAGATAAAAGTTAAAACCTAAGGCATCAAAGGCAGCCTGAAAAAAGATACATATCTGAAAGTGGCAAGTAGGAATGCAGAAATCTTTGTGGCTGATTATGCTTTCTTCAGTATGGATTAGAACATTTTAAATGTTTCTTATTAATATTTCTAGACAGTGACATACTGTCTAGAACCAGGTGTCAAGAACCCTGACAGGTTGTTTTAACAGAAAATTGGCTGACTTCACATACTGAGATACTTCCTAAAGACTTTATTGTGATGAGACAGGCTTAAGTTTGATTACTGCATAATACAAGTACATTGTCTTCAAATAATACAAAAAATACTAAAACAACATTGTATACTCTATATATAGTGTTATTTAGAGTGATAAGAAGCAAAATTATGGTAGAAGGTCACAGCACAGTACAGATTAAAATTTTAATTTACTGCTAATGAATTTGATTTTAGGATTGCATGAAGAAGAGCTTACTAACTTTGCATCTCAGAGGAGTATTTTTGCAGTGATGTGTAAAAGACATTCTAAACACAATTTAAAAGGCTTTTAATTTAGGGTGTAGACATAGAAAAGCCTAAGCTCTCCTGTCAAATTTTAGCCAGGTTTCCTAATGCATGTGGAGGAATCAAAAATGCTTTCTTTAGTTTTGAACAGAACCCCACCTCAGGATTATGCCACTCCCTCCCCTGACACCACACCCCACTCCACCAGTTAGATTTTAGTTTATGTCCTGCTGTTATTTTTATAGAGGTAACACTGCTTTTCACTCTAAAAAGTTGCTTTTCCTTCTTTCCTTGGGAAACTACACACGGGAAACTGATTCATATCCCAGTTTTCCTGTATATAGCATGTCTGCACTACTTGAAAGGGAAACCCTACATAGGAGGAGGCTGAGCTTTTGTTTTAATTACAGAGTTTTTGGTTATTTTTGCAGTGGTATTATAAGAGTTGAATTAGATGAAGGTATCTTGGTGTGTATAGGAATAATACTGCGTAGTAAGCAGTGGTTGCTAGTCCATACAACTAAAAAATATAAGTCCTTATAGCATTTAAATCTTTTGTAACTGTTGTATCAGTTATATCTCAGTGTATAAGTGGTTTTTTACTTAATTAGAAGAAATTTTTCATTGAAATACCACAAATAATTGGTGATACACTGAATCCTTTAATGATTGACCTTTTTACTCTTTCTCATATTAGCATCATCATTAATAATGAGGTCTGAATTGAAGACTAGTTTGTGATTTTGTTGTATCACTCTTCTCTATCACAAGATGATAGATGGGAAGGCGTATCTGATTTGATATCTTTATGTATAACAATCAGACCTAGGGGTTAGGTGCATCTCCTGGTGCTGTCTAGCTATTGAAGTTTTCACCTAGACACATTTCTGGGAAAACTGTACAAAAAAGCAGTAAGGAGAGAAGCACTCATTCAGAGTCAGAGAATTCACTGATTCACTGGTCAGAGAATGGAAGAGAAAATTGTGTTGCATAGAGGCCTGCCTAATGAAATGAAGTAAATAGGGTGGTAAATAGAGCACAATGAATTCTCTAAGCTATTGCAGAGCACTTTACTCTGGTTTTGGAAAAAAAAGCCCCAAACCCCACAAAATGAAAAATCTCTGTGTTTTCTCCAAATCAAAAAATAAATCACATTCTGCCATCCTAAAAAAATTGTTTCTACTACAGCAGGACAATAGGAGCATTTTGCTGTTGCAGCAGATGTTAAATAAAGAAGTCTAGAATATATCTGGTCCTTGCAGAAGCTTTTATGAGACAATGTGCTGGGATTTTCTGCAGTGTTGATGGTTCTGGAGAAAGGAAGCCTGTACATGCGCAAGCACAGATATACACAGCCTGAGAAACAAGCAGGAAGAACAAGAGCTGTCTCTGGTCACAAAACTGCAACATCATTAGAATAACTGAGATGTGGTAGGGCAGCTCATGAGACATTAAATCTGTAGCAGACAGATATTAGCTCTTCAGGAAAGACAAGGAGTAGTGATGCCCATGATGAGAAGGTGTATCTTGTGGGTTAATGTCAAAGGAGAGACCACAAAACATGACACTGTGGAAGGAGCATGCTGCAGGTCACCAATCAGAGTGACGAAGTACATGGAGAAACATGAAACTGTTCTTTCAACAACTGAAGAAACTCTCTGGATTACTGACTGATTCTCATGAGACTGTAGTCTCCATAAAATCTGCTGGAAGTGCCTTAAATAGGAGGACATGAGCAATTGAGTACATTTGTACAAAATGTGAGGAATAACTTCTTGATACAGGTGTGTAGGTACCAGATGGGCTATCCAAGGGCCATCATGCACAGCTGAATTCGTTACTTACAAATAAGGGAGAACTGTAATATTAGAGGCAGACTTGATTATAGCAAGATGAGTTGCAGGCCCTGGACATGGGGAGAGAGGATTTCATCTTGCTTGGGAAACTGGTAGGTGAGGTGCCATAGGAACTTTGAGGGATAAAGGAATTCAGGAAAGCTGACGTGATTTAAGTGTCAGCTAAGTGTCCTTGGCTACAACACAGACTGGGAGCTGAAAAATGGGAGCAATTCTGTAGAGATGCAGGGGACACTGGAAGACAGCAACTAGGGCATAAGTCAGCAGTATACCCTGACAGAAGAGAAAGTCAAAAGGACAAACGAGGGCTTTATAAGCTATAGTGAAGCCAGTAAGCTGACAAAAATTGCTGTTGTCTTCTGTTCATTTATGAACACAAATGTTCTGCATTTAAATACTGCATCCACTTTTGCCCCCCTTCTCCCCCAAAGCAAGAATAATCTAGGAAAAGAGCAGCTTTTGCAGCAGACCATCAAGAAGGCCAGGGGCTGGAGCACTTCTTGCAAGGAGGCCAAGTGAACTGTGCTTACTTAGCCTGGAATGAGATGCCTTCTGGGGTGCAGGATCCAAGGGCAGCCCTCCACCAACCATGAGTAGGTAATCAAGAAAGCACAGCCAAGGAGCGAGAGAGGTAATGGGTATACACTGAAACAGGATATGGGGAGCAGTTCAGACTGAGTATAAGGAGAAACCTTTTCCCAATTGCAAGGCCAGTCCAGCAGTGGAGCAGAGGCTCAGTGATGCTTCCATCCTTGGAGGTTTTCAAGACCTGGCAGGATAAAAGCCCTCAGCAGCCTGGTCTCTTGGTCTGATCACATAGCTGACCCTGTTCTGAGCAGGACTGTTGAGGTCCAACCCAAGTTATTTTATGATGCTCTAACCCCCATGGAAGCAGGCACAGACTGTGGCTCACTGTATTTTGTGGATCCTGTGAGGGAGGATTTCTTTACATCTCTTTCTTCCCAGACTGAGAATTACGAGCAGTTACTGCTTGATGTCTGCACTCGTGCTGAGCACCACATGCACAGCAGCAGTCTGTTGAAACAAGATGTGACTTGGTCTAACTTTTAACTGACAGCTGTCAGATAGATTTTAGGTGTACGTAAGTGATAATGATACAGAAATAACATCATAAGGGATGGAGAAGGGAACTGAGAATTAAAGCCTCTGTGTGCCCTGCCTCTCAGATTGCAAAAACAAAGCAAAAATCTTGTTTGTGGGAATAATCTACCTGACACAGAATTGTTCAATCTCCTGTATATTTTGGAAGATTTGTAATATATAATGCTGTATTAGCAGATATATTTCCCCAATGCTGTATGTAGCATTATGTATCCAGCATTAGCACACACATAAGTCAGTTGAAATCAGGAATTTCAGTAAAAAGCTATAACCATTATTTAAGCAAAACACATTTAAAAAGTCTTGCTTTGAGATTACAGCAGTTTGGCTCTGCCAGTCTTTCGAGGTCAGATTAGGCTGACAAGAGGGGAAGACTGGAGGACTGAAATTCTTGAAAAGTGTAACTTTTTCTTAAAAGTTATACGGGAGGAGCCAAGAATCACTGAAAGTGCTGGAAAGAAAAGAGACTAATTAGTGCTTAGGGCATATCATTGTTTTATTGTTGTTTTGGGGTTGCAGTTCAGAGTGATTTGGAGGGGTTTTTTGTAGACTTTTGGGGTTTTTTTTTTCTTCCCAGCAAGAGGACTTCTTACCAGACAAAAAGATAGCCTTCTTGGTGGGAAAGCATCATTGCTTTCAGGAGTCAGATATAGTCCTCCACATTAATCTTTGATGGGAGCCACTTAACTTGTAAGAAAATAAACAGGCTAGAAAAATAATGTACTTCTGACTGATCTTGTATTTACTGATAATAAAAGTGTTTTATTATCACCTGTCTACAACATGAATCTCTGGATAGTCTCATTCTCATTCTGCTGCTGTCCCTCCTCTCTCCCTGTTTTGCTGTCAGACTCTAAAGTGCATTCTTCTCCCCAGGTAATATTGGATAGCCAGGAAACAGTCATAGATCTGCTTTCATAGCAGTTAGTCTTTGAGAGTTTATAGACTTGCTCCCTGTATGCTCCCTGTGTGGTCATGGAAAAGATTGTATACTCCTTGGTTAAAAAAAAAGTCAAGATCAAATAAATCTGGAAAAGTAAGGGGTTATTTTTCTGTTTTGACAATGCAGTGGAAGTACATTTTCTTTCCTGAAGATCCATGCCAATCTTTCCTTGTTTTTTTAAATCTTTTCTTTATTTTGGCGTCCCTAACATCGTCTCGGTTTATTTTGAGCCATGATAAAACTACATCATCCTATTCTAATGAGGACCAGATGGTGATATGGAAAATCCTCTATAGTTCTGTACCTAAGTGGATACTGTTATACTCCTTCCTTTTTTTTTTTTTTTTTTTCCTTCTCTTTCATGGTATGTTTTTTCCCTGCTTTGTTTTAACAGCTTCTTTTGAAGTTTTGGCAGTGATGCAAATTAATAAAGGAAATAAAAATTAAAGGCTTTCCTTCCTCAGTTAGTTAAAATTGTGGAGTAAGTGGGCAGATAGTATAAAACATTGCTAGGGAAACTCATCCTTTAGTGCAGTAAGACATAGTCTGCTTTTTCATAGATACAAATAATACAGCATTTTCTTCTGTAAGTGAAATTTTCTTCTGACACAACATGGAAATACCAAACGTGTTTGTCTCTTGGAGAAGAAATATCTTACTTAGTTCATTCAAATGATAAGATTTCTACTTCTGAAAATGGCTTTCAAGTGTTCTGTGCTTTCACCTGTTCTTCAGCTCTTGCCTATGGAGAAACATGTATGCATTTTACACTGTATGCACAAGTTATGTCATGTGCATTCACAAATCAGCTGAAGTGAAGCTGCTGTTGAATGTTTTCCATAGCCACAAATGGCTCTAAAGCTCTCAGTTTCATAAGAAAATGCTTTGGGATATTATTTCATCATATATGTTAATGTGTAAATATTAATATCATTAGAATGTAATTTAGAATTACAAAAGGTGCGTGACAAAAGTAGCTGTGTCTGGAAGAAAACTATCAAAAAACTCACCCAAAGCATAGATAAATGCAACTTAATATTACATGTTTTCTTTCCTCTACACTGTCAGCTCTTGGTTAGAGGCAGACCATAGCATGATTGCATTGCTTTCCTGCCAGGTTTGTATTGCCTTAAGAAGTTTGCTTTGAATGGCAATAAATGAAAGTAACAAGGCAGTTTTCTCTTCACGTTCGACAGTTTGTCCTTACATTTGAAATGAAAGTATAGAAGTACCCCATAGCATGCTTATTAATTGACCATATCTTTTGACTAAATTATATTGATTTTTTTTCTGAATTAAAGAAATAGTAACAGTAAAAAAATAAAAGACCTATTATGAGAGATGGAAGATAATTACAACATTTTGATTTATATCCAGACATTCATGTGTTTCTCAAAACAAGATGTTGTAACTTCAGTTATACAGCTGTTTATTATTGGTGTTTGCTTATCACCTCAATGTCTTTTTGAAAATGTACAAAGAAATCATAACATTTATATATGCCCAGTAAGAAACCTTCCAACAGGAGTTTTAAGTTTGTTTCTTATTGGAAGCTGTCTGATAATCTAGGTAACCCTCTAGTGGTTTTTGAAGTTCTTACTTTTTAAGAAACTTCTAACTGAAATTGCTATGATAATGTGACAGGATGCATAGTAATAGAGACAGCTGAAGGATTTTAAACACAAGTTCAACTGAAAAATGAGATTACATGTTTAGCAGAGATAAAGTACAAGCAGTATTTGTACCTGCAAATTAAGGAGACAATGTTTTTGTACAAATGTACACCTTCCATAAGTTATTGTTTTTCTGATACTTGAACTGAATCATGGATTCTACACATAGCACTTTGCTGGACTTCCTTTCCTACAGATACTGAGAGTTTTGTGAGGAAGAGATGAGGAAAACCTGATTTATTTATCAGACAGCTCATGGGTCTCCTCTGACCTCCTCTCCCCAGTTAGTTTTAAATTCCTTAAAATTATAAATGTATTAAGAATGTATAGATGCTATTACAAGATAGGTCAGTAGGGATTTTATTAGAAACTAGACATTGGGCCACAGTCTAAAAGAAAGATGCAAAATGTTAATGGAAATTGGATGAGGAAAAACCAAAACTTTTGAAAACCAGAAGCATTAATGTTTTTTTGATACCTAGTAGGCACCGTCTTAGTACCCCATCTTAAGCAGGTAAAAGGAATTAATAGAATAATAGAATATGCTGAGTGAAAGGGAGCCATCAGGATCATCATGTCCAACTGCTGGCCCTGCGCCACATGAGCCTGTGGTTTGTTCTTGGTGGGGACCTGTATCTTGCACATGTCCTGGTCCTTTATACTGGGACACTTTTTGAGTAATGAGCTAACAGTTGGAATGGAAAAGAGAGTATGAGAAAGTATGAGTAAGGGCAGGGAGGAGATGACATCTCTTTTATTTGAAGATGATTATATTTACAAATACAATTTTGGGGTTCTGCTGTTCTGTTTTTTTTTCATTAATAAATTCAATTAACCCATTACTCAGTCAAAATACTATCAATAATTTGTCAGTTGATCTTAAAATGAAATGATGCTTGAAAGGCATATGTGTGCTGTGTTTGGACTCTTGGCAAGAAAAATGGCTAATGTTAAAATGCCATTGAGTTTCTGAACAAGAAAAATTTTTCATGCTTTTTCACTTTCATTGATAAAAAACAAAAGTACTGACACAGATTTATGCAGTCTTTCCTGTGCCTAATAAAACTTTATGTGATGACATTTTTTCCATCTACAAATTTGTCACCTTATCTTTGTTAGTAAAAGATCAGCCTCTATTATGATACCTGAAAATTTCAATTTTTCTTAATGTCTCAGACACTGAGTCATTTTCTTCAGGGTCTTGTAAATCCCTAACCTTTTCCTCCCCAAAGTTTTTGGTGAGATTTAGTCAAAAGGACTTTTTTTTTAGTTCTATTAAAATGAAAACAATTGTTCCCTTTCTTTCTGGTGAAGTAAAATGTAAGCAAGTTTTGCCTTTCCAGATTACTACCATCTGTTTCCCTTTGGGGTGGGAAATAGCTAGATTTGTTTTCTATTGACAAGACACTAGTAGCGCTTATGACATCACTAATGCATTTGTCTTGAAGCATTACATAAATTGTTTTGCCCCTGAGGTGATCTGGGCTTAATTTGGGGAAATAAATGCTCTCTGGTAACAATTCTATATCCTTATTAGTTTCTGCGCATCAAATGGAACAGAACAAGATAAATGATATCTGTACTGAGGAAGATTAGAGCTATCTGTCTTGCAGGAAAAAAAGCCAGTTTGCTTGGTATTAGCTTACAGATTGTATACTCTGCCTGTTCACTGTAAAGAAATAAATGAAGTGGTTAACAAAGAGAAGATTTTAATAGCTATTTCTAACATGCAATGATTACCAGCAAAAGATGCAAAACAGACTGGTTGCTGCACTAGTAGTGAGACAAATATTAGTTAAATTTATTCAGTTGAATCAATTCTACCAGTATTTTTTGGGGGGGAATACCTGTGACTGGTACATAACATGGTGAATGCAGCTTGCAACTTTTGCCTTGCTTGGAGGTGCACCTCCAGCTTACCCTTACATGTTTAGTCTCCGTTTGTTGGAGGAATTTAACTGACTTCAAAGAAAAAATGCTGAAGCTGCTTCTTGTAACACAACAACTTTTCTATAATTCCTTTCTTCTTAGTAGAGCAAACCTATCATTTTAGTCTTCTGTTAAGTCCACTGAAGTAAAATTTGGTTTTTTAACTTGTTTTCTATGAAATAATATTTCCTGAATGTTAAGTTTGGAAAAAAAAATTCTTATTCAGTTATTAGTCAGATATTGAAATTACTTGATCCTGGTGGGTACCTTCCAACTCAGAATATTCTCAGATTCTGTGTGATTTTTTTCAGTGCAGTTTACGTTCTGGTTTGTGGCTAATATTGTGAGACTCTTTTCTTTTTATGATAGCTCTTTGCTTGTAAATAATTTGTTATCTGTCTTTGTGTGGGGAAGCTTTAAAAATTGAGTTTTCTTTTTAAAGAGTGCAGTTTCTTGCAGTGCTAATAATTTTAATTGCTCTGTGTACTTACGTGAAAAACATTTGCAAACAAGCTTTGAAGCAGCAGGATACAACATTTAGATCTGATTTATTTTAACTGTTTGATCTAGAGCCCCATTTCCTGACATGTCTGTGTGTATGCTGGTCATAGAACCAAGCAGACACTGCGTAATTATTTTAAGTTGTCATCTCTGTATTGCACTCTGGTGACACACAATGGAGGTGTAAAGATAGGTATCACTATTTTATTTTCCATTTATTTTTGCCAAACAACCATTTGCAGCAGCTTCTGGTTTTACCCATTGATTAGGAAGAATGACACCAAGGATAAGTCATATGAGCCTTTAATCTTTCATCTGCTATTGAAATGCCACATGTAGCTGTACTAGCTGCACGGTAACTTTCATACATGTTTTAGAAGGGATTTGAAGATTTTTCTATGTGCGATTATCACTTTTTTTTTAAACTTAAGCCTTATTTTTCATTGCAGCTCTGAGTGCTCAGAAGTTAGAAGTTAGTACTTTTTAGAAGAACGCTTTCAGAGTGTCTGGCCATTGAAAAACTGTATGTGAAAATAACCTGTTACAGGCAGAGTAACCATGGCCTGTATGTATTAACCTGTGACAAAACTGGAGGGTTCTTTTAACATGAGTGTAAGGATATTCCGAGAGTTTCTTCAAGTTTCACTTTTCTTAGATTTAGATACTGATTTTCAGAACTTAAGCAGAGATGGTGTTTATCTGGTTATTTGTTATAAGGTAGTTAATTCCTTTCCTGTCTATCTGTTTACCAGGCTGTCGGTATAACTAGGTCTAAATGATGGTGACATGTAATACGTTCTCCATAGGTTTACTGCCATGACTGCTCTCAAGCTAAGTGTTTGTCCTGCCCAGTATTTTAGACAGGTTGGGTAAAAGAGCGTATGTCCCAGGATGACATGGCGCGCCTTGGCGACCACCTTTTCGGCTAGCTCCGGTGGTCGGCAGCCGGTCCTTCTCTCCGCACGGGAGAAGCTGGTGGAGCTGTTCACGAAGCGGGAGGGTTGGCGAGGTCCGCGGAAGGGCTCGCCCAGCCCACCGATGTTAAAGGCGCAGGAGGAGACGAAGAGATCAGGAGGGGCTCTTTGCAGGGTGAACAGGATGGGTTTATTGGGGCGCGAGGGTTCACAAGTCCAGGGACAAGGGAGCAAAGAGTAGGCACTTGACATGGGGTTTTATACCCCTACAAAAATGGGAGCAGTAAACTGCAAAGGACCAATCAATGTGGGGCAAAGGGGTTGTACATAGGCAGGGAAACATACAGTGAACCAATGAGGTACAGGGTAGGTGGGGAAGGATAACTGGGAGCCAGTGGGGTATTGAAGAACAGACAACTTTCCAGAACGTAACCATTGACGAGGGAAGAAGGGGGCCTATCTACTTAATTTGCCTGGGTGTGTGGCTTGCTGAGGGTTGGCAAACTCAACACACCACAACACCAGGAGAGCCATTAAGCATATTAGGTTGCAAACTGACTCTTTACTGAGAGGTGATTACTGTGTTTTCCTCCTCACAGACACATAGACTTGCACAAAATACACCACTGAGATTGTATTTGATACACATAGACAGTGAAGAAGAGAGCATTTTGCACTGGCTCTACTTTTCATTTCTGTTGAGTATTTGTACACCACCTTCCATCCTATTTGGGGGTACAAAACCAATGTAGCATTGATTCCATCTACAGCATCTGAACATGGAAGAGAGAAAACAAGCTAAGAGTCTAAAGTATGAGAAATTTCTAGTCCAGTGAAGATGTGGCTTGTAATCCAGAGAGGGTTTTTTTTTGCAAGCTGTCAAAGTTGATTAAATTATTTCAGATGAGAATTTTCTCCCTCTGGATTTTAATCAATGAGATGATGGTGTAAATGCTCTTTTATGTGGTTTGACATCATTGTGGCAGCCTGAAGAATAATCAGTAGAAATGATAAGGATGGTTACCACGGACTAGTTTATTAACATTATCAGTTTCACAGTCACTGACCTTTTCCCTCTCTGCCTCACTTCTCTTCATCTGTCATGATTCATTTTGTAACATTGATTTCCTTTTACTATAACTGTTTGTATGTGGCAGACTTCAAAATCCCAATCAGCTCTTACAGTTGCTCACACAGTGCTGAGAAACTACTAGCCGTATTTTTTAAAAAAAAGGGAAAGTCATTTCTAATTGGGTCCTCTTGAGAGTGTTGTAGAATTTAAAATGCCACTTGCTACTACTACCCATTTTATTTTGAAATACTATACTTAATTTTTTAAATTATGCCATCAATATTTTTTGCCAATATAGAAGTTGCTACTGTCACTTTTTTTTTATTATGTCCATAAAATCATGGTCTGATTGTTATAGGATACAAGTAATTGAAAGGCATTCTTGGATGTGTACCCATGCATCCACATCACAAGTTCAATTCTCTTGTGCTATGCACAGCAACCTGGCTAGGAAAATTACAGTATCTCTCTTCCTCCTGTGCTAAAGCTGCACTTGAGAGCCTTTATCTGTAGTTTTCAGTGCAAGTATACTCACGTAAATCATTCCTAAGTTTTTATGGCTATATAGATGGGCCATTTGTGCACTTAAAATGAAGTAGAATTTGTTCCCTAAGATATGGCACTTGGATGGTGAATGGTTGTGCACCTGATATGTGTGATGTGCACCTGGGGCTTGTTTCCTCAATCAGCTTCTCCCATCAATAAGACTTTTCTAAATAAACTACAGAATTCTGAATTATATATTTTTTTGTCTTATTACCTATAAAATTCTATAAAATGTTTTGCAATAAAAATGAATACCTACTGTTCTTAATCCTTACTTCTATTCTGCCATAGTGGGAAAAGAAGTGATTTTAAAAATTATTGTAAAGTAAGTCCTAAGACAGTAGGACTTGGCCTCTTTCATAAAATCTGCATGTTAATAGATCAAAAGACTTTCACTATCCCAGTGTGACTGACACTTCCAATAGAACACAGGCGGAGGAAAATAAGACACAATTACTAGGAAATTAACAGCTGAAAATGGGATATTGATTGCAACTGAAGTCAAACATGGTTTGGTTTTCTTTCATCTAATTTCGAGTCGTCTTTTGTGATAGACTCCTGACTCTTTTGCTATATAGATATGTTTTCAATATCCTGACTTGCTTGAGGTCAACTTAAGGCAGTTGCTTAAGGCACTGGTTTTGCCTTAAGATCTTCTGATAGTTGTTTGCCAGTGCCAGCATATCAAGATATCTTGGTCATTCAAAACTACCCAAGCTCAAGATACACATTTAAGATTGGCGTGTTAAATGGATAAGCATAAGGATATTGCCCATGAATTGTTTGAATTTTTAAAAGACTAGTTCAGAGGAGTTGCCTGAGAGCCCATCTCAGTGTTTAATTTTGACACTTAGAGCATCTAAAATTCATTTAAATATATATACTCTTTTAGAGTCAAGCATTGCTTTTAAACCTATTTAGCTGATCAGATGTGAGGTTTGGACAGGCTAAAGCAGTTTTTGATGGCACAGGGTAGGCAGGTGCCCTGTCTTTTGTCTGCTTTGTTAGAGTATGTCAGAGAGGTGTTCCCTGCTGTGCAGCACAGTGGCTACAGAACTCCCTGAAAAGAGCTCAGATGTACTCTGAACTGCTTTTTCTACTGTTATTGCAGTAAGTTTAAGATGTGTGATGAAACAGTATGTAGCAGGACAACTTTGGCCATAATTTTTGCTCAGTGTTTCCTTTTCCTTAAGGAGAGCTTGAAATCCAGTGGAGTCAGTGTGGAATTGCCTTGGAACACTTGGAACACTTAGACGAAATCTCTTTGTTACTCAGATTCCTGTTGTAATCCTAACAGCTACAGCACTAGAGTCTTTAGTTTTGCGAGATGAAACTATGACAAGTAACAAAAATGATCTTGGAAATGGAAAGCATGAATAAAGATTTTTTTTGGAATAAAGGAGTACAGAATAAAGGGAACTTTTGGCATTTGAGAGAGGTAATCGAGGCTTTGGCAAAAAATCGCATAGGTTCAAAGGAATTTTGGAGCACACATTCATATATTGCTACTAAGTTTTCTCTGTATAAATTATGACTAAATAAAAATTGGTTTACAGACCTCTGCAGCAGTACTGTAGCTTACTTAGGATCCCCAAACATATCTCAGGGCTTTCTTGATGCTACATTATAAGATTATGGACAAAATAAGTCTTGTAAGCTATTCATTGTAACATCATGAAACTTCAGTAATAGCAAGAATTAAATTGTTCTTTTAGCCAAATGTCACTAGACCTGCTTTTTACTGCCTTCTGTGCATTAGTATTCCTCTGAAAGCATTGTTTCTTGGCTGTCATATTTCCCCATATACACAGAGAATGTTCATCTCTAAGATTCATAATTCTAAAATTTCCCTCCAACATGTTTTTTTTTTTTTTAATTAATCTAAATACAGTATTGTGTTTCATCTAGGCAAAATTTTACATCTGCATTGAAGAAGTTTGCTCAAAGGAAAGGAATTATGGACATTTTTCTATGCATTTCATTCCACCATATGTTTTTGGATGGAGGAAGTTGAGGGTTGTTTCAAGTGAAAGAAAAAAGATTTAGTTAGAAAAGAATATGAAAAATGTTTGGTTATGTTTTCTGGCTGCTGTCTGTAATATAGAAAACAAGTTGCTTTCAATTATACCAGGTTATTTATATGAACTATTTGTAGATGTACATGAAAGTACTCTTGGGCTTCTGGAATTTGATATGACAGTCCTGCAGCATGGTGTTTGTTTGACTTTATTGTTTGTGACTTATCTTTTTCTTTCAGCAAATGGGTTTTAAGGAGCTGTCAAAGTATAATGTGTGAGGGGGTTTTGGTGGGGTTTTTTTTGTGTGTATTTGTTTCTAAAGAAATCATATTAGGATCTTTTAGTTTACTTTTGTATGTTTGAACTTACAGCCTTCTTTTTATGCCACGCTTACTTCTTTTTAAACACTGTGTCTATTAAACTGTCTGTTTTTCTTCTTCTCCATTGTTTCCTCTTAGCAAGACCTGTATTTCATCAGCATATCCTTGTCCCACTTCCTTACCATGTGCTTCTTCAAATTGAAGCTCATTTAGGGTAATACTGTGCATCTTGGAAGCATAGGCCCTTATCTGTGCTGACAGGCAAACAAAGGATCCCTTAATACTTTTCATATATGTGTAAACTACACCTATAATCACAGTGAAGACAAAAATAAAGTCATTAAATGGATATTACATGTCATTATTTTATCTTATCATGTCAGCCCTCAGCAATTTACCAGGCTTAGGATATTTGAGAACAAAATGGGTCTAATTAATGGGTAGTGTAGTTGTTTATTTTAGAATTTCCAACTGTCTTGTAGGTGACAAAATAAAATCTAATTATTTTGATATTTTATTAAGTGGCTTGTCAGCCATTATATAATTACTTCTTCTGGGGAAAAAAAAAAACCCAACCAAAACAAAGCAATCTGAAAATTATGGCTATCAGAAAGGTAAAGCCTGTTGATATTTTTTGTGAGAACAACAATTGCAATGTAAGTCTTGAGGAAAGAGAAACATATGAAATAGTACTGTGAGACTATAGTGAATGTTGTTTTTCCTACTGGGTGCAATTATATGTAATTAGATCTGTCCTTTTTTCATTATGCTGTCTCAAAATTATTTCTACCTATCTAGGTACTGAATAAACTTGTAAATAAGATAGCAAGATCGACATAGTCTGAAGAAATAATTAGTAACAATTTAAAAGAAATTGTTCTGTTCAGGCTTAATCAATGGTAATGGAGATGAATAAATGGGTGGAAACCTTAAGTAATTACAAATCCTTTAAATTATTCTTGAGTTGGAAAGAAGGAGAAAAAACATATTTAATTACTTTTAGAAATTCATTAGAAGAGAACTTTCTGAATTCACTATTTGTTCTTTCTTCCCTAGAACACACTTTGTCATGCAGCTGGTATTCTGTTTCCTGTATCTTGTCGAACTTTTCATCCAACTTGCTTAGCTAGCCTAGACATCCAAACCCAGGTAGTCAGTTTTTTTCCCCAAAAGATGAGTTATAAACATTGCTGTGAAGAAGTAGACTTCTTGTTATGTTAACTAACTTCTCCATTCTGGTTTCAGACTGCTTATTTTTGGCACAATTCTTATTTTTTCATCATTCTAAGAAGGAAATTCTTTTTTGTGTTCTGTACAGTTGAGAGGAACTTTTAAGAAATACTGAATTTACTTTACTTAATGAAAATGTACCAGTAGATTTAGATGGGGCATGTAATTTAAAAAATTAAATCTAATAGTCTGCTTTTTTATTCTTCTGTACCATAGAAAGTTCTACTTGGACATGTGAATATATTGAATAGATTGTACTTTTTGCATCATTGTTCTTAATTTTAATTACAGAAGTATTTCCTTATGGGCTTTTGATATATATTCCAGTATCTATAAAAGATCTGTTATCTTCACAGTGTTTTTCTATATTTGTAACTGTAGTGTT
Organism: Eulacestoma nigropectus; assembly: GCA_013397775.1. Lineage (NCBI taxonomy): Eukaryota > Metazoa > Chordata > Aves > Passeriformes > Eulacestoma > Eulacestoma nigropectus. Next base: position 552,870 of record VZTE01002099.1, read on the forward strand.
GCAGAAGAGTTATTAGCTTTATGGTCCATCATAAGGAAGAGAAATCTTCAAAGGCCAAAGAGGTGTCACAATTGACTCTAAAATTACTACAACTAAATTAGAATTAAGCAGAATGAATTGGGAAAGCAACGGAAAGTATGGATCACCATGGAAATGTGAAGGTCAGAGAATCTTGATCCAGAGAGTCCTTCTGAGGCTTGGGGAACTCTCAAAACCTAACACTGCTATTTTGGTTGTCTGGACCTTGAGAGGCATCATTAGAAAGATTCTGCATAAAAGCATTTGCTAATTGACCTAAATGCTTTTTTTGATATAAGCTATTACTGAAAAAGACCATTCTCCATCAAAAGCTGTGAAACATTATCTTCTTAGTTAGTGTTTTGGATTTATAGACCACTGAGGGATTGGCTCAATCTTTAAAATAAATGGATGACTTAATTTTGTTTAATCTCTCTCCCTTCTTTAGCTGGAAAGGCAACTAGTACTGCAGAACCTGATGAGAGAGAGACAAGCAGCCATGCAGATTGCCTGGACACGGGAATTTCTCAAGTATTTTGGGACATTTTTTGGACTTTCTGCTGTTGTTTTAACAGCTGGGTATGAAGTTTATTCCCTAACAGAAAATATAAATATATTGCATTATGTGTTCTGTTAGGTCTTCCTTTTGCATTACAACAAGTAGTTATTTTTATCCAGTAATTGCTCAAAGATTGATCAAATGACAAAGGGACTCTGAATTCTGTAAGCTTCTGGATGTATTTTGGTTATGTGTGTACTGCAGATTTATTTAAAAGCAGAGACATGAGCTGACAATAAAATGATATATCTGAAGTACCAAAAGTCCAGTGTAAAATAAAAGTTGTTTGTGGAAGAGGAGAGAATATTTAAAAGCCATGCTAATTCCTTGATTGTACTGTGATTTAATGAACTATTAGTGAGTAGCATATCCCCATCTGGATTTTTTAATGCAGTGAACAAGTGGACATATTCTGAAGTCTACTCACTTAAATTTGAATCAACTGATCCAAGGGAAAAAGAAGCCTGGCTAATAAGGCTATATTGCATAGGGAAGAACTGGCCCTACAGTACTTTTGTTTGTTAACGTTTTTCTTGTGTTGTAACATGTTTAGAGGGAATGCAGGAAGTACTTGTTGTTTTGTGTACATGAAGACTAAATGCACCTTATGCATTATGGGTTCTCTGTAGACTCAGATGCATTTGGAAATGAACATAGAACCTACATTGTTACATGTTGCAAATGGCTGGGAATATGTAACTGCACATCCATGCTACATGAATTAGATCATCCCATATTTGGTAGATATATTCGAAAATCACTATGTGCATTTTTTTAAATACCCTTGGGTTGAGGAAGGAGGCAACCGGAAGACAAATGTTTCTGAGGAAATTAAGGCTTGTTCTTTGATTAGAGATTTTAGAAGGATACACAAGTCCTAGACAGTCAGGGTCAGCCTAAAGCAACAGTGCTGATGTGCTGAAAGTCCTAAATAATATTTTTCTTTTCTTGCACAGAGCAATAAAAAGGAAAAACCCAGCAGTTTTACTGCCGATACTTCCCTTAAGCTTCGTATTTTCCTATCAATATGATATGGGCTATGGGACACTGCTGCAAAGGATCAAAGGTATGTAAGTCTGTCCTGTTCTCATGTAGAACCAAGCTTCAGGTAACCTGTTACGTTTTTAAAATGGCTGGGAGAAAACTTGTAATAGATATTTTTTGGGGGGGGGGGGGGGGGGGGGGGGAGAAGTGAGAAAAACTTCAGCTATNGGGGGGGGGAGTTGGGGTTCTGAGAAATATTATGTGTCTTTTTTTTCCTTCTGTTAAAATCAGGTATTTTGCTAGTCGAGAGTACTCATTGTACTTTTACAGCATTTCTTTTCAGTTAAGACTGTCATTTTCTCTTGTTTCAAAAGATTTGAATGCTAAGGTTATAAATACAGCTGATGTAAACATTGCATATTTGGGAGAAATGACATATCAAGTGATTTCCTTCTGTATTCCACTCCGATGCTGGTTTTTTTGGGAAGGGGTTAGGTATTATAAGACAGATAAAGCAATACAGACATGAATCATGTCCTTACACCTTCATGACCAAACACAGTCATCAGCTGATGATCTTACTGCAGTGTCCTGCTAAGACTGAAGAAAGGTGAGTCCCAGAAAGTGGGGTCTTGCCTCATAGTTGTCCCTTGTATATCTGATTAAATGATGGGCGTTGAGGTTTATGGAGATTCTTTTATGTTAAAAAGAACATGATTCCTAGTGAAGGAGACCAAATCAGTGAGTGTTGACTCAGCATCAGCATCAGGCCATGGCCTGTCATCTTCACAAATTGTCTTAGTTAACTTGCTTGGTTGTCTTGTCTGCTACTAACACAACCATATTGAAACAAAATTTAAATCTGTTTCAGCTCTTCGTCTTTAGCCTCCAGATCTGACACCTAGGTTTCCTAAATCTGTATGCTTCGCTGAAAGTAATGGTAGGTTAGTTACACAAAATCTGCTGTAGTTCCTGCTGCATGCAGGTGCAAATACATTTAGGTGATGCAGGAATGTATACCTGTGAACATTTCCTCAACTCCATTAAATAAACTTTGTTGGTTTTTAATATGAAGAGTCTGCTAAGCATAGGGAAGAAACACTGGGTAGTTCTTGGAAATCAAAGTGTTGAAAAGGAGATTAGTAATACAGAGCAGAATTAGCACCTGGAATTTAGGATTTGTATGTAATGTGTTTACTGTGTACCCTATGGTCCTGTTTAGGTTGAAGAGGGGCAATGTGGTATCCTATTGCTTTCCGAATAGGAAAAGTCATCTTCATCCCTTCAGATCCATTAGGAGAACTTCAGCAGTATGGAAGGCTTGTGAAAATGTTTTGCAGAAAAGAACCTTTGGAGCCAAATAGAAAATAAAATTGAATATGCCAAACTAACTGTCTTTTCCAGGAATTTTTTTTTCTCTGGAAGAAATGTGGTAGATCCATTATATACACTTGTGAAAGCATTTGGTGTGGTATTACATAAAGATTAAGTTAGTGTGAAAGACATAGAAATTAGTAGACAGGTAAGCATAAGAGTAAAGAAGTTATGTCAAATTTTGTGTTTGAAAAGGAAGGTTAGGCTTTAGCAGGGTTATCAACAATATTCTTCAAGATTTGGTCTGGATCTTCTTTTGTTTTATATTTGAAATTATAAGTAGGTTATACTAATCAAATCTTTGGGTTACAAACGTGATTAGGTTCATCAACAGAGAAGAAATAAACTGTAGTGCAAGAAGAACTGATGGGCTGAAGAAATGAGACAAGATAGGATTCTATTTGATAAGGTCAGCAAGAAACTAGGGACTAATAGGGATTTCTACCTCCGGAGCTCACCAGGTAGAAATGGTAGAAAAAGGGAAAACTTGAATGCAGATGATCACAGAATTAGTATAATCCAGTAGAGGAAATTTAGACTTGAGCAAAGTCTAGAAACATCAAGTGAGGTTTCCTAGTATCGCAGCATGGTTGAGGTTGGAAGGGACCTCTGGAGGTTGTCTGGTCCAACCCCCCTACTCAGGCAGGATCATCTATAGCCAGTTGCCCACGAAAATGTCCAAAAGGCTTTTGAATATCTCCAGGGATGCATATTTCACAACCTTAGTACAAGTAGAGTACAGATAGGAAGGTGCAGGAAAATAATACCTGCTGTGGAAATTTACATGTAATTTAGATCACTTCTGCAAAGGGAATCTGGAATTATCCTGAAGAGCTAAAACTAATAGGGAATGACAAGCTGTCTTGCAAGAGAAAAAAGTGATTAATTTGTTTAGCTTTGTAAAAAGGCATGAGAGATTTGGGTCTACAGATCCTGCTTACGGGATAGGATAAAGGAAAGTAAGAGAAGGAAATTAAACTAATTACCAATATCAGCACTAGTTTAAAAGGAAGTGGAATAGCCTGGATGAAAATCAGGTTCAGGAAATCAAATCTGGAAATCAGGTTCAGGAGTTCATTTTTATTTTAAGGTTAAAATTACATAGTTGAAGAGAAGGTTTTATGACACATGTCCCTGTGTTCCCTCCCATGCCTTCTCAACCACTTCTCTGCTTGTCTATCTGTTTGTTGGTGCACGCTATGCTTCGTCTCCCTGGTGTAATATTGAATGTATACACCATTCCCTTTACTGTTCTTTCTTTAACTGGTCTCTTTCCTCCAGGGTATACCTACCATCAGCCTTATAGCCAATCTAAGGTAACCTGCAATTATTTCTGTGCTGCACGGTGAACCTTGTATCTGAACTACCTTGATCACATAGGTTTGCATCTGCTGCCCTTCATCATTTGGAATCATTTTATAACCCTGAGAGGTTTCATTGTTTCTCTCTCATTAGGCATTTTGTCTCTGATCTTGCTTACAGTTAATTTTTTCTTCTGTCTCTAGCCTACTTGTTCAAAAATTATCTCATGATTTTAGTATTCTTCCACACTGAAATTTTTTCCTGCTTTGTAGCTTGGGCTAATTAAAACCCTGAACTGAACACATAGGGGGAAATACCTGTTTTGAGTTCTGCTTGTGCTGTTGGCGGCCCCAAGTTGCCAGGGCCATGTATCAGAACCTAATCTTTTGGAGATGTCAAGGTTACAGAACAGCCCTCAAACTATGTTTTCTGAACCTCTGAGGACACAAAGAATCAGTCATGGACCTGCTATCTGTGTTCTTGGCCTCGCTGTTTTGCTTTTCCTCCCAGTCTAGGCACACACTGCTGGTGTTTTTCACACAAATTATTAGAGGAGGGGAGGGATTTTGTGGCCAGCCCCTAGTTGCACAGAACTTCTCCAATAAACAATGGAAATCTGGCTTCCTTTTCCAAGATTTAGGTAGCTGAGACCTTGTGTCCTGAGCAGTGTGAGGAGGATGGTGATAGGGCAGTGCTCTAGTACATGTGAGGGACAGGCATAGAGATTTGCCTGTCTACATCTCTGTCACCCAAGAGTTCTTGACATTCCATAATCAGATGCTATATGCAACTGACTGATGTTGTGGTAACCAGTGTTGGATATTACTGATGGTCCCAGGCACTGTACTACTATGAAAATTACAGATTTCAGCACTCAGACCTGTTTTATAGAATGCCCATAATCTTGGCTGCATTGCAATATTCAGTCAGGCTTATCGCACATAAATACAGTTTCAAACCACTGCTGCAACGATCGTGAAGCTGGGACTTAAGGCATAGATAAACAAGATTGGTGGCGTTGTGCCAAATGGCATCAGCCAAAACAAATGCATTCTTTGCCTAATGTTTATCACTTCTTATATCACAATCAGACCACCACAACTTATATATGATGTTCAGTCTGTATCTTTGTTTTTTGGATTCTCTGTTCTAGATGTTTCCGTTCCAGCCTTACCCAGAGAATTGTGCACTCTACAACTTTTCCCTGCTTGCTTCATGTTTAGGTTACTATCTTAGCGAATCTTTGTGTGAGCAGTGTGCTTTGACCAATGCTTCCTCAAGTCTTGTGCTGCCCACATTCTGGCACCTTTTAGGCTAGTCCTGAGGCCAGAAGAAAAATTGTGCCCAAATATGGTACATCTATGATTCTGTGTACAGGTTTACTTTTTAAAGCGTATGTACACCTTTATTTGTATATCTGATCCACTTTCTTTTCAGATTCCTAATTACCCCACCAGTCCAAAATTCCTTAGAGACAACTTTACTGTTATATTGACATCAGCTTGCTTGTAAAATACATAGCTATGACTTGCTATTTTGCTATTGTGGTCCCAATAAGAACGGCTAAATCAATTTCTTAAGGGATTTTTTTCCTTCCTTTGCTTTCTAGCTGTAAGGCTGAGGAAATTGACCTTTTTTTTTTTTTTTTTTTTTTAAGGTGAAGCAGAGAACATACTTGACACACAGAGCACTTCGCTAGAATTGCCGAAAGGACCTCTCACATTTGAAGATTTGGAGAAATTTAGAGTATCTCAGAGCAAATTCTTCATAGAAAAATAAGAAGATGGTATTAAAGCTGTATATCTGAAATGTGATTATAATACTGCATTTCAACATAAATAAATAATTAAAAATTTTGATAAGATTATGGGCCCTTGTAAAATCAAAATTTAATTAATTTTAAAAAATCAGTACTTTCTAAAGCAATTGTCTCATATTATATGTATCTCTTAGAAATACTCATTTTTGCTGTAGTATGTTTTCCTTGTTTATAATGAAATATTGAATTTGCATTGTCTATTCAGAATCCGAAAATAACTTTCACCTGTAGTAAAAATGTCTAGTATTGACCAAACTCAATATAATCAATAAAGATACAGTAATTGGTAGATACAAGTTTGTATAAATATGTAAATCATATAAATAAATAAATATAATTTTCAAATCTATTTCAGGATACACAGCTCAATTTGAAGTCAGGAGCAGGCAGTCAATTCCTTTGAAAAATAAGACACTTTTTATCTGCTGTTCTTTAGGCAGTGAGCTCACCACCTCTGCTTCAAATTCTGGAATAAACAGCTTTCATCAGAAGTAGGTTCAGAAGTAAACACATCACTTGCTAACTGTGTGTTTTACTTCTAGGGAAAACTGTGTTAAAGTATGAGCAGAGATAGTTGCTGAAAAAGAGAAAACAAATTATGTAGCTATTTCCTGAATCTTTTTCATGCTTGTTCGACATTCTGAAACTCAGGATAATTTGTTTTTTGATAATTGAAATCAGTTTCACTACTAAGATGAATATTAACTTAGGCTAACAGCAAGCAAAATTATTAATGTATGTTTTTATAGTGCGTAGATCCAAGTGGACTTACAAGTACTGAAAAACTGAGGGATTTTTTGCAAGCCTTTACTCTACCATGGTATATACTGGGAATATAGTTTTAGTGTACTTTAATGTTCCAATGTCACACTTGGAAAAAAAAATGCATCTTTCTGTATTGGAAATCGTGTTTAGAAACAGATTATGTTGTGTTTTGGAGGGAAATTCTTCTAGCATTAATCTAATTGCAGAATGAAAAACAAATGCTCAAAAAGCATCCAAAAATGAATTAAGCCTAAGCCTGTACTGACAATTTGTTGACTTAAAAATTAAATTCCAGCTGGAGATAATGTCCCAAATATGATTTTGAAGACTACTTAACTAAAATTATAGTAAGACAGGTAAATATATAATGAAACAGAAGTTTCTCAGTATAGAAGAAATTAATAGCACAGTTTCCACAGTTTGGCTTCTGAAAGTGCATTCACTTCTGCATTCAGTCACTTCTGTAATTGGTTCTGTGATCTCTGTGTTAACAATGAATGCACTCTGTAACTGATTTCAAAAGTGATATGTTTTAATATTCAGTGTAATAAAATGGGTTATAATAGCTTGTTTGATTATAATCTCTTGGTGTACACTTCAGCTGTTTAAGATTTTAGGCAGTGAAATTTTCTTGGAGGGTGTGCCTCAGCTCTGCCTGTGGTGCTGCACATGTTCTGTGAGCTTATAAAATGCAGCTGAAGACTACCTCACATTTTTGCCTGTCCTGTAACATAATCCCTCATCACATACTGATGTATTATGTACTACTCCTAGAACAAAAGTACTCTGCTTTCTTGTTTCACTTTGAATAACAGAGTGTCTGCTATGTTTCCTCCAAGTTCTGAAGGCCACCTTGCTTTAATTGTGAAGAAGTTGAAGAACAGTCTTCTATGTTTTGATATCTGTCATCTATTGATACTCTTTCTTCCAAAAAAGAAAAACAATTGAATCAGCTTTTTGGGGTATTTTTATGTCTTCATCTGTGCCTTTTTGCCCACCTTTTAATCCTGTGAAAGATATTTTCACAAGAGAACAGTTTTAACACCCCATACAACAATTTTGCTTATAAATCTTAGAAAATTAGGAAATACCCTAATCATATCCACTGTGAATTAGGAATCAATACCTGTGTGTTTGTGACAGATTCCTGGCTATGGTATTGGGTCAAAAGCCAGTGTTAAAGGGAGCAAAATACTGGTCCAGATAGCAGTTTTAGAGGATAATAGGGTAGCTATAAATTACTCCATCCAAATGGATTTAAATGGGCTGCATAGAATGGGCCAAAAATCATCAAGGGGTTAAGGGTTTGTCACCTTTATTGCTCTCATTTTTTTACCATTTGCTTTACTTTTTTACTTGAAAAATTCGTGCTTTAGTTTTGAAGATGCTCCTTCTTTGTTGCAGAGTTAGTTATTCTACTGCCAGTGTATTAATCAAAATGCTTACATGTGCTGTGCGCAGTAATATCTGTCACATAGTGACAGATACAGAATAATTGAATGGTATCACTTCCTTCAGAGAACAATGAAAGAAAACAGGACCTTATCAGTGACAAGGTTTACTTTGGGCAAATAGATGTTTACAGCACAAGTTGCCCATAGTCATCATATTTGTTACAGAAATAAATAAAACACCTAAAACATCCTGCTCTTTTCTGTCATTTCTGCTCAACTGGCCTCAGCTGTTAGACTTACTTTAATATATCACAACTGTCTTTGTTTCCATGAATCACTGGGGGAAAAAAGGAGAGCAACTCCAGGGAGCTTGTTCTGGCCTAAAGGCACTACCGTTACCACCTTAATCCTGTTGGGTTTTTCTGGTTATAATGACTGATAGCCATATATCCTGAATCAGTATCATTTGAAGCAGGATTATTCTGGAAAAGTGGGAAGTCAGTCAATGGTTAGGATGTCAAAATTAAGCTGATTATGTTCTAATTATGAATATGTCTCATTTACAGAACCCAAGGAAGTGCATGCCACCTGCAAGACGCAAGTGCCTCCCCCTCACTCTTGTTTATCTGGTTGTGATAGGATACATGAATATTGAGGACAAACAAGCAAAGTCACTTCGAGGAGCCCGGTTTGGGCCCCTTCCTTACAAAAAGAAAAGTTGAAAATCACAGTCCCTTCCTGCATGCTTTGAAGTTACCTTATTACTAAACTATACACATACTATGTGATGGTATTTTCAGAAAAAGTCCAGGAGACTGACAAAATCAAGGTGCTGCTCTCAAAATGCAAGTTGTAATTACCCCTGCACAACTTCTATAACAGTATAGTAAGTAAGACTTTAGCTCAGGGAGGAACAGATCAAGGTTTTGTTGTTCAGGAATTTCCGATGAGCAGCCTCCACTTCTGCAGACTGCATCCTAGCAATATCCTGGATGATGGTGCCTACTGTTGAAAAGGTACCATAGTCTGAAACACTTAAAGACTGGACCAAAAAGAAAACTTGTCCAAAACTAGGAGGTTTTGGCTAGGGTAGAGTTAATATTCTTCACAGTGGCTGGTACTGGGCTGTGTTTTGGATTTGTGCTGAACACAGGGTTGATAGTATAGAGATGTTTTTGTTATTGCTGAGCAGATAAGAGCCAAGGCCTTTTCTGCTTTTGGTACTGCCACACTGGCAAGGGGACTGGGGGGTACTTAGGAGGAGGTACAGCCAGGACAGGTGGCCCAAAAGACCAAAGGGATATCATGCTGGTAAATAAAGTGGGGGGGAAAAGGAAGAAGGAGAAAGGAGGGTACATTTGGAGTGATGGCATTTGTCTTCCCAAGATGGCTGAACACCTGCCTGCCCACAGGAAGCACTGAATCAGTTCCTGGTTTGGTTTGCTTTTGTGTGCAGCTTTTGCTTTCTCTATTAAACTGCCATGGCTTTTCTCACTTATAAGTCTCTCCCCAGTCATACTAATTGGGAATTGAGCTGTATGGGGCTTGGTGGCTGGCTGGGGTTAAACCACAACTTTGGTCACTATTTTAGTCCTCCATGGTCTTGTTCTAGATCCAGCTCAGTGTAAAACACCCAAGTCCTCCTTGAAGAGGGGACTGGAGTCTATGACTTCTCTGCCAGCATAAGCAAATCACTCACCTCTGTACACTAGTCTGTAGATGTAAGTCTTTTCTGTGCTCTCTTTCTAGATTGAGTTTTGAGGGGGTTTTTTATATGCCAACAATACTCAAGGGATTGAAAGCATAGCCCTCGTGCGAAAGGATCTATAGACAACAGCTTCAAAGTATTTTAAGAGAGAGAAACTTTTCTGGTTCTCCACAATAAGACTTTTTATAAAAGGTGACAGCAGCCACTTCTTGTCCTGTTGTGCTGGAAAAAAACCCCCAAACAAACCCACAAGCCAACAAACAAATCCAGAATTAAAGTTTACTTTCACAGAGTGCATAGTTCTGCCTGGAGTCCAAAGACCACCACCCTTGTCAGCAAGAGCCTGCTGGGCCGTGCTGGTGAGACACACAGATGTGGAGCTCCACATCCCTAGGATGCCCGCGCTGGAGCCAGGGTATCTCTGACACCTGGATACCTATGGCTGCCACTGAACTCAGGCCTCCAGTACAACAAACCTGAGAGGTATCCAGCCTTTGAAATCCCCATTCAAGTACTGCAGCTGAAGTACTTCTGTGAAAGTGCATTTATTTTACTTTACTTATTTCTGTCTTTTTATGTCAGCCAACATTTTTAGGACATAGTTACGGAGATTCTAGACCTGCAAGGGAAAAAACAGTCGAGATTAAGTTTTTCACATTTTCAAAGCAATTCGGAAGGGCATCGGCACTGCTACCTGGCCACAAACAGGAAAAGCTGAGATCCTGCGGAGGAAAAGGAGCGTTGTCTCCGGGTAGGGGGGGAGCCGGGAGCCCGAGGAGGGAGGCGGAAGGTGAAGTACACCTTCACGGCGGCGTGAAGAGCCGCGACAGCTAGCAAGGGCAGAAAGAGGGGTAGGCGCTGCCCCAGGGCTCCTGGACGGCTGTTTCAGGCACAGGGACCGCCCGGCGAGAGACGACAGCCGCGGCACCGGGGAAGGGGAGGGGG
>VZTE01002099.1:569533-634071 GCA_013397775.1 Eulacestoma nigropectus
TCTCTTCTCTTCTCTTCTCTTCTCTTCTCTTCTCTTCTCTTCTCTTCTCTTCTCTTCTCTTCTCTTCTCTTCTCTTCTCTTCTCTTTTTGCAAGTTGAGTTTTCAAAAACTGAAGGCTTTCTGTGACACTAGGCAGTGTTTTCTAATGGTTTCTTTGCAATGTAGCCAAAAGTGACAATTATGTGTCACTTGATTGGAACAGGTCTAGAGGATGCCATCTACTTACTGCTCACATTACTCGGTGTCCAGAGGTACTTTAAGACCAGAAGCAAGCCTTTTATGTAAAATGAGGTGTCTGACTCTTAGGTAGGGAAGGCAAACATGCTTTGAAGCAAACACTTTGGAGCAGACAGCTCAAAAGGTAAAGGAGTTGGGTGTTGATCCAGATAGCAGAGCAAAAGGACACTGTCTCTGCTGAAAACGCCTTGGGGAGTGCTGCCATACGTACCCAGCAGCATAAACATGAGGACAGCAGTTTAAGGCAACACATTCGGCTTACCATCACAACTGTTCAGAAACATACACTTTTTTACATGGAAAAAGTGGAGGTTTTTTCCCCCATTTCTTTCACAGAGAAATTAGGTATTGAGGAAAACATCATTTTAGCAACTTGATGCTTACAGAACCTCCTTACAGTCCTGTTGATAAAGTCTTACTGCACAGGAAGTGTCCAATTCCTGGATAATCTATTAAGATGTGTAAGCCATCTTCTGAACAGCTATTTCGAGTTCATGAGTAGAAAGTGGTATACCAGCACATTCTCATATTAGCAGTGCCGTTTGTATCTGCATGAGTGCTTTCTGGATGTTTCGGGGAATTTTTTTCAGTAGAGGTGTGGTCTGATTCAGGTCTGACTACAAGCTCTTAGAACAATGCCCCTTTAAAGACATGGGAATAATTCACAGCAATATGTAATAACAGGTTTCCCAGCTCTGTCCCCTGCTATTGGCTTGTTTTAAATATGATGGAACTCAAAATGCAGTTACGCAATGTGTTGTTTGTGGTATACCTAGAGCCCAGTACCTAAAGTAGTGATGATATGTAAGTTCGACCATAGTTAGAATGCTAAATGTGCTACAGAGAACTGTATAGAAAATCCCAGAGACCTGGAAACACATCTGCCCCCTAACTCTAGTCCTGTTTGGCCAGTTCTTTATTTTACCAGTTGTTTAAACCATAGAGGAAAACATTTATATTCATGAGTTACTGGAGATGAACTATCCATTTTTTTTTCTTTTTTAGCCTTCACTTACAGGCAGGAAAAACATTAACGTTTATTTTTGTCTTCTGGAAAAGCTAGGGACTCAGAGCACTCAGAGTTTCAAGAAGAGTTTCTGAGACTACCGTCTTTCCTACTCAGCAGGCAGTAGAGACTCAGTAGAAAATGACAACTCCTTTCCTACTCAGCAGATTGGAACCTGGGTAGATTTGTATCCCATCTGCTGCTCTGCAGTCACTTATGTGTATCAGCAATTAGCTGAAAGGGGGTCCTTTCCTCATTTATGCCATGCTGCCACCACACATGGAATGAATTCTGTCATCACACAGCTTTCATGTATTTTGGGAAAAAACACCTGAGCTGCTGGCTCCTTTCCCTGGATTTTAGTTACAACAGACGTATTTGACTGTTAGACTGCTTTGTGCCACCTGCTTTGTGGTATTAGTTAATGTACTGTAACAGTGTGCTTGTCCAGTACTGTATTCTGACCTACAAACTCTAGAGAACCTGCACTAATGAGAAGGAAAGTCAATTATCTAGCTTGTGCACCAGATTCTTTGTCTTCATCTAAGCTTCCTGCTACCTCTGTTTTTCCTGGGAGTTTCCCACACTGGATTTGAATTGCTAAATGTTCCTCAACTGCAACCTACTCTCATATTTTAATCTTAGAGTGATGTACGTCTATGATTTTTCAAGAGCACATCATTGTTAACACAGCTGAGTGATGTAGTTTATCTCTCATGTGCAGAAAGTCAGATGAGAATCAAAATCCAGCTGCCAACCTTTGTGCTTTGAAAACTCCTGGGTATTTCCCTTCAAAATAAGCCAGCAAAACAGCCCACAGACAGACATGCTGCTTTGCCTTGTCTGGATTGTCTTCCCTGGACTGTAGTATTTGACCTGAGACTCTGCAGGTCCTTCCAGTTTCCATGAGATCTCAGCCAGCAAGTGATGCATCCCTTCTGGCACTGAGGAGTGCCTCATCAGGAGCTGTTTTGTCCAAAGAAGCTGAAAGCAAAGTGCCTCTGAATCAGAATGGGATCTCTATGGTTTCAGCTCTCCAGGCATCATTACTCAGTGGTTCATTTACTGAAGATTTTATTATGTCAACAACCTAGTGTAGTTTGCCTGTGACCATGTGCTTCTGGTATTGCAGAAGTCATTGAGCTCAGCAGCAGCTAGTCCTGACATCAAAGGCCACCGTTGAAATGCTTCTCTGTCTGTGTAGTTTTGAATCTTTTTGTCCCTGCACCAAGAGATGAAGTGTTCCCCATGCAGCAACAGTGTGACAATACAGCTTTTCCTCTTGACCCTTTTTCATCTGACATCACAGCAGTGGGCTGATGGCTCCCATGCAGTGCCATGCTGACCCCAGCAGTCTTGTGCCCTCTGTGCAGAGCTTTTGAGAGGCAGCCACTTGCCACTGACAGGCAAGTCAAAATTCCTGTCCTGCTGACACGTGGTAGCTGTTGGCCTTGGAGCTTCTCAGTAATATGAGTGGCTGGTGTATTCTACAATGGACTGATGACAGCTAGGACATCTTCCTAGTTTGAGGCATCTTCATCCCACAGATCCTTCCATCACTGATACAAGGAACAATGTGGGTCAAGTTACTTGAACAGCAAGGCATCTTTTCAGAACCTCTTCAGGTTCGTAGCAGTATGGCTGTACTTCCACTGCAGAGGAAATTCTGGTTCTTTTCACACCTTGTCAATTTCCTGCATTCCCAAAATTCATCTTAAGTCTCTCAACTCTAGTTCTCTGGGATCTCTTTCACTCTCACTGAGTGCTGCATGAAAGAGAGAACTGTGTGTTTGTCTCTGTGTATCTAAATGAGAGAGCTCAGAAACTGAATAAGCCATGGAAAAAGGCACAGTCTTCTGTATTGTTGCAGTTGTCCAGCAGTCAGTCAGAACTTGTTTGCTAGATGTGAGTCTAATGTAGTTTAACTTTTTACCTTGGTTCAGCCTTTACCCACCTGATGGAAGACAAGTATTCTCAGCTTTGCTTTGGGAAACTTAGATCGTTTCCAGCCCAGCACTGGAGACTGTGTAGGAACACCTTCCTGCCTGTCCACTCAGCTGCTGGTCTGCATTGACTCCTAGAAGTGTGGAGTGTGCGTATCTTCAGAGAGATACACTCACTTTGGAGAGCACTTTTTTTCCCCACTGGAACCTCATCTGTTAATGTCTGCATGTCCTCTTTTCAAGGATTTTTAGACTATGCTACAATTCCTGTCAGTCTTTCCAAAATTTATATGAGGATGCACACCTTCCCGAGTTCTTGCTGTCTCCCTCTGACTCTCCTTTTGGCAGATCCTTAGTAATTGCAGCTTTGTGAATCTACCTTCAAGTACACAAAAGCTTTTTTCTTCATGTGGCTCCAAGCTTGTCCAAAAATTTACACAGGCAACAGCATCTATCTCAAAATTTGTCAGTGAGCTAGGTCTGAGTTTGCAGAGTTCCAGGCCACACAGAAAAGTCATATTGGAAGCTAAATATCAGTGTTGATCAGGAGACAATCTGTTAAAAAAAATTCTAATGATGATCAGACCTGTGTACCTATTCTAAACTCAAGTTTCATTAAATCACAGTGACTTGGGGTTCAAAAAAACCCAAACCACCAGTCCTAGTCATGGTATAGTCCTTTTCCATGGCAGTGACTAGGTCACTCAGAGACACAGCAGGAGCCAGCCTGCACACAGCAGCCTCCAGCCGAGGAGTCAGATGAAGAGTGAGACCTTTACTGCATTGACTGTGAAGGTATAAAAGCGCAGGGATTACTTTGTTCAGGGTCCCTCCTCAGAGGTACCTTGGGTTTTTTCTGTGTTACTGCACCAGGAAAAAATTGCATGAAGGATTGAGATGTCTGAGTCTCTGCTCTGGGAAACCTGGGGTCAAACCAATAGGGAAACTTAGTGTGATTGGATGTGAGTGGGGTGTGCAGAGAGTCAAGCGGGGCACCCATCAGTTCACTGGAGCCACCCACTATGCAGGGGCTTTGATCCCAGCTGTGAAAATTTGACCCCAGCTGTGAAAATCTCTGCCCACACTTGAATGGTCAGACTGGGAAGTTTCCTTAATACAATAATCTCTTAAATTTTATCTTTGAGTCTAAATTTAACCATAAACTTAAATTACAGCTAAACTAAATTAGTTGGCGTGAAAAGGTAATTGGAAGATTCAAAAAAATCCCCACGACACAGTCCCCTGCCATCAATAAAGAGGTCATCAAGGAGCAAGGCTCTTCACTGTGGTATATGGCGAGAGGATGAGAGAAAATATTGATAAACTGAAACACAGAGGTGCAGGCTGGAGATAGAAAGAAGCCTTTAGCCCACAAGGACAGCTCTGGCAGCAGGGCCAGGATCCAGAGTTGTGTTGCCCCCAGCTTCGAGGAATTTTCAGGCCCTGTCAGGGTAATGCCTCAAGGAGCCTGGTCTGACCCTGCAGCTGAGCCTGCCATGGGCAGAGTCTGGGACAGGAGCATTCCTCTGAGATTTCTCCTGCAGGAGTGCTGACCAGGATACAAACCAAGGAGCCACATACAGAGCAGTAATTGATATAAAGACTTAGATGTGGAAGGAAGTATTTTCCTGGTGTGGTCTTGAGAGAGTTAAACTGACACATCTCAGTTAATTATATACAAATACTTATTCACTGTATGATATTGTTCATTATATACTAGCAGATAACTAGCATTTATATATCTAAATACACACTATAATTAGTTTATTACATAGTATAGTAGTGCAAGAGGACAGGAAACAGGAATGGCTTGATGTCTTAAATAATATTCAAAACCATGTCTTAATTTGCATGATAGAGATTTGGTTGGATAGTTCATACAAGCATGTATGGCCAGTTCAGGAAAGCTATTTAAGACTAAAAGGCTCTTTCCAGGATATTTATTCTTAGACCAGAAGCTAGAAGTGAATAAACATTTCTCAGTAAAAACAATGTTTCTGTCATGTAGGGGACTACGGTAGGCTGTAAATAAAGTTGTTAATGGAGATGAGTCTTTCTCTGTGTGATCAAAGGGTTTATCAAAAGCAGAAAACTTCATACTAACGGGAAATTTTAATTACCATTTTGATGTGAAAGTGATACAAAAGGACAAAAACTACACAGAAAAATCAGGAAAGATGTTGAAGCACTCCACAGAAGACGGAGAAAACAACTGCAGGAAAATGTGCTACTTAATTACCTCCAAAAAAAGATCTAGCTGACAATGTGAACACAGTGGGCATCATAAGAAAAAAATGACCAACATATAGTCATTAGTTTGAGAAAATAAAGGAGTATTGAAACAAATAATAACACAGAGAATTTTAACCCCCCCCCATTTCTAGTACCTCTCTCCATGCCTCAGTGTTTACTAAAATTCCCAAGTGTAATTAAACAGAAAAACTGCACCAGTGATCTAAGCTGAGAATTGAGTCTAGCCTAAAGCTGTGGAAGAGTGGAATACTTCTCAAAAGAGGGAAGCATCAATATGTTTTATTGAGGTAAAATAACCATTTGACAGGGCTCAATAAATTTGAAGGAATTTAATGAAGATTAAGAGTGGTTTGATGAGGTTCAGTAAGTTTCATGGTAAGGTTCACCTTATCAATCATTGCATGGAGGAAACAAAAGAGAATTGATTTAGAATTTAGAATGCTTCACATAGAGACACGACATGCAAAGAGGAGGGAAGACCCTGCCGTTGAGTCATGAGGTTCAGAGAGGAGCCCCTTACTTTCTAAACTCTTTGTGCAAGAGTTGTGGCTAGGTCCAGTCTTAGACTTGGACAATGGTTTATGTCTAAAGGAACTATCTATACAATGCTTATAATAATATTGAGTAGCTACAAGGATTAATAGTATTTGACTAATTTTAATTCAGCACACTCTTAGCCCCTTACCGAGGATCTGTTGTGGATTAATGATCTGCCGTGGATTAATGATCTGCCTTCGGCATGGCAGGATCTGTCAGTGTCAGGTAAGGAATCTGAAATCCCAAGAAGTGTCCCTGGTCATGGGGAGAGTCATCTCTTGCACAGTCCAGCTGCAGTTCAGGCAGAGCTCCAGCTGGGTCCATCCTGATGGTGTTATCTATAGAGTGAGGTAGCTGGCTGCTAGTGAACAATAGAAACTAGACAGATGTCTGCATTTTAGCCATGGTGTCCTGTTCCCTGTGTTGGATTTCACACACTTTTGGGTTTTGAAACCATCATCTGAAATATTATCCAGATCACCTTTATTCACTTTTATGAGAGCCAGGGCTTGTTAAGCTAGGTATTTGCCTCACCCAGGCTGGGACTCCAAAATTGCTAATAGTTACCTCTGGGGATTCAAAGAGGATGAGAGAGCTTTCCAGTGGTAGGAAAAAATATATAAACTGTACAAAATTGGACAGAAAATTACAGATCAATAATTTAGTCTAACTGTAATTCAAGGGGCCAGAGGAAATGCAGCAATCAATCAAGTGAACAATATGAGTACTTACAAGATGATGAAAGGCCACCAATGTGGATTAAAAAAAATGAATCAAATCTTGTGGTTAGATGTTATATATTTTGGCATCAAAACTGATAATCTTCATAATTAAACCACGTTTAAAACGGATAATCTTCATAATTAAATGACAGAACAAACTTAATTATTAAAAAGACAAGTTCTGTCAGATCCTATTAATATCATGTTTCTGCTATTTAACAAAGGTGTGCTTTCAAGGAGGACAGACAGACCAAACTGAGTTCACAGCACCTTCCCTTTGGTATAGTACTATCTGACATTTTCATTGCTTGCTTGCACGAAGGTAGACAGTGAAGTTGCAGAAAGAACTGGAGAACAGATGCAGAGGAATTTTCAAATGGTATTGAGGAGGAAGGGACTGGAATTACATTGGAAGATTTCAGACTGGTCTTCAAAAATTAAGAGAAATTACTTCTTACGTTTAGGAACAATCAAAATAATTTGCTATCAAAACATTCTTTTAAATAGCAATGTCTTTGCCTAAGTGAATAGAGGGATTCATACCCTTACGGCAGGTGCTTTTATTCTGAAGGCTGATGTTAAGCTTAAGTTCAACCTTAGATGTTATTTGGGATCTTTTCAGGGGTACCTTCAGAGGTAAGAACCTGCATATGCTTATTTGTAAGCTCCACACTTCCCATGTAAAAACTGCTATATGCAGACTAGATGTTAAGGCTGATTTACCTATTTAATTCATAGATCAGTATTTTTGAGGAGAAGCCAGTCTTAATAGTGACCTGACTGAGAGTTTTAATAACATAGTTAGAAAAGTCCATTGATCTGATTAGAGCTCAACCGGCTGTAGCTCAGGCAACACATCCAACATCCACATTTAATAGCTGCTTTTTCAACTGCTCTTGATGCAATTGTTTAGCTTTTTATTGCTTCATTGTTCTTGTTAGTTAAATTCAATAATAGACTTATGATTGCTAACTGGATTCTTGTTGTGGAGAAATTACAGCAATTTTAAATTAATTGCAACACCCCTGAGCTAGATACTCAGATAAAATTAACTGTTTTAAATAATTGATTTGTTAATACTGAATTTCTTAATGTAGTTTTCTAAAAGTTATGTAAAAATTGTTACAGATAATATAAAGACCGAAGTTAAAATGAGTTGTCTAGGTTCCGTAAAATAGTAGACAAGATTACAATGTCAAAGTGAAATCACTAATAGCTATTACATTTGTAGGATGCTTATTTTCTTTTTAAGAAGTCAGTAATATGATTACAGCTGTATTACAGAGAGGATGGATCAAAATTATAATTTCTTCCACCATGCACCATTCAACCACGTACCACCCAGCTAAAATTGACTGCATATACTTAAAATATTTGTACTGATCACATCTTCGAACTTAAACAGGAATTTTTTTGCTATCCTTGTTTAGGTAGTCTGATTTATGGCAGTTCTGATACAACTCCGAAGCAGTATCCTTTTTTCTCCTGACATGCTTAATCTAGCTTTTGGTTCTCGTCACATTTCCATTTCTTCTGAGAGTCTTTTACAAGGTGGCAGGTACCTTTGTTGAAGTCATCTGACATAATTACTTTCTTATTATTGTCCCTTATTACAATGAAAGAAATTATCTGAGATGTGTGTATAATCAGATTTATCTACACAGGTACACTAGTTCAAGACCCAAGATTGACTTAAAATTTTAAGTATTCTGTTCTGTCATTCGTTATGCAAGCAGAACATGTTTGACATCTTTCTCTCTGTCCAATCATTCAATCTGAAGATCTTAAAATACAGACAATAGAAGTAAATTGAAGAAAATGGTGTTTGGGAGAGATCCAGTGTGTTGGGCCCCAGCTACTATTTATTGGACACTGCTTATTACTAGGCAGCACCCTCAAGGGAGGAGGAGGAAAGGAGACCAGCAAGCACTGTGGCCACTCAAACTGCAGCTGAACCAGTGGAACAACCCCTGCCAGTAGCAGCTACCCCTGTAGAGAAGAAATCCAAAACCAAGTTAGTTTGCTTTGTGAGGCAGGAAGAGGAAGCAGGACCCTCAGCACTGGAGGAAAAGGCAGGGCCACAGATAATTACCTAATCCCCATCCCTGACTGAGCTGTGAGACATGAGAAAAGATTTCAGCCACCAGTCAGGAGAGCCGCTGTTGACCTGTCTGCTCCAATGCTGGGATATTGCAGCCCATGAGATGAAACCAGATGGTAGCAAAGCCACGCAACTGGGATCCCTGTCACAGAATTTAGGCAATGACAAGGGGATTGGGAAGAGGACAGAAACTCAGCCTCTGGAGGTGACTTCTGTCAAATGGGAGGGAAAGACATTCTTTCAAGGAAGACCTAATACACAAAAGGGTGTTCACCACTGCAAACAAAAAAACCACTTCACAAAGATAGTGACCAAAGGCAATATGGTGCGGAAAGCTCCCATGGCTTAATGTCCCCTCCCTCCACCAGTCTGAAAACCACAAAGAGCTGGGACAAAACAAACTTGGAAGATAGATCATCCATGTTGAGCTGCTCATTTCTGTTTTCTGGACTGAGCTCAACTGTGTTTGGCACTGTTCCCCTGGCTTGCCTTGGTCCCATGTGGCTGACTCCAACACCAGTGCCACTTGGCTTGGCTCAGCTAGGGTTTTGGGCTCTGCATGGGTGCTTCCGCTCTGCCAGAGCCAGGGGTGTTCACTCCACTGGGCTCAAAGCAACAGAGAAGGGACCGGGGGTAACAGAGGGGGGCTGAGTCCAGCGGCCTGATCCTGACACCTTCTCAGCTAGGAAGGGCCAAGATGGCACACTTCTGCTTCTTTCTGATCCTTGGCTTCTCCTGCATTTTCCTGATATGAAATCATACCCCCATTGATACGTGTGTGGTATGCAATAAACCATGTCGTCACACCCACACAGCACTAAAAGCTCCATCCCCTTTCTCTGTAACCAGGACACCGTGAAATGTGTGCTGCAACCCAGCAGACCAAGTGGGTAAACCCCTGTGGTATAGTGGATGATTGTCAAAAGAAACATTGGGGGGGGCCTGGCAGATTGATTACCTCACACTCACACAAACCTGCCAAGGCAAGCACTATGTGCTTACAATGGTGGAGACAACCTCTGAATGGCTGAAGAGGTACCCTGTGCCTCATGCCACCACCTGAACACCATTTTGGGCCTTGAAAAGCAAGTCCTGTTGGGGCATGGCAGCCCAGAAAAAACTGGGTTGGACAATGGCACTCATTTCAAAAATAACCTCAGGGACACCTGGGCCAGAGAGCACGGTGTTGAGTGGGTGTATCATATTCCCTGTCATGCACCAGCCTCCGGGCAAGTTGAATGTTACAATGGACTGTTAAAAACCACCTTGAAAGCAATGGGTAGGGAAACCTTCAAACATTGGGATCTACATTTAGCTAAGTCAATACTAGAGGTTCTACTGGTTCAGCTGGCCCTGCCCAATCAAAACTCCATGTAGTGTAGAAGGGAATAAAGCACTGTGGTCCATACAAGGAATGTGTTAGGGAAGACTGTCTGGATTAGTCCTGCCTAAAGCAAGGGCAAACTCATCTGTGGGACTGGTTTTGCTCAAGGACCCAGGTGCACTTGGTGGGTAATATCAAGGGTCCAGTTGTGTATTTAATAAGAGCATTCAGCTCTGTTCAAGGTACATGATGGTAATTTTCATTAAAAGTGGTTGTAATTTTCCTGTAAAGTCATATGGAAAGATGACAAAGTAATGCAAATCAAGACATTAGAATTTCTAACAAATTTAAGAAATGTAAGTGTAGTGTAAGCCACCCGTGTCTTACAGACTTGCATCTCTTTAAATACTGAGAACAAAAGGAAGTGCTTCTTCATCCCACATTAATTTACTTAGTGAAAACCTTCATAAAAAAAGAGATTAAAACCCCTTAGCCTTATTGTTTAGGTAACACCTTTACTTTGATACACTCAAGTTTCTTCCAAAGGATAAAACCTTCATATGGCTATTCTAGGAACGTTAGGAAGTTGTATGTGCTATGTTCTACATCATCAAACAGAACAGCTGCCTTTAGCAGTGATTTAAGCACCAGTAACAAATTTTAGGTGGTGTACAGAAGAAAATGCTGGCAGGCATGTGTCATTCATTGCATTCAGTTATTTTATTTTCACTTTCCAAACGCAAAAGAAACATACAGTTAAGTTTCAGGCATGGATTACACAGTTTTCTAAAAAATATTCCTTTCATGTTTTCTTCAATAAACCATGTGTTCAAATGTTTACATTTCAATCATAAGTAGCAGATATCTTCTCCTCCCTGCTCCCTACCACCAAGGGACTTTTTCTACTTTAATATAAAGTACTGTAAACCTCTTATTCAAAAAGAAAAATTCAGAAAAAAACTTCTTAGTCAAACACCTTTTCAGAATTGTTGTCTGGCATGGCACAACATTTAGAAGTTTCTTTTGGTATAGTAATTCTTGAAATTTTTTCAGCCTGGTTAAGTGTCTGTGAATATTTTAGACTTAAGGCAGACAATACACAGTTTAGAAATATATTAGCACATATTTGTCATGGTATGGCATTTTCAGTAGACATCAGTTTTTCATAATTCATTGTGCATTTCACATTTCAGAAAGCTTCTCCCATGTTGAACATCATCCTTCTTTGTTTAGTCTTGCTCTTCTACGCCTCTACTTTTGCTCTCAGAACTCTATCCTGTAGGTGTTTGTGATTCCTGAACAGCTTGCTTTCTTTACACAAGAGTTACATTTCTTCATACTTAATATAGTAACATCTTTTCCCATACATTTCAAAGCAGCTGGTCAACATCTCAACTAAATGCAACAATTAAAAATTTAATTTTGGGGGAAAAATACAATTTTTACATTTATTTTCACAGTTGTATTCATCACTACATTTAATAACAATTATCTCAACTATGGAAGCTTTTAACCAGTACTAGGACTCGACAAGAACATGGGTTTTTTTTCCTGAAAATTCATTTCTCCTCTGGCTTACTACAAGACTGTTGCAACTTTGTGGAACACTGTGCGGAATATATTTTAAAACTAACTTTGAAACTTAACATATTTATACTGATAGACAACAAACCAATACTACACACCACAATACTTGATTGTAGAGATTCTGTAAGATACATTGTGCACTTATAAAAAATTCTTTCACTTCAAATATAAGTGCAAAGCAGTAGTTAATATTTTAATTCTACATTGTAGTAGCAGTCATGTATACATAAACCAGCACTTTTTCTACCAACAAAACCAAACAGCATTTTTGAAGTGCATAATGATTACACTAAAGCATGACAAATACAATGCCAATTGAAGACAGTTTTTAAAACAAAGTACTTAGTCTACTAATACAAAGGCTATGTAAAAATATGACATTATCAATGCTACTGTAGATCTGAAAGCTTTCAAAAGCAAAATACAGTGTTTTTTGGTGGTGGTGGTTTTTTGGTTTTTTTAAGGTTAAACAATTGGTAGTAGCAAATTAAGCAAATTCACTGCATTTACATCCTCAACAGCTGTTTGAGAAAGCCACTGGGTCTGCTCTGGGACCTAAGTATCAACACTGCAGATGACTATACATCCCCCAAGTCCTAAGCACTACTTGGTCCTATTCTCCCAGCTAAGGACATTCATCCCAAATGATCAAGCCCTCTGCACAGGCCTCTGGTTGTTAAAAAAGACTGTCTCTGACCAACAGCACACAATTACATTGCAGTGTAAAGATATGGCTTTCTCTAAAAATGACATTGTATTAAAGCAAAAAAAAAATAAAACTCCACAAGACACTTAAAAATCATCCTTGAGTTCGCCACTACATGTATGCAATCAAATAGACTATGTAATCAGTCATACTGTAGTAGAACAAGAAAAAAACCTTTTATTCACTTGAAAAATTAGCAGACCGGAAGATTTCTTCATTGCATTACACAAACTTCCCTGAGATTTTTACATAAATTATGTTTAGTCTACTATGTATTTGAAACCAGCGAGCTACTGAGTGTCATACACTGCAAATTTTACATAATTCCTGCATATGTTATCCAGCTAAAATGCTGTCTCGATGCTTTAAAGCTTTATCTCCTTTGTTACAAAAAACAAGTACACATAACTGAGACTACAAATGCAAAGACATTTTTTGCACAAAATTTCAAATCCTCAAAGCAATGTATAGAAATTGAGAAAACATGTGAAGTTGAACAAAGCACTTCAAAGTTCTTTGCAGCTTAAAAACTGACTGTGAAATTAGTTTGGAAAATCATCTACGCAAATGCTTGGTGGCAAGAACACTAGCAGAAATAGTTCTGAATGCAATGGGCAGAGAGAAGGCTGATGCTGCTCTCCCTATTTAGCACTCTCTCGTACTATAAAATAGTAATTTTGTAGGAGTGATTGTGGGAGAGAAACATCATAGTGGTACAAAATACTGCTATACTGGCACCATGTTACACAGTAAGGATTTTTTTTTTTTTTTAAATTTTTTTAAAGTTGAGGTTCTTCAACTTCTGATAAGATGGATGTAGTTAACTACAAATCTTAAGGAGGCCCCACAGCAAGAGTAACCTCTGTTTCACTAACTCACTGCCACAAATTTTAAAAGTGAACACTTCATTTTAAATATAAATCTGGATGTAAGGTCAGTTTGCCAAGCTGTATATCCCCTTAACTGAAATTCGCTCAGCAGAAGTCCAAGAAGAACAAGCATTTTACTTTGCAAACAATAATGCTTAAGTAAAAACAAACAAGATTATTTCAACTAAAAATAAACAAACCCTGCAATTATACTGCTTTGAGATATGAGATTATCCCCAAGTTTTATGCCTCAAGGCAAAACCGAAGTGTTCTCTTGTCCAAAAATTTTTGTTACTTATTTCGAAAGCTGAATTATACAGCATTCAGGTAGCTCTTATCTCCTTCCAGTTCTCAGTAACTGGAATCATGTCCTTGCCCTCCACTGAGTGAGGAGCAATTGCACTTGTAACTCCTCCTTCCAAATAGTCTCATGTTGGGTATTACCACAGAAAAAAATAGGCTTGGGCCACTTCAACACAGAACAGGCTTGATGTGGTTGTGACTGGCCATATCAGATACTGAGTTTTAAGTATTCTTTTTCTATGCTGGAAGGAAGATACTAAGATGACCATCTTAACAGCAAAATGAGGAATTGTGGAAGTGAGGGCATTTTCTAGATTTTTAATCCTGCTTTGAAAGTTCCCATTCATAGATACACTTATGACTGCATGCAAACTACAAAGATGGAAAGAAAAAATGAGCAGCATTTAAAAGCAGTATGTTTCGTTTTCCTTATTTAAACTGAAAACACTGCCTTGTGTAAAATGAATTCACTTCTATGTGTTATCACTGTATCTTCAATTCTATAAAGGCAATCTAATACTCAACAAGGGAAAAGAAGAGTAAGAAGAAATGGATAACGTCTTCGCTTTTTCATTTTTAAATTATAATTTTTGCATGGATTAGTAAATTTTCTGTCTCCCCCAGTTAAGCACAATTTGCTCCCTTTCCCTCTAAATACTTAAGAGTACATCACACAGCCTATTACATCTCTTTGGATATACTGCTGGCTGATAACTGATTCAGACAGGCACATTGAACCACTTCTGTTTTGTTACACAGAGAAGCCAGTTCTGCATCAACAATGAAAAAATAATGAAACTGTATTTACAGACAAAAGTCTTTGTGCAACACACAAAACAGGGTGCCAAGTCACTATATACTCAGAGTAAAAGTATTTCTGAAGTCTTTTCTGGGCATCTCCATTTCAACAAGGAAATACACTGGTTTTTTATCTCTTAGTTTTACCACATTTTAAGTCACCTCTTTTTTGTACTGCCAAGTAAAGCAAATAATGGTGTTGCTGAATGACTACCCATTATTTAATTCAGAAAAATAATTTCTTTCCCTACTGAGAATTTCAGCATGTTCTCATAGTAATAAACATATCCTGATAAAAAAGCCCTAGCAGGATTCCTCAGTATGCAGATTGAGACAGGGTATTTGCCACACAGATTTTACTTCCAGCAAGGATAAGATGTGTGCACATGTACATATGTCAAATATACACAGCTGACCAAGTACATTTTGTTCTGCATTCCAACTCATCCTCTGAAGGAGGGACAGTTTTCTCATCCACCCATGTTTTCCCTTATATGATCCACTCGCTGAGCAAGATCCCTAAAGGTGGGGCGCTGGGCAACGTTATTGTTCCAGCATTCTTTCATGATAGCATAAATCTGGAGAAGAAAAAAAGAAAATTGGTAGTAGGTAAACAGATACCACACATATTTACTTTGAACTGGTCTAAAGAACATGCAGCTTAAGTTCATGCTTCCAAACAACGGCTGCAAAAGAGTGTGCCTAAACTCTTGCTATACCCATCAGTTTATCTGCTTGATCTCAGTGACAGCAAGAACTGAGGATAGGTGGCTCTGCAAAAGCTCTTATTATAAAAGACAATTTTTTTTAAAGTCTGCATGAAAATACACTCAGCTGTTTTTTGAAACTTTTACGTGATTTATGTTATTTTGTTATGGTTTTATATTTTTGCTTGCTCTTCTTTTTTTCTGAAAAGTTAAAAAAAATGACATGACAAACACCAGTATGACCAGAAATCAGATTTACAAAGACAGTAATTCTAAATAAGGCTTCCCCTGCAAAGTTAACATACACTTCTCCACATTTATATATTAAATTCTTAATTATTCTTCATATATAATCAGAAATAAGCAAAAAAACCCCCCGTTACTGTGGAAACTGAACCCACTTTGAAATATATTTCCCCTATAATAGTTACATGGCAACAGTTTTCTTTTTGCCCAGGGATGTACCTTATACCTGGTCTCATAAAACTTGCCAAGCTCTTCACCTGTACTCTTCTCATTAATTCAATCCAGATTGTTATTACCAATTTCTCATACTTCTAACAATTTTTCACATGTTGCTTACGAACAATCTGTACAGCTACCAGGAAGAACAGGAGAAACTGTTTCTTATCTTGCAGCAAATTTGAAACACCTGCATTGACCAAGCTGCTTTAAAACCAAGTCTCAAGCAGCTTGTAAGCTGCAAGACAAAGTGCCGTAAGCTACAGGTATCTGGAAGATTTATTATCTGTGATGACTGGCCTTTCAGGATCCAAAGGGGATGAATACAGTTTCTGACACAGAGACATTTCCACCTTGCTTTGATAGCTGGAGAAATGTCAGATATTGAAATCTTTGAGTTAGTTAAGATACAGTTTCAGTAAAACAGATTATGTATTATCTTATACATATGACATTCAGGTTATCTACAAAAAGCCAAACCTTTACAATTCAACAGTTGCTGTACTGGTACATAAAATGCAAGAAAGGTTCTTCAAAGACTTCTTTTTCCATTCTCTATACATTTTTTCTTTCCCCATGTCTTCCTGCCTCACTTGTACCATTCTTTCTCTTCTCTATTAGACCACGTGACCCTGATGTTTTCTCTTCTGCCCATTTTGAATGGATTATTTCTTGACTTACAGCCAAGTGTGCTTGACTTTAAAGTGATGCAGCAATTAATTTAAGCTGGAAGTTACATATGTAAAAAAAACAACCCATAACTATTTTACTTCCTTTTTTTTCACTACTGGGTCATCTACACAGCCCTACCAGACCAGTTTGACTGAACCTGACTTTGTGCATCCTGCTCTGAAGAACAGAAAACTACAACACTTAGAAGTGGTATGAAAGTATTTCTTAAAGCATCTGGTGTGTAAGTAAAACCAAAAGAACACTGAATTAATTTGTGTGCTCTGGGGACAGCTTTACAGCTATACTTCAGCATCTACAAAGAATATGAATACAATCTGAATTCATATACTTAACTGTGCCTACAGTCTGCGAGTTGAAAATGCTTGACAGTGAATAATATACATGATAAACATGGGCCTTCCATACTTGAGAAGTGAACAGTAACAGAAAGGCAATAATCAAGATAAGAAGCTCTTTAAACCGTGGAATTAAATGTGAAAAATTTTAGGTAGATATTAAGATATTTTTGCTCAATATTACAGATTTCAAAAGAATCCATAGTTCACAGCTTTGAATGAGAATCTCTACGTGAGACTTACACTGAACAAGTTCTATATACTAATCTTATTGCCTTAATACATATATCTTTTTGAAAGAGAAGTGTGAGTGCCTAAGTACAGCAGTCAGTCATAATAGTCCCACTTCATATATTTAGCAAGACTACATTCTGGGTTCCTGAGGCAGTCCAAGCTAAAGAATCAGAAAAGAAATATGATTATACTCATCATGAAACTGATAAAATAACAGCACAGCCATTCCACTTGAATAAATACTTTAGTGGTCCAAGCAGAACAAAATGTAAGTTTTGCATCTACCAGGTACTCACCCCGAGTACCTTTTACACTATAGTATTATTTTAACACAGTACTTCACCTCATCAGGGCATCCATCTGGTCTCGGTAGTCGTCCATTATTCTTCAAAAGCTCTATCAAATGAAAGACAATCATCTGCCCTTGTTTATCATTGCCAATCATGCGCATGAATTCCTGAAACAAAAGGCCAGCTGTAACATATGACCTTTAGAGGAAAAAAGGATGCCACAATATTCTTACCAAGCAAAAATTCTTTATAAGAATAATAAATAGAATAGTACATAACAATTACGAAATTATAAATTACACGTCCAGAGAATATATCAATAATTACAGATTTTTTCTGTGTGTAGAATGGAATAATAATACAGAATAGAATAAAATTGAATGATACACACACAATTTAAAGCACTAAGTGAAAAATCTTTAAAAATGTTGATCATCATCTGATGATCTGGATAAAGAGGAGGCTGATGTTTTCAATGACTTCTATGCCTCAGTCCTCAATGTCAAGTGCTCCAGGTACGCCGCTCAAGCTGAGAAAGGCAGATGGAGGGACTGAGAGAATGAAGACCCTAAGCCCACTGTAGGAGAGGGTCAGGTTCATGACCATCTAAGGAACCTAAATGTGCAGAAGTCTATAGGACCTGACGAAATTCATTCAAATGTCCTGAGGGAGCTGGCAGATGAAGTTGTCAAGGTGAAGTTTGTGATGACTGGAAAAAGGGAAAGATAACCCTGAATTTTAAAAAGGGGAAAGTGGAAGACACAATGAACTACAAGCTAGTCAGTCTGACCTCTGCCAGGCAAGATCATGGAACCAATTCTCCTGCACAATATGCTAAGGCATATGGAAAACAAAGAAGTGACTGGGAACAGACAACGTGGCTTTACTAAGGCTGAAAATTTTTGCATGAGAAATCTGGTAACCTTCTATGATGGAGCTACTTGGACTTATGCAAAGTGTTTGACACTGTCCCGCATGACATCCTTGTCTCGAAATGGGAGAGACATGGGTTTGATGGATGGATGACTCAGTGGATAAAGACCTGGCTGGATGGATGCACTCAGAGTTGTGGTCAATGGCTCACTGTCCATGGAGAGAGCAGTGGCAAGTGGTGTCCCTCAGGGGTCAGTACTGGGGCCAACACTGTTCAACATCTCGTAGGTGACGTGGACAGTGGGATTAAGTGTACCCTCAGCACATTCACTGACAACAGCCTGTGTGGTGCAGCCGACACACTGGAGGAAGGGATGCCATCCAGAGGGACCTGGACAGGCTCGAGAGCTGGGCTCATGCAAACCTCATGACATTCAAGGAGGAGAAGCACAAGATTCTACACTTGGGTCATGGCAATCCCAGACACATCTACAGGCTGGGAGGAGAAGTGATTGAGAGCAGCCATGTGGAGAAGGACTTGGGGATGATGGTTGATGAAAAACTCAATGTGAGCTGGCAACGTGTGCTCACAGCCCAGAAAGCCAAACGTGTCCTGGGCTGCATCCAAAGCAGCGCGGCCAGCAGGGTGAGAGGGGATTCTGCCCCTCTGCTCTGCTCTGGTGAGACCCCACCTGCAGTGCTGCATTCAGCTGTGGGGTCCCCAGCACAGGAGGAACATGGAGCAAGTTCAGAGAAGGGTATGAGGCTGATAAAAGGACTGGAGCACCTCCCCTACAAAAATAGGCTCAGAAAGTTGGGTCTGTTCCACCTGGAGAAGAGAAGGTTGAACAGAGACCTCACAGCAACTTTCCAGTATCTGAAGGGGACCTGCAGGGAAGGTGGAGGAAGGTGAAGGTTCTCTTCATCAGGAACTGCAGTGATAGGACAAGGAGTAATGGGTACAAACTGAGAGGGGAGCAATACAGGTTGGATATTAGGAAGAAATTTTTTACTGTGAGGGTGGTGAGGCACTAGAACAGGTTGGCCAGAGAAGCTGTGGCTGCCCCATCCCTGGAAGTGATCAAGGCCAGGCTGGATGGGGCTCTGAGTAACCTGGTCTAGTGGGAGGTGTCCTTGCCCATGGCAGGGGGGATTGGGACTAGATGATCTTTAAAGTACCTTCCAATCCATAACATTCTATGCTTCTGTGATTAATTAGTTTCAAAAAGATAAAATTCACAGGTGATTCTAAAGAGCTCTCTGAAACATTGAAACAATTTAATGCTTTGAAAAATGCCAAATAGAAAACAGATATTATCATGCTGATGTATTAAAAATGGTTAGCAGGACTAATCAGTAACTACATGGCAGAAAAATTATTATAATTAAAGCCAGCAAAAATGGCTTAGATAAACCTTGCTGTCCAAAAACCCAAAATAACCCACAAAGCAGATTAAAACTTCACTCAGACTGCCAGACATCAAAAGTAAGTGAGGATGTGCTATTAACTGAAATCAATTTCTAAGCACAACATAAAGGAATTACTTCTCCTCCAATGCTACAAAATTTCTTTAATGATCCCTGACATGAAAGTGAGAAACACCCGCTGGCTGAACGCGCAAATGGCCAAGTTGTGAAAACAATGTATAATTATAAAGAGTAAGGGAGTTGAACAGACCACTTTGGTTAATTTTAACAAATTACCTTCTCCTGATACATACCAATAGGATAACCAACCTGATGAAGTGGTGAATGCACATGTAGAACTGATTCATTCAAAGAATAGTCCGCCTGAGCTCTATCACTTTTCATGTCATAATCCTTCTGAAGAATTCTAGGTGTCTGCCACATTTATGTCCATATGCTGGAAGAGCTGTCTTGAGTTCTTCCTTGATACCTCTGATAGCTCATTGTATGGAATTACTAAGAGGTCCACTGATGCCAGGGCAGAGGTATCCTCCAAGTGCATTTTTGCCTATCATCACTATTCAGCTCTCAAAACCACATTTGTCAGGACTGAGACTCTGGCCAAGGGTGAAGCCAGCTCCACTAAATAGAGAAGCCTCAACCCTCCTCTGTTATGCCCATAGAGAACTGCTAGGTGTAACCAAGATCAGGTACCTTATTTTCAAGTGGAGAACTGCTAATAATGTCTTTCTTCACCCACTGTAAATTTGTCTTTAAAGACACCTGTCAACAGTCTACAAAAAGCCACTCCTTTTCTTTCTTGAACTTCACTAACTTACTAACTTGGGTTCTGCTAACATAAAAGACATTTAAGTTACCTTACTTAAGTTAACTTAATTTATATGTATTTGTTTGGCTCAACCTTAAATTTGGAACAGCATTAAAAATAAATGTCATGCAATGGAATGGCTGCATCTGGGATAACTCTCCACAAAGGACGGGAAAGAACAACCTATACTAAGAGATTTTAAAATCTTTTTCAAGTAGAAGTTACAGGATGTATAAGGTATGCACAGACTATGAAGTAATTTTCAGATCTTCCTTCCGTCTTATGGCTTGATACTAGTACCTTTTAGTTACTGCTTCAGACTAGATGTTGTCTTATAAACACTAAGGAATCTCCAGAAAAGGATCAGTAAATATAACAGGATCAGTAAATATCAACCTATTGATGTACATGACAATCTATATATTTTAGAAAATTTAAATAAACAAACAAATTCTCTGAGAATCATAAACTTTATACTTACAGCTGGTGGGCTTTTGCTTTTGTCAATATAGGTGAAGAGCTCATACAAGACCACACCAAAGCTCCACACATCTGAGGCCACAGAAAATTTGCTTTCTGTCAGAGATTCTGGAGCATACCTGCAACATACAGTACAAGGAAAATTGCTCTCTGTAACATGTGTAAATTTGACTTTGAATGTATTTGTTTTACTAAGACAGATCTCTCTTTCATGAGTAAGTATTCTTTATTCATAGATATTAGGACATTCTCATTTCCTTTCAATACCTCCAATTAGTAACTATTCGTTTAATAATAGGTAACTGGTTTTGAAAACCAAATCCACCTTAAACAAACACAGTTATTGATAACTATAACCAAGTTTGATTTTTTTCCAACAAGGTTGTAGATATATTTTTTATCTGTAGTGCAAGTAAACAAGAATTTAATGTGATAAGACCCACAAAGAAAGACAATTATAGCCTTCCATCACTTTCAGTGAGCCTTGAACTGTGTTGCAGGCACTTCTGTAAAACCTGTACATCTCCAGTAACATCTACTAAGATGTCATTTTGTATTATTTACTCTTTAGGTAAACAGTGCCTGAGTCAGAATTAAAATACAGTCTAAAATCGCATGTATGGAATGGCATTTTCTTTTGCCGTCTATCCAACAGATCTCAGCTGGAAGACATGAATGTCCCGTGCTTAGAGAACTAGAAGGCCTAAAAATTTGAAAGCATCCAGGGGAATAGGCCATCTTAGATTTCCTTTATCTCTGAATATGTTTTCTGTTGGATACTATTTCCTTTAAATACGTACTTTTTAGGGTTTTGTTTTGGGTGTTTTTCTGGGTTTTTTTAACATACGTTGCCAAGTCCTAGATGCTACGCTGTGAATTGAAATAGCATGCATGTGACTTTCACAGTGCTGGAAAACTGATGAGGAGCTTGCAACTAAGAATTCCACAACATGCAAAACGAATTGGCTCAAATGGCAAAAACTGAAAACTTGCCATGATTTCACACACCAAAAGAAGACTTACCAAAATATAGGACTTTCACCAGGTTCTTTCACTTTGTAGTATTCTTTATCTTGTGGCAAGACTTTTGTCAATCCAAAATCTCCAATTTTAACTCTGTTCTCATTTTCCACCAAGATGTTTCTTGTTGCTAAATCCCGATGAACATACCTTTTTGTACCCAGATACTCCATGCCCTAGGTGTAAAGATTACAAACAGAACAGGAAAAGAGTTATTTTTACCACTACATGGCTGAACTTTCCGTAAGACGATGAATTAACCTCAAAGTTAAAACCAAAACCAGGTTTGTCTTCTCCGAGGAGTTAATTTTTCCAAGCTCAGGGACTTCCATTAACTGGAGGGAGATAGTCTGAGCCATGTATTTTTTGATTATGTAGCTGGATAACCATTACAGCTCCTTTCTGCACCCAAATGCAGTTTGCTGGTGAGATTCAGAAGGAAAACAAAATTTGGGCTAAGCTACACAATCCGGAACACATGAGAAGATCCATTTAATTTACACTTTTTTCTTCATTTTCTGCATCTGCTTTCCTGATTGCTTCCATGAAACTTTGTATTATGATTCCTTGAATTTGACAACTATGCTCTGACTGTATTCCCAAAACTGTGTGCCTTGTTTCTCTTCTGTATGGACCATTATTCATGAACACAGTTCTGCTTATTGTTATATTTTCACAGATTGCTGTAACAACATTGGTCTGAACCATGTTGTCTTTTGTTGCTGATGATCCCTTCTCACCAATGCACCTAATTATTTTCATTAACAATGAAATTTGGAAGAAGCCAGTGTGTGTAGTGGCATTACTAAAACAAGAAGGTCTTGCTTAGACAGCAATAAATGGAGGACTGAAAGCGATGCTGCACAATGTCAAAAGATACCCAACTCATACATGAACGTAATCATAAAGCATGTTATCATAGTTTTATAAGAAAGCATATCACCCGTTCAACACAATGGAAAAGTTAAATTACACTAATAGCACCAGTGATCTCAAAAGTTCTGAAAATCAACGTTATACAATTCATGCGAAAAGGCTTACTTCTCTCTCTATTATTTTTTTTTTAAAGTGAGAAACCTCAGAGTTCGGCTATAAAGCGCCGTCTTTCTCTCAGATTCTAGTACCTCCCAGCACCGCTGGGTGGCATCGCTGTTCACTCACAGCCCATTCCAAAACTGTTGAAAAACGCCCCATTCCTCACTGCCAGATTATCCAACTGCCATAAATACCAAACCTAACATCTTCAAAGTGAGGCTTCTGTGCTTATGGTACAACTAGCCTATGAAGATGCTACAGCTTTTTGTTACTACGACATACTATTCTGAAAACACCCCTAAAGTTTGATGATAGTAACTTTTCTGTTAGCCTGGAAAGCACCTATTCTAAGACAGATCTTTAACTGAAATCGTGCAAATTCTAAGTGGATATCAATCCTGTGGCATTAGTCTAATAGAAGAGTTTAAATGTGATTTCAAATGTTTCTTTAAAACATTTTTTAAAACAGTCTTTAAAACTGGGCTCTCCAGCAAGGACACCTGAAACACAACATTAAGAGAAGGAAAAACTTTTCCCAGTATAGTAGCAAGGGACCAAAACACAGTAAACAACCAAACACATTCATCATAGGCATGCCTTCATTTCTCTCATAGCCTTCAGAGGAGAGCAGCAAGGCAGAGGTAGAAAGGTTTTTGATCGAAACCCCCCAAGATTACAGAGCAACAGAAATGCACAGCAGAAAGAAGAGATGTGAGATGTTGGAAGAGCAAACATTGTAAGAAAAGCAAAACACCAGCTGAAAAGTGAAACATGATCAGCTAAATGCAGAAAAAGCATTCAAATTCCATTTTCACAATATCGGGTGCTCATTATGCTTATAATTAAGTTGTTTTGGAGTAACAGAATGCCACAGATTAGAGTGAAATCTTAAAGCAATTTATGTAACCTCTACTTTGCAGGTCCTACAGCAACAACACTCCAAAGCAAGGCACAGACACTGTAACTCTTAGATTTTGCTTTCCTTAGAAGTGAAGACATTTTTTTAAGAGCAATTTCTATGCAGATTTCCCACATTTTCATACTGTTTGTCCCCATGGCTTGTCATTATCAAAGCAGGATGTTTTCCCACTTAATATCTGCAGAATGCATATTTTAGCTCCCTTTCTCTTGGCTGGTGCTTGGTTCTTAGGAAGGAATCATCTTATTTGCTATTTTGATTTCTCACCATCCTGAAGACCTGTAATATTTTGGAAGTTCTTTTATATATGTGTATGTACACACATACTAAGATCCTTTTTTCTTTGTAGTTTCTGAATACAGTTCCTTTCCCAAAGATTTCTGCCATATTTGCACAGCCAGCAAAGGCCAAAATCCACCTTCCAGTCCTCAATGGATACCTCAGACCAGGGTCCTGAGACATGTTGCCAGTGTTGTTTCACCAGGCTTTGAATGAAAGCCTGAGGACTTCTACATGCTTCGCAGCTTCTTATGAGAGTGCACAAGGCCAGCATCTTGAGGTCACAGGCTGAGATGGACACAGAATAAAACAGCTAAGTGGCTGCAGCCTTTGTGTGTTCAAAAATCCATGTTGCATCTTCCTTCTATGAAAGATTCAGTCACCGCCCTCATATATAGTGCTGAGTGTTAAGACTTCCAGTTCTCTGCTTGAACAAAGATTGTTTATAGTGACTTACCAGCACAGTAACAGTAATTTTATTGCAGAAATAAGTATGAGATAATTTCTTAGGCTTGTTACTGGAGAATGACTTCTTGTTTTGTAGACAGATCAGAGAGCTCTTCAACCCTCTGCAGTTGTTGGTCATATGTTCAATCCTTTCTCTCTTTGAAAAGACTGACATTTGCCATAGACTTGCTAACATTTTTTGGTTTCCCACATTCCACACTGCTTGCCCATCAAGGAGCTTCTCATGGAGACTACCCACATTGTTTTGCTTCAGTGAAGCACATGAATAGGTGAGATAAGCTGTTAAGGGTGTAGCATTCCTCTGTACATGCAACAGCTTCAGCAGCTAAAAGGTTAGTCCAGTTTCAAGCAGGGAGCCAGCAAGCTCTTTTCACGATGTGAAAGTTTAAATGTCAGGAGAAGATCTTGGCTCTGGCAGAGACTCTCCCCAGATTCTTGTCAGACCCTTTCTGTGACATTGCAGAAGCTAAGTCTTCGGATCTTAACGTGGCAGGGCACAACTACCAGACATAAGAATATCTGTGGGCAACATACCCTAAAAAATACCCTCATCCATCCTAGGATGATGAGAAAGCTGACAGAAGAGCTCACCAAGCTGCTCTCCATCATTTATCATCAGTCCTGGCTCACTGGGACATCCCAGACTGGAAGTTGGCCAAAGTGACACCCATCCACCAAAAGGGCCAGAAGGAGGATCTGGGAAACTACAGGCCTGTCGAGCTCAGCTCGGTGCCCAGCAAGGTTATGGAACAGACCATCTTGAGTGCCATCACATGGCACCTACAGGATAGCCAGGGGATCAGACCCAGCCCGCATGGGTTTAGGAGGGGCAGGTCCTGCCTGACCAACCTGATCTCCTTTTATGACCAGGTGACCCATCTAGTGGATGTGAGGAAGGCTGTGGATGTTGTCTACCAGGACTTCAGCAAATCTTTCGACACCATCTCCCACAGCATACTCCTGGAAAAGCTGGCAGCCCATGGCTTGGACAGGTGCACCCTTCACTGGGTTAAGAACTGTCTGGATGGCCGGTGGTGAAGGGTGCTGCATCCAGTTGATGGCTGGTCACTAGAGGTGTCTCCCAGGGATCTGTGTTGGGCCCAGTTCTGTTTAAAGTCTTCACTGATGATCTGGATAAGGGGATCGAGTCCACCATCAGCAAATTTGCAAATGACACCAAGCTGGGAGCTGGTGTTGATCTGTTGGACAGTAGTGGGGCTCTGCAGTGGTGCCTGGACAGGCTGGATCGATGGGCCAAGTCCAACAGTATGAGGTTTAATATGTCCAAGTGCCAGGTCCTGCACTCTGTCCACAACAATCCCCTGCAGCACTACAGGCTGAGGACAGAGTGGCTGGNCGAATGTACCCTCAGTAAATTCATGGACAACACCAAGTTGGAGGTGAGTGTC
This sequence comes from Eulacestoma nigropectus, assembly GCA_013397775.1. Taxonomy (NCBI): domain Eukaryota; kingdom Metazoa; phylum Chordata; class Aves; order Passeriformes; genus Eulacestoma; species Eulacestoma nigropectus. The sequence continues at coordinate 595,360 of VZTE01002099.1, forward strand.
GATCTGCTGGAGGATAGGAGGGCTCTGCAGAAGGACCTGGACAGGCTGGAGCAATAGGCTGAATCCAGCAGTATGAGGTTTAATAAAACCAAGTGATAGGTCTTGCACTTTGGCCACAACCCCAGGCAGCACTTTAGGCTTGGGAAAGTGGCTGGAGAGTGGCCAGGCAGAAAGGGGCCTGGGGGTGCTGGTGACAGCAGCTGAACATGAGCCAGGGTGTGCCCAGGTGGCCAAGAAGGCCAATGGCATCCTGGCCTGTACCAGCAACAGTGTGGCCAGCAGGACCAGGGCAGGGATTGTCCCCCTGTACTCGGCACTGGTGAGGTCACACCTTGAGTGCTGTGTCCATTCTGGGCCCCTCAGTTTAGGAAGGACACTGAGCTGCTGGAGCATGTCCAGAGAAGGGCAATGGAGCTGGTGAAGAGTCTGGAGCACAAGTCCTGTGAAGAGCGTCTGAGGGAGCTGGAGTTGTTTAGCCTGGAGAAGAGGAGGCTCAGGGGTGACCTTATCACTCTCTATAACTCCCTGAAAGGAGGGTGTAGCCAGGTGGGGGTTTGTTTCTTTTCCCAGGCAACCAGCAACAGGACAAGAGGACACAGTCTCAAGCTGCACCAGGGGAGGTTCAGGTTGGACATTAGGAGGCAATTCTTCACAGAAAGGGTGATTGGGCACGGGAATGAGCTGCCCAGGGATGTGGGGGAGCCACTGTCCCTGGAGGTGTTTAAGGAAAGACTGGATGCGGCACTCGGTGCTGTTGTCTGGTGGACAAGGTGGTGTTTGATCATAGGTTGTACTCAATGATCTCAAAGGTCTTTTCCAACCTAGTTGATTCTGCGATTCTGTAATCTTATGTTTCCATGTCTTTGATGTAGGTATTGGGAAAAGAAATTTAAAAATATTTCTGGTACATGCCTTGAGGGGGTATGGTTGTATTTTTTGTTTTTGTCTCTCTTCCCCTCACTCCCATTTTTTTTTCTTTTCCCAAATTTCTAAACATGCAATAAAATCTCAGGTGTCTCTGGTTTCTTATATCTAAAGCATAATTACACAATTAAACTAGGGAAGGCATCAGCTCTCTTCCTAAGGAAAATGAGATACCACAAGAAAGATCAGATGCTTGTACTGCTTTTCAGGATTTTATGAATTATGTTCAGTACCAAATAATTTATTACAGGTTCGGGCACTTCTATGGCCTCTAGCTCTGCATACAGAAATCTTTGCTCTTACTTACAGTTTAAAGTAAATTGTTTAAACATATACAGGTTGTTATCGTGTTTTATAGCTAAATGTCAATGTTCTGAAAATTCCGTTATAGAAGTCATGAACAGGTTGCCTGAGTGAGTATATTAACTCCTACAATATTTCATTTCAGGTTGTCTTAGGGACAAAAGAGAGTATATTCTGCCTCAGTCAGCAGATAGGCCAGTCTCAGCATCCTATATTAAGATACTCAGAAGTTTTTCCAGTTCTTGACTACATGAATATATATTGCTACCTTTTTTTAGGGTTATGTGGTGCTAGCAGCCCAACAGCATTATAAAAGATACACCAAAACAACCAGTTATTTCGTAGAAAGACGTATATAACTTGAAATGTCCTACCTTGCATATCTGAGACGCATACAGCAAAAGCTTCTTGTGGTCCAGCCTCTCCTTGTGTTTCTGCAGATAATCTCGTAAACTTCCGTACGGTAAGTATTCCATAATTAATCTTAGATTTCTACGTCCTTTTACAACAATAACAAAAAATGCAAATGTAATTTTTTCTGTAATTTTCCAAAGACAAGTTTTTAAAGATAAGTATTTTAAAACATCTATCAATAGCCATAATACAAAATGGACTTAATACAAAAATACTAATTTATGATCTATACATCACTATGCAATTTTTCATACATTAATTATTATGCCACTTATTTAAACTCAACAACAATGTGGATATGCTTGATAAATTAATATATCACTAATCAACATTATCTCATCAATACTTCAGCTACTATTGCTAAGGCAAGGTAGAAGTCCATATGTCTGTGTTGTCAAGATGAAACTCAGAATGGCAAGTGACATTGACTTGTCATCAATTTTACCATCTTTCAAAACAGCCTGATTTGGAACTGAAGATATTTCTTTTTACAGTAAGATCCTGGGCAGAGGAAAAACCTACGTTTTACTTCATCATCTTAAATGGCATCATCAATTCACTCAAACAGATCAATTTCTGAAACTTTTTCCTGTATACTCTTTTACTGTACAGGCTACACAATAATTGGTAATATCCGCTCTGAAATATTACACTGAGGGAAAAAACCAAGAACAGTTACGAAATGGTGCATTCTCCCACTTAAACCCTAAATTCTTTTCTAAGAAGACTTTTTTGCTTTAAAAGAAAGAAACCGGGTAAATAGTCAAAATGATACTTCCTCTAAATTAATCAAATTCTGCAATGAGGTGTCTGAATCAACATCCAACATCCACCTGAGATGTTGTATACATCCAATTGTACTGAGATGTAGTATACAACAGACACTACTTGCTTTGTTTGGTACTCTCTAAGCCCTGGTAAATTTAGGACAAGTAGGTGACTCATAAACACTACCTCTCTGAATTTCTCAGTATGCATATCTAGGTGTATTCAATATAGTACATACCTGCACTGTAGCATACTCCTTTGTATTTAACGATGTTATCATGCTGCAGAGATTTAAGTATTTCAATTTCTCTTTCAAAGTCTCTAAGGTGCTCTTCCGTGCTATGCTGCAGCTTTTTCACAGCAACCACCTCCCCAGTATTATCTTGCAGCGGGTCATACCGGCACATCTCAACACTGCCAAAATTTCCCTAGGTCACGAATGGAAACACTTGGGAATTAAAAACAAGTCCACATCATTCTCTCTTTGTGTTTCTTAGTGTACATGTTTGTTCATGTAGAGTGTAGTTTTTGTTCAGTGCTCATTGTACTAAGGTGATGTGATTAATTATCTAAATGAAATGCCACAAAACTTCCCTGAGACAAAAAAAAAGCAGGATCATAGGTAACATTTGCAAAAGAAACATATTCCATGAAAGGAAGCAGACAGAACAGGAAACAAGGAAAGGGGGTGATGTCCATCTATTTTCTCTCCTTTCACAAATTTCCACTTCCACTGGCATAATCCTTTTCCTGCACTTGCATAAATCCCTTTGTCTTGGTTCTTATTTCTGGTCTGTTTCTTTTGGGCTCCTCTCTCATTTGTTTCAATGTTCTGTTTTCATCTCTTTCTCAATCTATATTGTCTTTTATCTTCTTTTATGCAGCCATGACCTACCACTCCATTGTTCCCCCTATGCTATGCTATCATAGTCAACAACCAACCATCTGCAAACAGAAGTAGTTCTGCTACTTCACTTTCAGGCTGCTTCAGTACTTGAAGCCAAAGGAATATATAACTAGCATGTAAAAATCAAATAAAACAGCAAAGAACCATTCCAGAAAAATAGTACTTGGTGAAGATCTGCCAGCTGCACTTGGTTGGCTGTCTAGGTATGCTTTCACACAGCCAGGCTGCAATGACTTACAAAACAAATGCTGATTTCTAAAGGCAAAAAAGTTCAAGGCCTATATGTATCTCGAAGACATACATCTTCCTTTTGAATTTAGAGACTGTATATTCAGATTTTCTCAGAATATGCATGCACAAAACCCCCAACCCCACTAGTTCTGTGTAAGACTGCTCCAGACTGTTGTTAACTGAATATCAAGTGTGTGTGTATATATGTGTATATCTATATATCTATCCATATAAAGATTATGTCAGGCAGCTCTGCATTGCTGAAATAATTCGCCTTTTGGTGTGACTGGATTCATTGTGGAGGTCAGCTAACTTTCTTCTGTGTAAGAACACTGTGAAAGTGAAAAAAGAGCTAGAAGGAACTACATATGTTGCTCAGATATGACTGAAATTAGTAACCTATAAAACAGAAGTTTCACTGTAAATAATGTATATAGGGTCACCAAAAGACAACTGAAAACCATAGTTATTTCCTAAACTGTTACAGATTTTTGAAACATCTTACCTTGCCAAGCTGCTGTAAAAACTTAAGATGTCTTTCTTCAAATTGTGTTGGGTCCCGATCTTCAAAAGCACCAGAAAATCCAAGTGCACCAATTCTCATATTTGGCAACATATCGCTTTCTGTCAATAGCTCGTAATCTGAGAGGTAGAAGGAAGACGGGAAGAAAGGGAACAGAAGGCAGAAGGCACAGAGTAGTGAACAAGTGAAAGAAGAACCTTATTACAATCACGGTGTATTCTACTTTTGTTTGGCATACTTCAAGCTCAGTAGAATATTGACAATCACCTTTATTTCTATATAGTAATTTGCAGTCAAAGACAATGATGCATTGCAAAAAAACATACTAAAAAGAAAGTGAACCAATAGGAATCAGGATTCTTTTTGATCCTGTTGTATCACAGACTCACCTGGAGTGAACAAACTGTTCAAATCACGTATAATTGCTCTAAAAGAAGGCCTGAAATCTGGCTCATAATCCATGCAGTTGTTTATAAGGTTTGCAAGTTCTGTCCAGTTGGGGGCAGGAAGCTGGTGCCTATCTTCATAAAACTGTAGTTTCTGGAATTAAATAGGTAAGTCGTTTTACATTTCACAACCATGAAGAGTTGCAGAAGCCTTAATATTCTCACCAAAGTAGCCAAAAATTACAGCTCTAAACCTAGACTTGTTATCTCATCAAAGGTCGATTTTCATCAAAAAGCAAGGCTGGTATAATTTAGAGTGATCAGTTCAGAAATTTCCAGCCAGTTACTGGTGGAAGATAAGAAGATAGTGAAATATGAGAAAAATAGTGTCTTCTTTATTGGTAATTTCATAAATCCTCAACTGGATAGGTCCAGCGCAAAATTCTACTGACCTGTGAGCTGGCTGAGCTCACAGCTGTGAAAAGCTTTTTGAGTATTATAAAAGAATGTAGGGCAATTGCTGAAATACTTAGATATCTATAAGCTAGGTCTAGGTAAACCTTGGAGATTATTGTAAGAGCTGATTAAAATACCTGAGAAATCAGATCAGGCTTTATGGGAAGGATACAGTACCTTTATAAAAATAATACTACCAGTATTTTTGTATCATACAGAAGTATTCTTTTTGCCTCCAACTAAAGAAGCAAATACATATGAAGTAATATTTTTATGGAATATGTTTCCCCTCCATCTCCTGCCTCTACCTGAGATAAAAGTTAACATTCCTGGTTTAGCTAAAATAGTAGAACTGTTGCAACACACAAAGTGCTACTGTATTTAAGACGTTCAATTACTAGAATGCCAATTAAAATCCACGCACACTGTTAGGAATACTTTTTGTTTAAAGTGATACATTGCTGCAACAAAGCAATAAAAATATGAACTAGATGATACTGACAGTTCTGTACTTTGTCCTCCTAAAAATCAAAACAAACAACATAAAAACTAACTTCAAATAATCTCTTCTGATTATTATCTACAAGCAAAAATGTCTTTTTCCTACAGTGGTCACAGGCCACACCACTTTACCTGCTGATGTGGTTAAAACAGCAGACATTCTAAATTAGAAGTGTTCAAAGAACTGCTATGACTGCAGACCCAGTAATACTTACTCTTGAAGAATCCAGTGCACTCAGGGGTTTGTCTCCTCCACTGCAGATTTCCCACAAAGTGGTACCAAAACTCCATTTGTCTGTAGCTAAGCTCAGTTGTTTGGGATTCTCAATACATTCAGGAGGAACCCATGGTATTCTCTCAAGAAGAACTGTGCAATCACACAAAGGAAACTTGTTAAGATGAATAATAAAACCAGAAAATTCCCTAACATATTTGATTTGGTAAAAATTACTTTAGTATACATAGGTATTTCACTCTGGAATGTACTATTAATACTTTTCCAAGTATTTGTTCCCACCTAAGAAATCAAGTTATGGAATATGGACAAAAATAAAAATAGTATTTGTGAATCAGAGTGGAGGACCATTAGTTTTATTGTAAAATAAGCTTAAAGGTATAAAACTGCCTTTACATAAATTCCACGTTACATTTTTCTCTGATTTCTAGATTTCCCCCAATGTTACCAAGACTTAATAGCTACCCCAGAGAACCAAGATGTCAAGGAGCAAAAAGTACTTTGCTAGTGGTTGGCATATTATGGCAGAGCAAAAGGCAATATGAAAAGGAATTTTACACTATCTGATTTTTAAGCTATTGCTACTGACTGCAGTAAAAAGTTAAAACACGGGATTGTACTGATTGGATTTAGAGCTCCTTAAAATGAGATCTCATAAGAATAGTGTAAGCTTCACATTAAAACACAGAGAATTTAAATAGTTTACTGGCAAATAATGACACTGCATTACTTATAGGCTGTTAGAGACATTATTTCTTTAGACATCTATAAAAGTACCAAGTATTTTTATTAAAAAGAAGGACCACAAAAAAAATAGTAAGGTTACTTCCATTCCATTAGCCTAACAATCTTGCACACAATTCCAATTTAATTAATTCTGCTGTTTATAAAGCACTGGAACAGTCTTAACAGTGGATGATAATCCAGTATTTTTAACATCATCAAGTGGCTCCAGGTATTCACCAAGAAATGCACTGAAGATGCTTTTTAACTGCCGGTCAGCATTTTCAAAAGTGCATTTGTTTTCACTTCTGAAAGTTCCGGGAAGCTATAAAATACTTGATCAATTACAGGACACTACATTCAGCAGCTCTCTGCAAATGCAACAGACTATATTATACATTTACAATATAATATAACAATAGTACTACCAATGAAAAAAAGTTGAAAATAAGAATAGCAGGATGAATAAAAAGGTCACACAATGGAGAATTGTGGCTTTATTTCCTGTAGTTATTTGCTAATAAAAAAGATACACTTGAAACTGCTTGGCTAGGACTGTGGAGATAATTATAAAATGACAGATAGATCAAGGAACTTACTGTAACAGAATTATTTTAGATTGTGGTCAGAAAAAAAACCCAACTCCAAACTTATTTTTCAAGTCAGCAGCAATAAACAAGAAAGCTGATGCAAAGACTTACTATCTCTGGGCAAAACTGTAATACTGATGCCAGGATCACTCAGCTTTATAAATGGAAGGTTTCCAGACTTCCTGTCTTCCTCTCTGATAAGCAAGATGTTTTTTGCACAGACATTCCCATGAATGAGGCCTTTATCTTCCTATAAACAGAGATGCATCTTTTACATACTGACAAAAGAAGTCTTACTGTTGAAGAGATATTTAAAAACAAATACTGTACAGCATGAGGGAAACATCAGCAAATACAAAAATGATCACAGATTAAGTTGATCAAATTTCAGGCACCTCACTAATTTCTCTCAAAGTTATAGTTTTCAGCCAATTTTCATTATCTACTTGAAGTCTGAAACAATTTGATGTGTGTTAACTAGAAGAATACCCATCCATCCATTTAAAATTAATGTAAAAACATTTAAATTCTGTTAAAGAAAAGACTTATCTAGATATCCTGTCTTGAAAAATGGCCTTTGTGTTAATCTAGAAAGACTCTAAGATTGAGACCTAATGCTCAAGAAGAACGTACTAGCAGTGTGAAGAGTACCATGTTGTCCTCTCCCAGTGGTTAAGCATTAACACCACGAGGAAGTATCATCAAGCATCATGAGCTGAGGTGGGAAGTCCAGAAAGGACTGATTTGTGGGGTAGGTGGGGGGAAAGCATTACTGGAAATGTGTTTATATTTCATGCTGAAACATAAAGCATGAAAAAAGAATGGACATTCAACTACACTTTGTGCAAGACACAAAGTCTGTCTCTGGGTATCTACTGAACAGCTGGTATATGCCCAGCCTATTATCAAATACCCTCCAGAGTTTCAAGAATTCAGGTAATAGCTCAGCCTTTCTACACGCATTAGCCTGAATCACTGGAATTCAGCCAGTAACAAAACTGAACCACTTACCAGAAAGTGCATGGCTAATGCCAACTGTTTGGCTACTTCCAGCTTCCACAAAATATTGATAATATTTTTGTTCTTTTTCAAATATGTGTCCAAGGATCCAAATTTTACGTATTCTTGTACAAGGATGTCTGATTCATAATGATAAAAAGAGTAACAATTAAAACCAACAACAAATAACGAAATTTCAGGACCGATTAATGACTATAGTACTACTCTTTTTTTGATACCTTGTTGGTGATCTATCTAACTATATATTTCAACCTCCGTGGTATCTGAGTACTGCCACAAACACTCTACGTTCTTTATACTTCTTCAGGGTGTGGAAGTTCACCTGATTTCTTCTCAAATGCAAAGTTACTAGATTTAATAATTTAGGTTTAATTATTTAGATTTAATCTTTTACAGATCAGGTAAAATCCAGTGACCATCTTTTCACCCTCACCTGAAAGGTACAATAACGTAACTGCTTACAAAGCATAGTAGTGTACAGCACTATCAATGTGGTGAGTTGAATAACATTCAAGTCATTCACTTCATAGTCGTTTACAATCTATATTCTTACTGAAAAATGGAATGCTTTATTGACAAAAGATGCTTTTCTTGAAAGCAGTCAAGTATCTGCCCTAAAATTGTGTATATGTATATGACATACGCCCCTCATGCAGCCATCTAGCAAATAACTCCAGAAACAAGAACTGCTGTCTTCATCACTTTCAACACAACAATTTCAAATCACGTGACTGAACCCTTGCCCTCAGCTGCAAGATGCTCACACTGGAAATTACTGGTATAACATTTGGCTGTAACAAATAGACAGATTTTTTAACAAATTCATTTTACAGACAGCAAACTCTTCCTTTTTTTTTTGCAATTATGTGCAACAATTTTTATCGAATTTGTACATCAAGTGTGTAAACCACAGAATCAGTAAGAGCTGCTCTTCCTATTTCTTAGTAACTGCCTCTCTTTAAACTGTAATAAGTCTCCTGCCTTCAGAAAGAACCATTTCTAGAGGACAGCTGTGATCTAAAGGTGAAATAAGTAACCATATAACTCTTTCATCAATTTATTTTCAATTATGAACTTGACCTACCCAAAATTTTATATATAGTCCCTGTGTGTGGTAAAATGAGTAAAAAAGAAAAAAACCTATCTGGTTGTTTTGGCACAAGTTCTTGGCCAAACATAGTGCTGTGCCTTTTCCAGCCTCCTAAGAGAGGTAATTTCTGATTACAGAGGTAAATTATGATTACACAATCCACTGTCTCTTTCAGAAATTATTTCTCCCTAATGAAGGTAACTACCTACATAATATGCTCATACAGTTACTATAAAATGCTTCTTTTCATACAAATTTCTAAATTTGTCTGAGAAATAAAGAGTTTAGGACAAACAGACATTTCAGCCCAAAGACTGAATGAAGAGGAAAAACCGTCAGAGATCCAGCAGTGCATATTTTAAGACAACACACATAAGCATATGACAACCATCCAAAATTAAGATTTCATTACAAGATGGCATAAATGTATTTCAGGTGTTCTTAAAAAAATCTTGTTAATACATAGGCACAAAGCAGAAAGCTAAACTGAAAAGACATTCAACTTTTGCAGACAATGCCAAGATTTTACTGCTGCTAAAATTTCATAGTGTGTTTGTTGAATTACCAGGACGTCATGTTTTCAGAATGGGACCTCTAAACTAAACTTCACAAAGTTGTATTTGTGCTCGCAAAGTCAGCATGTGTGGAAAAGAGTGGCAATGTCTGTTTCTAATCACAGTAAATGAAGATTTTTCTGGGTAGCACAGTACCTCCTCTTCTAGCTAACCACAGCTGATACAATGTAAGGCGGCAATTTTTCTGGCATTTCAAAAGCTCATTTCAGAGGCACAGCAAAACTGACCTCAGACAGAACAGACATGACTGAGTCATTTATAGAGGTTACATTCACACTGACTGTACTTTAAACAATTTTTCCCTTTTCTTTGTTTTTACTATTAACTAGTTCTTAGATACCAAGACTAATACTACTGCAATGTGAACATGTATTGGCTGTCCAGCTGGTGTTGAATTTGCGTTGTTGTTTGTTTTTTCCCTTGTTTTACCCAAAAACAATGTCAAACTCTAATGAGAGATGTATAAAAATTGGTACAAAAAGATGATTAATTTCTACTTACTCTCTTCTCCACAGACACAGACTCCATAATTTAACACCAAATGCTTGTAAGAAAGCTGGCTCATCATACTTGCTGCTTCGAAAAAGGACTTTTTGGAAGGAGATGGAGAGATGGACAAAGAAAATATATCAGTGAAAACAAAGCCCCAAAATTCTTATAAATTTACTAAAACCATTTAAAAAAATATTTCAACTTCCATCTCATTGCAAAGACCCTATGAAACATACTTTATATTGCTTGTTTTTGGTTTGTGTTTGGCAACTGTTTCTTGTTTGGTTGGTTTTCGTTTCAGTTTTTTGGTTGTGGAGGGTTTTTCCTAATTTTCTTTTTCTAACTAACTGATAGTACACATTCCAAATAGGTTAACAATCTCTTTTTCTCTGCAGGCAAGTGTATCTCAACATTTTAAAAATAATATTTTTTTTTCAGTGTCAATTATGTAGATAAACTAAACTGAAGGCAAATTCATCATACACTATTCACTTTCTAATTTAGTCTGTCATAATGCACTACTCAGTTTCCAATTTATTTCTTTGTAGCACATAATTAAGTTAAAAGACAAAGTATTAAGTAATTCATCCACTACTGCAAGACCTTTTCCAACTTTATCAGCAAAGTTTCAAATGCTTTTATTTCTTTTTTCATTTTTCATTCTATGCAGTGGCATCTCCACCTACATTTGCCTGTGTACTGATTATTCACCCAACAAATCGAAGTGAAAATGAGAGCATTTTCCTTCGGGTGACTATATTTTTATTTCTATACTCTGAGCTTTTAGTAACTGATTCATACTTAACTTTAGAATATAAATATATTACCCGTGTTATCAAAATTATAATTTTTTTATTGTTTTCAATAGTCTAAGGTGTATGCCTACACTGTTTACGAATACCAGCCATCTGAAATGTCTCTTCCTTTTTTACTTATATTTTCATACAGAATTATCTTAAATAATTGAAAAGTTCACTAAATAGTGTACTGGTTCTCTTGGCTTGCTGTAAACATAGCTAGCTAATTAGAAATTTGAATAAATTATATAATCAAATAAACAATAAGCAGTATATAAAGTTACATTCATATGATAAACACTACTACATCTTGTGAAAGTCTTTAAATTAAATTCTCACATACACAGTCTTGGGCTCAATTACACTACCAGTTCATTAGTTTTTGCACAAAGGCATTTCAGGTCTGCTAAACGCTTCACTCAAAAAGTGAGAAGTCTCAGTAACTAGGGGTGAATCCATGTATGACAAGCTTTTCTCATACATAAATACTTCTGATTATTTGATTTTACTGGAGAATCTGAAGACAGTCTACCCAGAGAAAGTGTTTTTCCATGAATTGTGGTCCCTTGTCTGTAAATAATGAATTTACTGGTTAAGACAATCCTGTGGCCATACCACCTCTCCCCTGGTACTTTGATTGTATAAATTAACTGTTCTCCAGTTCTCAGCGGGTAGCTCTGAATTCTCTCTGAGGTGGCAGGAACAGGGGAAATAAAGTACATAGGTGTACTTCCCAACGCCACTCTTAAATCCATAATCCCAGTGCCACAAGTCCAAGCATGAGCTTGGTTCAACATACAACCCTCTACCATGTAACAAATATTCATTTATGAAGTATACGGGTAACACTCAAGAAAAGAAGAAAGTAATGCTCAACACAGCATGGACAAATGTTATATAGCAGTCAACAATCACACCAACCTCAGAGTAGTTTCTGTGCACTTTATCCAGCACCTTTAAAAGAACTTCAGTTTGATGGAGCTGGCCATAGTCTCCCACTTCTTTCCTCACACCTTTGAAAATCTTAGTAAATGTGCCCTGTCCAAGACTCTCCTCCTAAAAGGAAGGAAGGATACAGACAGAAAAAAATCAAAAATATCTGCCTGTTTTAAAAGGTATCTTAAAAAAAAACCCTGCATAAGCATATGCAAATCTTCAGAGGTGTGTTGGCTGTAGAGGGAAAGGAAGCAACTATATCAGAAACATCTTAAATTTTTGCTTGTTTTTTATTGACTACTCAAGGAGCTCAGAAAATAACTTGCTGCAAGAACCAGAGAGGAAGTAATTCCACTAAATCTGTATTTAGACATCTCTAGAAGCAAATAACTACTATTGCAGTCTAAAGGATGCTTCTTAATTATAAAAAAGGAAGTATTTGCATTACTGGAAAAGAAAATAAAATTTTTTCCATAACTCTACGGAAAGATTACAGCAAAATCTGCTAGATCAGGTAAGATTCTTTTAAACACGTACTGAGGTTTTTAAAACTTGGTGCATATTAAACCAAACGCTTGTAGTGGAAAAAGCAAGTAATGGACTTACGAATATCAAGTCCTCATTACGGATTTTGTGAAAGACCATCTGATTGACATTATTGTGTCTCTGTAGCGTAGGTGATGAAGGTACATCAGAAACGCTATTGCTTCTGAAGACTAGGAGATTTGATTTATCTGGGAGAAGAGGGAAAGGAAAACCAAAGTAAATTTGTAAAATACAAAACTAAACCAATATCATTTCAGAAGGATTATTAATGAAGGGCTGCTAATTCAACACAAACAAGATATCACATTGAGATCAGTTTATTTAAAAAGCCACAGAGTATTTAATTTAAATCAAAGTCTGATATTTTCTAATCAGCAAAAGCATCTAGGTTCACTCATGAGTTTTATATTTTCTAAGTATTCCTACCCCCTTTCACATTTTTAATAACAACTGGGGATGGAAAAGGGGATGTAAATTACCTTCCTTCATATTACAAAGTAGACCAGGTCCGATACTAAAACTAAATCTGAAAAGTATATCTTTGTGGGTATCTGCTCACATCCATGAATATATTTATTCAACAATTTATCATTTTGATGCATATAAATTTTTGGTTTCAATGGAATAATGTCATGAAATTATTCTCTATAATGTGCATACATATTTATTTGTTACATCTTTTCTAAGGTTTTGAATCCATTGGCTATTTTCAATGAAATTTGAGAGGAGTAAAAGTTATATCAAATAGTCTGTTCTGACAAGTTTTTGTTTAAATAGGGACTGATAAAGACAAAGACTAATATTAAACTGTAAGTAGTACTACTTAGAAGGGCAGATGTTTAAAGATTTCATAAAGGAGATAGATACTAATATCAAAGGTAGGCAAAAGAATTAAATGCAAATTCCAGAAAAATCCATTCCTCAGGCAGGAGCTCTAGTCCCTGTGTATTTTTCCAGTGTTAAAAAGAAGCTGAAACCATACTGCAGACTTGGCATAATGCAGCTCAGATCAACAATGACAGAAATTCACTGACATTGTTGGTTCCATTGCTTATGGAAGTATTCTCTGCAATAAATAATCCATTTAGTAGCTCTTTCCTTCTCAACACATGAAAACACTTGACGGAAGAAGAAATGCTGCTGGCACACAATCCACTGCAATTAAGAAACCAGTTTTGCTTCTAATCATGAAACTGGCTATCACGATTACTTCTGGAAGACTATCTTACACCAAATTAAAATTTGGCAGACACTGGAACTGAAAACTATGACTAAGAAGATGAACGAATAGGTCAGTGAAATTTAAAAAAACCCACAAAAATGTATCACAGAAACACAGAATATTCTGGGTTGGAAGGGATCCACAAGGATTATCAAGTCCAACTCCTGGCCCTGCACAAGACCATCCCCAAGAATCACACCATGTGCCTTAGAGTATTGTCCAAACATTTCCTGAACTCTGTCAGGCTGGTGCTGTGACCACTTCCCTGGGGAGCTGTTCCAGTGCCCAACCACCCTCTGGGTGAAGAACCTTTTTCTAATATCCAAACTAAACCTCCCCTGACACAGCTTCAGGCCATTCCCTTGGATCCGGTCACTGTCACCACAGAGAAGAGATCAGTGCCTGCCGCTCCTCTTCCCCTCACAAGGAAGTTGTGACTGCAGTGAGGTGTCCCCTCAGTCTCCTCCAGGCTGAACAGACCAAGTGATCTCAGCTGCTCTTCATATGGCTTCCCCTCCAGACCTTTCACCATCCTCATGGCCCTCCTTTGGGCACTCTCCAAAAGCTTTATATCTCTCTTATACTGTGGCACCCAAAACTGCCCTCAGCACTCGAGGTGAGGCTGCCCCAGTGCAGAGCAGAGCGGAACAATCCCCTCCCTTGCCCGGCTGGCGATGCTGTGCCTGATGCCCCCCAGGACAGGCTTGGCCCTCCTGGCTGCCAGGGCACTGCTGACTCATGTTCAACTTGCCACAGACCAGGACCCCCAGGTCCCTTTCCACGGCACTGCTTCCCAGCATCTCATTCCCCAGTCTGTCTGCACATCCAGGGCTGCCTCATCCCAGATGCAGAATCTGATACTTTTCCTTGTTACACTTCATTCAGTTGGTGATTGTCCTATCCTCTAATTCGTTGACGTCTCTTTAAAGGGCCTCCCTGTCTTCAAGGGTATCAACAGTTCCTCACAGTTTTGTATCATGTATCTACCTGAGAGTCATTTAGTACTAACTTATTTTGAAGTCTTTAATCCAGAAGTTAGAAAACTTTCTGCTTAAAAATAATCTTTCTCTTACCTTTTGGTTTTGGAGGACAGCATTTGATGAACTGGAAAATTATGCTGTCTGAACGGACAGTTTCTGTCTGGTAACAGGTCAAGAGATCCTTGAGATTACTAAAACTTCTCTTTGTTCCACTAAGATTATATTCTCCATTCTCATTCTTCGTAATTAAGCAGTGCTTATAATCTGTAGTACTGTCACGCTGCAGAAAATTTTCCATTAAAAATGAAATTGATGAAATTGATATTTAATATTTGAAAGCTTATTTAAATGTATAGCACTCTACTAATTAAGGAAATGATGCTTCAGGAAAATAAGATCATAATTTGTTATTTTGTTCTCACTATGTAATATGGATTCTGAGAAAACATGACTCTACTCCCATCACTGGAACTAGCATGCTGATGCTAGAGAAAAACAAATGTTAATGAAATCTAAAAAGATGAAGCTGAGAAAACAGATAATGGATCCTAGGAAAAATCCTTCAGAGCTATTAATGAAAGCTTATTCTCCCTGACATGGGGTTACATCAAACTAAAATTCTGTTGGAAGCAATATCCCTAATGCTTACAACTCAACATTTGTTTGGCAGGCATTTGGAGATCTCAGCTGTAGTTCTGCTTTCCTGTCATCTCCAGTACAGTTCTAAGAAACTACTTCCTAATAGAGATTTTCAATATGCACTGAATTATTTTTACAATGAGTCTTGAAAAGATACCATTAAACATTTTTAAACAAGATGAGCTCTTAATAGTGCTTTTGTGGTCCTGTATCTCAATACTGCAGGAAATGTTCCAGCAAATTCTGAATATAAAAAGCCTTCCAATGACTTGCACAAGACTCAGAAAAAGGAAAAAAAAGTTGTGGCAAAGTCACTTAAAGGCAACGGTAGTCTTCTCTCACAAGCTTGACTCTCAGCTTGCCTCTCTAAGCTTGTTCAGGAACTGATTTCTTTGTCTACAAAATTCCCTATCAAATATACTTCACTGACTGGACACTACATTTCTCCATTCACACATCAGCATTACTTGGTCATTTTCAGAGATGTACTTATCTCTGACAGTATTAGCAAACTTGATAGCTTGCTGTACACCAGCACGAAAATTAACATTTTACCTTCCCTAGCTAAAAACACCAAGGTAGCTCTGCTAATGTAATTAAAGAGAAACCCATTCTTGAAACAAGAGCATGCAATTATTTAACAGCAATATTAAAGCATTATATTATCACCAGCTGCAATGTCACAGAGAAGAGGTACATCTGGTTCTCTGGCTGCATGAGAACCATATGCATTTCCAGGGTGGCTTTCTCTCTAGCTAACACCAGATATACCCAGGAGATGTGTATTGATGTAACAGCTGCCAAATAATACAGCTGGCCCAGCACTGGGGATGGGGACAGGACCCAAACCCAGAGGAACCTGTGAAGGAGACACTCTCAGATCATCAAAGGCTGTACATGCTGTACATGTAATGAAGCCCCACTTGTGAAGGGAGAGGAGGTGTGTAGAAAACCCAGGGGAAAAACTCAACTAAAAACCTCCAAACTTAAAAAAAATAGAAAATCCATCAAATTGCTCCATCTCCCAAATATTTACCACAGATCCCAAGATCCACGCCACTATCTCCAGAACTTTTCAGCTCTCTTCCCTCAGCCTGTCTTGGTCTCCTCGGCATGTGGTACGTGCATTAGCAATTCTATACCAACTCTGATGTTTCTCACAAGACCCTGAAAGTTGACCAGTCTGACAAAAGTAGCTATAGAATATACACATCAGACAAACGTTCTGGAGGGAAAATTCAGAATCATTTACTGAACATCTCAGGCTCATTGTTATATCACAACAAAGATTAAATAGGCACTAAGACAGAATACAAACCTCTATAGCAAAGGTAAGGAAGTATTTTTTAAAATCTTTAGGACTGCAGCGAAGGACGTAGAAACCAGTCTGATTACCCGCTTTCTTCAGTTTACTGATAGCAAAGTCCATGCTACAGCAGAAAGAAAATGTTTAATATTGCATCATTTCAAAATTCATGAATATCAGAGGTTGAGTAATGAGCAATATTAACAGATACTTAATAGAACAACAATTCAAATGTAAAATTTTGTACAGCTTTCTTTAAGTTAGTATCTTTGCCCTTTATTTTCCAATATATAGGGTGGTTGCTTATGTAAAGAGCAGTATATTAAAAATTTTTAATATGATTTATCCAATGAGAAATGTTAGGGGCTAAAAAAAGTATATTCCCCACAGCTTATGATATGGTTTTCAACATGCATTATGAAAGAAGCTATAATAAAATTGCCTAACAAATCAGCTAGAATTAGCAAAACATTTCTCTGGGTGAAAAAGGTGGGTTTAACTAGGAAAGGGCTAACAAGAAAGAAGAGTTGAAATAAAACAACACTCGTTATAATAAGAACAAATTTCTTCTTAAAACAAGCCTTGCTAACTGACTATTTCTATCCATATCAAGGAATGATCTTTCCCCTTAACTTTTATAACATGTCAAGAAGGCACTGTATTTTACAAAGTGAAAAATAAGAGGAAAAATATAAAGCATTTTATGTTATATAAGTGCAATAAAAAAACCATTTTACGATGCCTACCACAGTTCACAGATAACTAAAGCTCATCTTCCAAAAATAATACCACATTGTATTACTAAAAAATACTTACAAAATTGGTCCATGACAGTTGCTTTGGATATTTTCAAGGACTGATGGTGGTGCTACTTCTTTACAGAGATAATGATGGGCATCCGCTGTTAATCTGTAATATCCATCAATTAATGATACGAAGGAGAGAGCTTCTCTTAATGACTGAAATTCAGCCTCCTGTTCAATTGCCAGAGAACAATGGGGTTGGGGGGGGAGAGAGAAAATTTCAATTTTTAAAAGGCAATAGAAAATTCCTGGGTATGATAATGCTATAAAAGATATGCATATATGCGTACATTAAAAACACGACTAAAAA
Organism: Eulacestoma nigropectus; assembly: GCA_013397775.1. Classification (NCBI taxonomy): domain Eukaryota; kingdom Metazoa; phylum Chordata; class Aves; order Passeriformes; genus Eulacestoma; species Eulacestoma nigropectus. The sequence goes on from VZTE01002099.1 coordinate 613,037, forward strand.
CAGTTTTTAACTGATGTTAGTATGTTCTACCTTCTTGTTATCATTCAAAAGTTGATAGCAATGTTCAGAGTTCAAAATCAAACCCAAACCAAACAAAGCAGAGAAGTTGTGGATGCCTTATCCCTGGAACAGGCTTTTGAGCAATCTGCTGTAATGGACTGTATCCCGACCCATGGCAGGGGGGTTGGAACCAGATGATCTTTAAAGTCCCTCCCAACTCCAACCATTCCACGATTCTATGAAATCTGCCATTAAAAAACTCCCTTACTCTAAATATATGAAACAGCAGAGGAATGTCAATATGAAAGAGCATTTAAAATGGAAAAACGAGTAGATGAAACTAAGCACGCAGACACCTACCGCACTGCAAATACAGTATTGTTCTTTTTCCCAACAGAAACCCTTCACCTACCAAAGATTTATATGTCTGCCTTCAGGTAGAAAAGAAAAATCTCTAGCAAAGTACCTGCCTGAAAACTTGACTACCAGTCAGCAAACTTGACTACCAGGTGCAAAAAACTGGCACCCTGAGCTGGATCATAGAGAGAAGATGAGCTTTTACTACTATGAAGTACACTGGATAGAAGCAGGGAGAAAAATAATGTGGTCAAAGGAAAATGGGTGTGAAAAAGGTCTTATGCACAGTATGCAGAACAGATAAAAGCAGGACAAAATTAAATCCATCTGCAACAACATATTTATTGCTGCAAATAAAACAAAAATAGAGAAGCATTTTCTGAGTCACCCTAGATTTCATTCAGTAGTGTAACCCAACAGAACAGGCTTTACTATGTGTTTGCCTATGACATTGGAGACACACCTAGCAGCTGAACACAATTATTTGGCAGTTTCTTTGCTAGAGAGCAGTAAAAAAAGCTGGTGTTTTTGAGTAAGTGACAAGAATTTGGAGCCTTCAAACTCCTTTTTAAGAGGACCTGGAAACAACTGCAGCCTCTGGTGCAGACCAGGGTGAGGCAGCTGTGCCTCTGCAGCCCATGGAGGTGCATGGTGGAGCAGAGATCCACCTGCAGCCTGAGAAGAACCTCATATTGCAGAAGGGGGATGTGACTCGAGGAGGCTGTGACGCCATGGGAAGCCTACACTAAAATATACTTGCTGGCAGGACTTGTGGCCCCATGGGCCACTATGGACCTGTGGAGCAGTCTGTTCCTGGAGAACTGCACCTCGCGGAAGGGACCAATACGAGAGCAGTTCATGAAGAAGTGTAGCCTACGGAAACGATTCACAGTGGAGAAGTTCATGGACAACTGCCCTCCATAGGAGGGATCCCTTGCTGGAGCAGGGGATGAGTGTGAGGAGGACTGAGAGGTAGAGACAACATGTGATGAACTGACCACATCTCCCATTCCCAATCCTCTGCACTGCTGAGGGGAAGGACGTAGAGAATCAGGAATAAAGTTGGCCCATGAGAAACGGAGAGGCAGTGGAAAAAAATTTTTAAGATTTTTTTTATCCTTATTACCCTACTCTGAATTGATTGGCAACAAATTCAATTAATTTCCCTGAGTCAATTCTGTTTTGTCCATGACAGTAATTGGTGAGTGATCCTTAAGGACAGATACTTATCTTGACCCACAAGCCTTTCATTATATTTTCTTTCCCTTGACCAGATGAAGAGGGGAGTGTTTACAGCAGATTTGGTGGGCACCTGGTGCTCAGCCAGGGTCAGCCTGCCCCACAACTCTGTGACAGTAATATCTGCTAGAAAACCTGACTCAAGTGCAAGGTTGGAGTTCAAGCAAAAACTTTTTGTATTTGTGTATAAAGTACTTTCTGAAAGATCATCTTCAAAGAATTGTAAACAGTAAAAGCAATGACACTAATTTTGTCCTGATACTTACTTTGTACCATCATTGCTTCAGAGTATTTTGAAGCCTTTTTCAATGTGTTGGTCTCTAGCAGACAGCTTATCAGGACACCATGGAAACAGCACACTTGAGAACTGAAACCATGGACTCAGGTTTAAGACTAATAAACAAAAGAACCAATCTGTGTACCAGAAATTTTCCTCAGATATAAATGTCTACTTCTATTTCATTCCAAGCACACAGCTTTGAATGCAGAAGACCTTTAGTGTTCCGATATACCACTTACACCGCTGATAATGTGTTTAGTTTTATCTCATGCTTAATTAACATGGTCATGGATTATACAATACTATGCGTACAACAATCACACAGCCTGCTCAAAGCAGTATCTATTTGAAAGAACAGCAACCAAAGTAAACAGACCAGATTCTTGCTGTCTTGTTTGTGAATGGTGACAATTCTTCTCTCACTGGAGCCTTCTTGGCTCGCTTGTTTAATGCTGACATCAATGATATCAGGAAAATCACAGTATGTTTGTAAATCCTGCAACAAATATTACATAATTTCAGTAATAACATAAATGGCAATTAAAAAGCCTCATCTATCTGCAGCATTGGAATTCCTACAACTCTGAATTCGTAAGCTAGCAACAAACATGCCATTACAAGCAAATAAAGGATTTTTTTCTTTATGGAATCATCACTAGGAACATAAATTAAAGAACAGAACACAGGAGAAAAGAACACAGGAACTGTGAACATTAATCTCCACATATGGGTTTGGGTTTTTATAACTGTAGATATTTCTTTGCTCTGTAGTATTTTGTGAACAGCGGAACATTTTGATTACTTTCTTGAGAGGGTGCTTTTTTGTGAGCTTATTATTGGCATCCTGATTAAACAGGTTTAGAAAGCCTGTTACCAATGCAAAACGTCATGACTTCATTTGGAGTGATACAAGCTGCAAAATCTGTAGCAGGGATGAAGAAAAAGTGTAAGAAAAGGTTGTCCTCTCAGTCCTATCTACTTGTTCATCTGGTTGTTGGAAATGTGAACTTGCAAAACAAATTTCTTCACAATCTACTCCACATACATCATTACATACAAATTAATAAAAATTACTTTTCAATTCAGTACCTGAATGACAATTCATCAGTAAAGTCTACTGAAACAAGTTATGACCATGTTTACACGTAGCCATATTAATTCATTCCGTTTTCAAAATTAACTTTATAAATAGTTTCTTTACCAGTGAAAATACATGCATTGTCTGTCAATAATGGAATGACAATATTTTTAATCACAAAAAAATAATTTGGCAATCTTTAGTAAAAAATATTATTCCTTCAAACACTACTCTTACTAAAGGCTTGGCTGCCAAGCCCAAAAAGCATAGTATGCCTAAATTTTCCACACCTAAAACTGGAAATTGCAAAATCTGACATTTATGATATCTCCTGCCAGAGCAACTGGCACTTACAGGAAAATTAGGGAAGGCAGAGGGCTGATACAGAACAACTATTAACAAGGTAATTGTCAGTCTACAAATATTCTAAGAACATCATGCTTTAAAAAATATGGGCATGTAACCAGATTTACTTTTTGCTAAGTACTGAGAAAACCCACTAGTATACAGTATTTTTACAAATTATTACAGCACACTGTAAAAATACAACCTTTTGTAGTTTGGTCTTGTCTGCTACATATTATGAATCAAAAGTACCAAACAGATGCGATTCTTTTGAAAAACTCACCCATGCTCTACTCTGCCTTTACTTTTACCTTTGGAAAATTCCCACATTCTCAATGTATACTACTTTGAGTTTCTATCAGATTTTGGTAAACTCAGCAAAATGAATAGTCGTGATGGGAAGTCACACGCACACAAAATAAGACCAATAAATAAAAATGCATCAGTACATGATTACTAGGCATTAGAAACGATTACTAGTCCAATAGGAACCATTTAGCACCTAATTCCTAAACAAAGACTATATGGACTCCACAGTAACAGAGATGTCACTTAAAATTTGCTACCCTTGAGCACTCTGCTACAATTGAGACACTGGTAGGCATCTAAATGCAGCAGGAAAGAGGTATAGGGAAATTTACCTGTTGTTTGGAGTCCTCAGATCCCTGTTTTCAAAGCGAATCTGGGGAATTTCTGCATTTTACCTACCCCTGGGGCCGTGGTCATTACATTTCCACATTTTTTATATGTCAAGCAGAGAAGTCTTACACAACTTGCCTCTAGTATTTCAAGAAAAAACTAATTTTAAGATCTTGCATTGTTTTAAGTCAATATATTTCTGTGATCCTCAGCCATGTGGAAATTGTATCATTATTGTGAAGTAAAATTTGCCTACCAATTTGCTTGAGGTGAATTAGAACTTCTAAAATAAGCTTATTACTCTGTTCCATAACAAACTGCACAGTTACTAAAATAATTTCAAAAAATTACCTGCTCTCCAAGTGTCTCACAGTCTTTAAGTTTTCCTCTTGAACACTGAATTCCACCATTTCCAGTTATTACAACGGTTGCAAAACTTTCCTCTCCAGAAGGACCTCCACCAGGTTCTTTTACTTCAAAAACCTCTGAATAGAAGGCAGGCTGAAGGGTTTCCAGATTTATGAGATACTTAAGTTTCAAGTTTCTGGCAGTGGCTTTGCATTGGCCAAATTGTTGTATAAATTTGCGAAACCTGTACCTTATTCTTTTTCGTGTCAAAATGTGGTAGTCTTGGATTTTTGCTCGCACACACTTAGGTAAAAACATTTTGTAGCTGTGAATACATAATCAGAAAAAAAGGCTACTAATTTTATCCATTAAATCCAGCAAAGATAACTAGTTCTGTGCTAAACAAGTCAACATTGAAAACACCTTTTCCTCTAAATGTACCATTATTTTTTCAACTGTAGGATAACAAAGATCCTCTCTTAGATCTGTAATATGTTCTTTCAAATAGAGACCCCTGTCTTCTTCCATTTTCCATTTTTCCCCTCACTCAATTGCAACATAAATAACATAACGCATTTTCCATAAATTCAAAGACATCAGTTCTTGCATCAGTGAAGTTCTGAGGTAAGGCAGCAAAAGTTACACAATTGCTCTTTTTGGTGTAGAAGTTGTGAAGAGGATACTGCATGGCAACTACATAGATAAAGGACAGATTTCCTGGCTGAAAATACAGGTGGTAGAATACAACACTGTGGTTGGTTCTCACTGAAGTTCCTACCTCACAGTCCATAGTCTGTATCTAGAGGCAAAAGAGCTGCAGTTATCACCCTCAACGAGCTGGCCTCATTCTAACTTCTCCTGCTAGGTTTCATTAAAAGACAAACATCAACCAAGTACCAAGCAGGGACACAATTAACTCAGATGGAGAAGAAACTGATAGGATTGGTATACCCAAGTGAATTGATAAACTCAAGAAAGTTTAGCAGAGATCTACCCAAGATGGTTAAGTGCCTGGAGCACATGACAAGAGAGAAGAGGCACATGGGAGCTTGATTTGTTCAGCCTGGAGAAAAAAGGCTCAAATAGAGTGTTCTACTATTTGTCTTCTTATAACATGAAAGGACAAGAGAGGATTATCAGTATCACAGACACTGATTAGGTACAGAGAAAATCTTTCACGATGACTGTGGTCATGCACAGGACAAAGCCACACAGACATACAGGGGAATCTCCACATTTGGACATTTTCAGAACTTGACTCGATGAGGCCCTGAGTCACTTCATCTAACTTTGAAGTTGGCCCTGGCAGGAACAAGGGTTGGATCTGATGACATCCAGAAGGTGTCTCACCTCGAATTATTGCTTACATATTTTCTCACATAAGAAGCTGCTGCCTTACCTTTCATTAAGAGAACCAAATCCATGTCTCCAAATCATGAATGGCCATCATGACACAAATTTTCTTTTCATTTCTAGTTTACACAACAGGTAAACTTACGTAACCATTAGAATACATCAACTGCCAACAGCTGAACACCTCCTCCCAGATACTAATGTGCAAAAATACAATGTTTAGGTGTCAGATAGATGTGAAACAGTTACAAATGACGGAATCACCTGACTGAATTGTAAATGGCCATTGGGGTTTGGTCCTTTTCTTTGGCCACTCTCATCATATCTAGAACAGCCATTCCAAGGCATTCTTCTTGTGTTTCGTGAGTAACAGGCATCTGTACCCATCCATCCAAAAAATCAGCTCGCCACTGAGAAAGAATGCAAGAAAACAAACGAAAACTGTAGCATTGCTGCTTATCAAGAAGAAGGATTTGCGGTGCAGTTGTTGGGGGGAGTTGTTGTGTTGTTTGATTGTTTATGTTTGGTTTGTTTGGGGGGTTTTATTGGCTTGGTTTTTTTAAGACCGAATGACCCACTTCATCCACAAAAAGATGTACTTATTCATAAGGAATACCAGCTGCTATCATGCTTAGAAGCACTGTTTTGAACTTCATCTCTCCAAATACACAATAGGACATGGAATTTAATTTCCAGCTTGAGAGGGCTTCAAGCTTTCAAGAGCCTACAGAGTTACTAGGAGAAGATGGAAAGGGAATAAATACTAATAACCTTACCAATCTGCACTTAAAAATAAGCAAGCAAGTCATACCTGTGCGAATAGGTAAGACATGACAAGATCGTCAAGGACAGGGCTTTCTGCACCACGAAGAATGCCATACCGGTATGCTCTGTTGCTGCCACTGCAATACCAGTGGGGAAAATAAAACCTGGTAGGAAACAAATTCAAGCAAACATCAATAAACAGACATTCAGTTACCAACATCAGACATTACTGCTCTCATATACATGTAACTAGTGCTGGCTGGTCTGCAGGACCACTATGAAACCCCAGTTAGTCAATGAAGGCTTCAGATCCAGTTCTTGGTGTTTTAAAGTACTACAGTATTTAAGTAGGGTGATAAACTACTGATAGGAGTGAGAACCTCTGCTAACTTATTCTCACTAATCAGAACACAGAGAATTTTATTAGTGTCTTCCAGTTTCTTTTGAAACAGTTCCTAAAGAAACACTCAGGCCAAATTATACGATGTAAATAAACTAACTAACTTACAAAAGGAAAACTTTGACTATACTTTTAGTTGTCCACATTCAAATATAAAGTTATGGAAAAATGGCTGTATTGCAGAAACATGCCTGACTACACAGGATAATTACTATGCATTTCAGAAATGCCACTTATTTCCAACAGGCAAGCACAGATGAGATTAGAAATATTATTATTAAGAAAGGTATTGTTTTTACTTCTGCTCTATTTTTATTGTTTGTTTCTTCAATCTGACAGTGGTAAACATATGGGATAAAGAAGATTAATAAAACACATAATTCAAATCACTCCAATATTTTTGATCCTTTTAGCTCCCTGTTTTCCAGAAAGCACCAGCAATCTGTCTATAACTTCTAAGAGAAACTACAGTTCAACTAAATGTCATATTGGTTGTGTTTTCTCATACAGTTTTGTTTTACCATGAAAAGTGTGTAACATTTAATTTAGATTATTACCTTATCCGGTAAATTAAGCTGAGTCTGGTTGTTTCATCTACATGGAAGATGTGATTTGGGGGATACCACATTCTGTCTGTTTCACTCATGAGTGCAAACATGTTATGATACACTGGCATGATACCTACATGAAGAACAGAGAAGCAAACATCTATAGGAAAGTGTTTTCACAAAGTATTAAGAAAAATACTGCGAGTTAAAAGTAAGAGATTGCCACAGTGCTCTACTGCTATCAGCAACAGGTATCAAAATTGACAACATTGCAATCATGATCCCGTAACCTGCAGGCTGCTTTGCTGGTTTAATTTCTCATTCTTCCTTTATGTTTTCTGACTGAAGACTCTGTTCACCTGTTGTCTATACCTCACTGTCAGATTACAAGATTTTCTCTGTATGGCATTTAATAAAATGTCTTCTTAGCCTCTCAGTTTAGAAACAGCTTACAACAGTGTATTTTTTTTCTTGCCTTTCCAAAATCAGATCATTTGATTTGAGCATTGATTTTAAGACTAAGCGTTGATTTTAAGACTTTAGACTGATTAAAAATTAGAAGTAAAGCAACACAAAGAAAGTTATAATGACTAGGAAAACCACCAGCCATTCCCATTTTATTAACTCAGTTTAGAACAAACTCAAACATATATTATTAAAATAAAACAGGCCTGGAAAATATTTTTTTCCCTCAACAACTTTGAATTATGCTACTGATAACTGACAAGCAATCCTGCTTAATCAGAAACTACAGAAATCAGCTGACCATCAACTCTTCAGCAGCACCAGAATTTTAATTCGGCTTTGAGGCTCCCAGCTGAAACACAGCCTAATATACGACACAGCACTGCACTGTGCTGCCGTGTTATGCATCCATGTGATGCCAGTGTTAGCTTTGGAAAACAGGTTAAGTGCCTGAAAACTGACAGCACAAAACGATGAACTGCAAGTACTGACACATATATTCTGTCTTTAGAATTAAAGATGGGAAGAGATACAAGTCTAAAGGCCAGAGAGTAGGATGAAAAATTACAATATCAAAGTCACAGTAGGTCGAATCTAAAGAAAATTTTACATTAAAGCAATACACTTTAGGGTAAGGTGGCAAAAAAATAATGAAAAATAAACAGGTAAAGACAATAGAAGTAACTTAAAATGACCTTAAGAGAGAAAAGAATTCTGTGAAAATGCAAAGTACCCACACTCTTGCTCAAAGACTTAGAATGAAGCAATTGAAATTCTCACAAGAAACCAGGAGAAAAAAAAATTCCTTTATTTCTTTCTGTTCTAAACAACATCTAGGTAATTACTGAAGGGGGCAGACCCCCCCCCAATTTCTTTCATCACATCTAAACTGCACATAAGACAATCAGAAGAAACAACCAATCAATTCCACATATAAAATCACATAACCTTTTGGAACAAAACATATTTCAGTCTTAAACAACTAGTTAATTAAATTTGATATAAAAAAGGGTTTGCCTCTATAGGGGTCCAGTAAGAGGGCTAAGAACTAGAGTTCTATTGCGCAGTGTGAAGATTAAACTGCTGAAATCTGTAGGCTAATCATCCGACACTTTCTTAAAGCTCTACAAAACATACCAGAGTCGCAGGTCCTAACACATGATTTTCTATGAAAAGGAATCATAGACTTACAGGAAACTAGAGAAATGGAAAAGAATTATGTAAGGCAATGAAAGAGAAACCAAAACAAAACAAAACCCCCACAGAAAAAAACCTGAAGAGATTAGTAACTGAAAGACTGGATGTAATTCTAAATGTTGCAAATTTATGGCACAATAAGATGTATTTGATCCATCCAAGTTTTGAGAATTTTTTTATGGAGTTAGAAAGAAACCTATCCCATGCAACTAAACATGGTTCTCGTTTGATGCGTGAAGTGGGACGAACTATACTATACTACATGTCAGTCGTCCATAAAGCAGTAACTTAGCAGTTACTAACTTAGCAGTTTTCAGGTTGTGTGGTGTCCGTATCCCAAACAATCTCAGATCAATTACAGTGCAATGCATGTGACAATCACTATGCTAAACACCAATGCTAAACATTTACCTATATACCTAGTGAGACCTACCTAGTCTCACTAATATATTTACCCAAACTACTAACCATCCCATATAAGCACACTGAACAACAAAACATTTCGAAATCTCATTCTTAAATTCAAATGCTAAGCTGCTGTATTTCAAATACACTAGAGACACTACAACCACCATGCCACCCCACCTTTCAAAAAACCCCACAGATATTTCAAGATCGTATCGTTGCCATTCTGAAACTAACCAAGGAGGAGACATGACTATGGTACTCCCCATACAAATCAGAAATATGTATATTAACCCCTCCTCCCTCCTCTGTCTTCCTTTGCATGAAAAGTAAACTGTGTACTCTTCCATCCCTCATACTTTGGCATTTATAGTTCTGAATGGTTAACTTGCACCATTCACTGCCAGTGTTCAAGGACATAGAGGTCATACATATTTTTCAAGAAAAGGAGTTTGACTTTTTTATCCCTTCCCCTTGAGAACTATGCATTTGCTTTGCTACGCTTAATGCTCAACAATTGTAAAACAGAGCAAATCCCTTTATTAAATAGAGTCTTGAAAATTGTCCACAAAAATATGACAAAAGCAAAGAGGCCAGAAACTTCTCTTTTCATGTAATTCTTACCACCTCTATTAATTGCAGGCACTTTTCAAGTGACGATAACTGCAGTATTTAAATGCTTTCTCTAAAAACAATGAAAACTGAAAAACGGGCATGGGGAATAAAAGTCTTCTGCTGAAGACTAGACATGTCAACAAAGTGAAAACTTATGAGGAATGTCTTTTTCACCACAAGCAAAATCATAAAAGCCATTCACAACATGTACTGAAAAGCCTCCCCTGGATTTTTGCACTGCATTAACCATGCTATCAACTCAATCAGCGACAAATTAGGAAGAGAAGATAGTGACTCAGACAATTAATCAGAATTTTCTCTGCTTTGCTTCTCCATCCAGCAAGGGCTATCAAATAAATTTTCTGGACTATTGCAATGAGAAGATCTCTTTACAATTAATTTATTTATTACATAAGGCTAAAGAAAGGAGCCTTGTCATGCTATATAGACTGTCAAGTAACATCACGAAAGACTACAACACAGCATAAGTTTATACTTCAAACTTCTGTTTCAACCTTGAAAAAAAAAGTAGATTCTTCTTTTCCTCATTATAATTTTAGAGCTTTACATCCAGAAAAGTCTCGCTACTTCATTTATCCTGAAGCAGCTAAGAAAATACAGTTTTTCTATATCTCCTCCTTTGTTGGCCTTAGGAACCCTTTCTCCCATACAATATGTTTTTATAAGCTAATGTCCTTCTTTTAAGAAAAAATAAAAACCAGAAAGTGTAAATCACACAAGCCATGACACCACTATGAAATGTGAAAGCCATGCAGAGTCTGAAATAGAAATACTGTCATAGGAAGCTCTCAATTCAAGCATATAAGTTATTAGACATAAAAAGATGAAAGCAATTAGTTGAATGATTAAAAACAATTTAAAAAATCTCAAATTTTCTATATAAAAAGTCTAATACATACATTAGTTCTCATACAAGTGAAAGTAAACTATTTAAAATTTATGTAGCCTTCCACATACCAGAGGGAAATTTGCTTGCCTTTTCTGACATAAAAATAGTATCTTGCACTCATCATTCATACAAACTGGAGGCTTACCAAACCCTTAACATCCCATTCAATGTCATTATCCTGTCAACAAAATGCTTTCTGAATAGTCAATCAAAGCTTGTATTTATTTTCCTGGAAAAACAGAATCGCGCAGAGTTCTGATTAATTCATTCCCCAGCTAGCTGGGGAGCAGCAGGGGGCTGCATGCTCTGTGTGGATTTTCTGGTAAGACTATCACCTAAAGGAAGACAAACAAACAAAAACCAAACAACACCACCATCTTACAAAAACAAGCAAACAAACACACACCCCCTCCCCCAATCCAAACAAAACCACCAAACAGAAAAACCAACTTCCAGTGAACACTAATGATAACTCTGAGCCATGTGAACCCTGCATCATGTTAATTCTGGAAATTCAGCGTGTTATGAAAAATTGGCCTAGAATTCCCTTGTTAGTAGCAAGGAATCTCTTCCGAAGCATACAAGCAAAGAGGTACTACAAAATCATCACATTATGCAATGCAGTCTCTCCCTTGAAAACGTTTAATTGACTGCAAACACTGGCAGCACTTATCACATTAAATGCTTTGAAACACTGTTTTTATTTAGTTATAATTAAAAATTCTCTGCTGTTTTATGGTTTTCCATAAGAGATAAGTATTTTTCAAGGGAAGTACGATGGAACTTCCAACCTATTTGCAATTCAGATGGTGAGAATTAAAATGTTCCTAGGTGGAGTTTCAGGATATCAACATTAAAAAAACCCCACAAACAGAGAACCCAACAGAATCAAGGTCTTTTGCTAACTGCTAGCTGTCCAAAACTCAGCAACCTCATCAGGATTTCAAAACTTGGTCTCTCTTGGGATTCTAGTTCCATTAAAAAGTTAAAATTACAGAGTTTACCGATCCTAACAGAAAAGGATGTGGATATAAGAACAAAAGCCTGTCAAGTAGATAAAGTCGGATACATCCTATAGAAAATTAGGGTTCTCATACACCAGGGAACAAGCCAGGACAAATGCAAGATACTACACAATATTATGTTCCTGCATTAGCAAAACATTTTTCAGTGTGCTGTTCAAATGTTCGAGTTACATTTAAAGTGGTTATCTCTGCATACTTGGCTACTAATTTATTAAGAATTTCAAGAACAAGGCACAAATTTATTTGCCTAACACCAAATAAAGCCAAACTGTTTGAACCATGATTTACAAACTCACCTAAAAATACCTTCAATTTGTTAACTTTAATCCTGTAAAAATTTGGATTACACGTACAAGTGATGCACATATTTTTTACTCATATTATTCAGCCAATGGAATAAATAAACTAATAGTTAGTTTAAATATTAAAAGAAAATTATTTTGCCATATAATAATCACAATCTGTATAATTTAGTATTCCAGTAAGTCACAGTGTACAGTCCAAAGTTGTTTATGTTTTCAATTACTTTGTCTAATGATAAAAAACTCTGAAATCCACTTAAAAGACATTGGGAAGTATCTCATTGTAAAATTACTGATATAGCATAGTAACGCTAATGTAGTATACAAATCAACTAACTTTTTTTCTGTATACAAATAATCACATTCAAGATTCAAATTCAGACTGCAGATGTTTCTAGTAGCTTGTATCTGATTTACCCATACCACAATGAAATTCATGTCATTTTCAATTACGCATGCTAATTTTTAAATAGATTTCTAGATTTTTTAATAATTTAGAATTTGAATAAAAGTAAAATCACGAACAAACTTTACAGCTTTTCTGTAAAAAGATCGTGTTTATTTATTCTGTGAAGTATCACATCAAGTTTGTATTATGACTCTTTTGCACCACTCTGGTGGCTTTCTCGAATCATTACTTCAACTTCTGGTCAAATGGCCTTCATTGCTTGACAGTCTTATAAATGGACTGTAAATACATGAAAAAGAGCCTAAAAGAGAAATTCTACATAAGATTATTTGACAGAGAGCAGAGAAGATTAAAGGGTTTAAGATCATGATTTGAGAAAACAAGTCTCCGATTCTGAATTTAGAAGATACACCTAACACAGTGGTTCTGCAAACTCTAAAACAAGTTTTCTGTCATATTTCATTTCCATCATCAGTTAGTTCCTCTAATACCACTTTTCCCCTCAGGCTGAGAGCAATACCTTTTCTTCAATTTGGTGTGACAATTCTAATATTTTACTTGGCAATTAACTAGCTAACATACAAGAACTGAACCATGACTGACTCATCAATTCAAACTTAATTTCAAGACACCTTACTTATTTTTGCATTTCGGTTCAGAAAATGTGATATTCACTTTTATGTTCAGTTTTCCTTACAAATAATACAAACCCACAAAAATTTTTATATTTTTTACAGTTTTTCCAAAGCCAGAAAACGGGTTTTAAATTAAAAAAAAAAAAAAAAAAAAGCTGAACTCCTGCATGCACGTATCAAACTGGCAGAGTAATATTTACACAGACTAATGTTTTTGTATCAATACATACCAGATATAACAGATCTAATGTCAAGTCAGCATTGACTAGAAAACCTTCAGTTGTTTGAACTGTTTGAAAGGTACATAACAAGAGTCTCTCTGACTGCTGATGTTTGCCTAGATCCAGTCCTGCTTGCCACCAAAAACAGTCATACTTGGATGTAATCAGCTCTGCTATCAAAAGATCTATCAATTGTTCAAATCACAAAGTTAACAATTACAAATATTTTATTTTTCAGTCTTGCTTACTACCTGAATCACTCCCTTCTTAATGAAGTATTCTGACTCACAGATAACTCCAGAAAGGTGAGTCTTGATGACATAAATATTATTTGACTGTATGGAGACATATGTGTTCTGTTGTAAAACCACAAAAACGTCCCAGAAAAAAAAAAAAAAGGAAAAAAACTAATGCCTCATGATTTAAGCACTAATAACTGTTATGAAAGAGAACAAAAACCTACAGCCATTTCATCCTTTTCCACCAATTTAGAAAGAAAAGAAGTTACAAATTCCTTTGAGAAAAAGGCTGTACAGTACTGCCCTAGTATCTGCCAGGCAGAAGCCACTTTTCAAAGGGCTTTGTCTACCTCAGCTCTGCAAGGATAAAGGCTTAATATGATAAAGCAGTTCCTTCATACAACTAAGTATAAATCATCAGTGATATATTTTAGAAACTCTGGCGAATCAAGTTGAAACAACAGAAAATTGTAAAAACAACCTGATAAAGAGTACTGTTCATACAAAATTATGATTAAAACAGTCAAATGTAAGAGGATACACATAGGAGCTAGAGTACTAGCCCTCCTAGCAAACCAGAAACTATCCTAGAAAGCTAGAAGTCTTGAGAACGGCTCATGAGGTCTGACAAAACAAGTAAAAGAGTACGAAGTCCTCAGCTGATGGATGTCACAGGAAACAAGTCTAATTGGATTTGTAAATTAGCAGAAATTTGATTTTGCATGTTTGTGATGTGGATGAAAAGAATATAATACATGACATGGACTGCACATTTTCCCAGGAAACTGGATAGTGCATTCTGCACTATCCAAAAGAATAAAAGAATCACAAGATTCTAACTAAAGAAAACAATTTAAACTTTACCAAATAAAAGACCTAAAGACTGATCAAGGGAGATGATTCTTCCCCACTACTCTGATCTCACGAGACCACACCTGGAATAGCTCTGGTGCCCCTAACATAAGAAGGACATGAGCTGTTGAAGCAAGGCCAGAGGAGGCCACAAAGTTGGTAAGAGGATTAGAGCACCTTCCCTACAAAGACAGGCTGAGAAAGCTGGGGCTGTTCAGCCTGGAGAAGAGAAGGTTGTGTGGAGATCTCATAGCAACCTTCCAGTATCTGAAGGGGATCTGCAGGGAAGCTGGAGAGGGACTTTTTGTCAGGAACTGCAGTGATAGGGCAAGGGTTGGTGCTTCAAACTGAGACTAGGTTTAAACTAGATATCAGGAAGAAATTCTTTATTATGAGGATGGTGAGGCACTGGAAGAGGCTGCCCAGAGAAGTTGTCAATGCCCCATCCCTGGAAGTGTTCAAGGCCAGATTGGATGGGGTTCTGAGCAACCTCGTCTAGTGAGAGGTGTCCCTGCCCATGACAGGGGACCACCATCAAAAAGATATCTTAGCTTCAAGAAAACTCCCAGGTCCATCTGTCAAATTCCAACCTACAAGGTCATTGGAGAAGAAGACCCTCACAAAGCTAAAGCTTTGCAAACCTCCAAATACCAGTTTCCTCCTGGTCTACCAGAACAAATACCAGGCAGTATTTCTACTGAACTCATCATATGTGCTTATCTGTCTAAAGTTCTCTTGTTACACGAAAAGCAACGCTCTGAACTCAGAACTTAGTCAGACTCCAAAACACCTAAAGAACTTAGAGGAAGAATGGGCCTTAAATCCAGAAGAATCTTTGTGAAACTAGCATATACTAATGAACTATCACCTCAGAGCACGTAACTCAGTCACTGTAAGACACTTAGCAGCAAAGCAAAAATGACAGGTTCTTCCTAAAACTAAAGTCATTACAACAATATTTAAAAACAGTATAGTCACCAAAAGACAAAATCACAGAAGTCCAGGATCGTTTGGAGACAAAATACGTACAGTCAGAGTCAGCAGCTTCATAACTGTGACCCACTGGAAAAGAAGTATTTTCACAGAATCAATCAGGTTGGAAAAGACTTTTGAGAACATCTAGTCCAACCTATGACTGAACACCACCCTGGTCAACTACACTACAACTACAATGAGTGGCACATCCAGTCTTTTCTTAAACATGTAATTGGAATTACAAGCTCTTCTTTTAAATTCATTTGCACCTGAAATGCAGCAGTTGGGAAGCTGAAAGATAAATCCAGCCTTGTAACACTGACAACCCAAAGCAACATATGGAGAGACACTGTGTACATGTCTGTGTGTGCACACATGAGGAACAAAAAGATGGTCACTTTCATACCCAGAGACTATTGGAATTCCTTTGTTTTATTAAAAAATTCAATGTACTTTTGCAAAGAAAGGAAGATGCATGCACAAAATGTATGCCTGAATTATTTTACTACAGATTTCAGCACTGGTTTATGCTAGACTCTGGGTAACTGTAACAATTCAAAGGCATTCTTAGATATCAATGTATTATTTATTTATTTAAAATATACCACCATGTTATTTATTTCCTCAACTATTACAAAGAGCATTAACCATACACACAAGCAGTCATGTTATACCTAATAGAACTGTTTCCTCCTGCAAAGTGGTTAAGCATGTACAATATACAACATATGCATAACTTCCAGGACCAATCTGTTTTGCAGGGCTGCATCAGGAAGTACTTCAAGGTATTTACAGCTCTTATTATGATTTAACTATTCAAACTGTATCTCAGCTCAATGAAAGGAGACCTTCAGTTAAAGGACCCTTAAATTATTTGAAAAAACACGGCAGTCACCCAATTCAGCTTCACAACCATTCTAACGGGAATAGTTTTACAGTCTGGTGCTAATTACTTCTGAAAAAACAGAGAAATTAGCATTTCAGTCTAAATGGCACCATTTTGATGAGCTCTGGATTGTTAAAAACTTTCTTCTATGAAGTTGAATTTCACTGCTTCATTAGATGAACTGTTAGGTACATACTTACCACAGGCTTTACAGGCAACAGCGCAAATCTCTTCTGCAACATACTCTCCAGCTGAAAATTGAAGGTAATCTCCTTCTGTCTTCCCAGGAGAATGATAAAGGTACACTTGAAGCAATGGTTCTGTCTGCTTGGGTGCACTGTTATTCCCACGGATGTCACCATTCTGGTGGACAGTAGAAGTTGCTGCACTTTCCATATTTGTCATTGTAAGACAAGCCATAGCTTGCTTTCGTTCTGTTCAGAGCATTTGTCTGAAAGAAATGTAAGAAAGACTTCTTGACTAACTGTACTTGGTTTTATTTGTAATACTCCTATTTAGTGACAGTACTGTTCTGACAGTGAAAAAACATTAAAACTTGAAGACAAGAAAATGGCTTAGGCGGTTTATGAAAAGCTAAGTTTCTCTTTGATTTACTACACCGCCCTCGAGGAAAAGTAACAGACAGTACTACAGGATAAAGCAAAGTATTAACTGGGAGTACAGCTAGAGGATTATTACTTTTCACTGGATTTTAGATAGCATGTGCTCATCTGTCCAACTGCAACATACTAATTAAATGTGAAAGCCAAAAGAACCACTTTAATGAGATCTGTACAACTCATTTTATTCCCAATTTAAATCTAGAGGACAATACAACTAGCTGGGTCACAAACTGGCACTACAAAGAGAAGGACAGAAATAGCACCTTTAAGCTAAGTTTTCACTGTAAGCAGACACTTTAAAAAACAAGTGCTAACTGAGATGAGAATCTAACAGACTTGGTTTGTACCTATGAACGGGAGATCTTCCAAGACCACCTTCTTCCAGAAAAATCATTTAATCTGCTCTCAAGTTAACAGTCCTCTCTGATAAAGGCAAGCAAAGAAAAGAATACTTTAATAATGCAATAAATAACCACAGGTATATCTGATAATGAAAAAAAAAGGTTTAAAAATGTGAGATTAGACAGCATATTCCAAAAGCCAGCTGAAGAATCCATTTGCTTCTCTGTGACTCTATCATAATTTTAATCGGTATAATCCATGATTATGCCAAAGGCTTCGATCACAGTCTAAAAGCCTGCATTTATTAAAAGTGATTCCATGTAGCTACCACCTGGAATTTTGCATTTCATATTCTGAAAATAGGTCTGAACAACACAATTACAAAGATTTGATTTTTTAGAATCAAAGAATGGTTTGGGCCGCAATAAGGTCCCCCTGATGCCTCCTTCTCTTTGAGCTGAACATCCCCACCTGTCTCAAGTCTTTCCTTATGGAAGAGGCACTCCAGCACTTTGATTGTTTTTGTGGCCCTTCTCTGGACTCACTCCAGCTGGTCCATGTCTTTCCTGTGCTAGGGGCCCCGGAGCTGGACACAGGACTCCAAGCGTGGTCTCACAAAAGCACAGCAGAGGAGAAGAAGAGAATCACACCCTTTGACCTGCTGGCCACACTTCTTTTTATGTCATGAAATTGGTTTTCTGGGGTGCAAGTGCACATTGCCAGCTCATGTCCCATTTTTCATCTACCAGGATGCCCAAGTACTCATCCATCCAGAGGGCTGCTCTCAAATCCATTCATCCTCCAGCCTGTACGGATCCTGGAGATTGTTCTAACCCAGATGCGAGACCAGGTGCACTTGGTCTTGTTGAACTTCATGAGGTTTCCCTGGACACACTTCTCAAGTCTGCCAACATGCCTCTGGATGGTGTCCCTTGCCTCAATCCCTTCAGCTACACTAGTCAGCTTGGTGTCAGTCCCAAACTCACTAAGGGTCTGCATGTCACTGCTGAAGATATTGAGTGCTTAATAAAGATATTGTACTTGAAAATGTAACGGTTTAAGTTAAAAATATGTTTATTGTTTTGCATAGGCATATGGGTGTTACATTCTTAATGCAGTATTTTCAACAGCTTTTGTGTGTATTGAACTATGTTGCTTTATCATAAAAGAGCTGTTTGGAGCATGTTTTGGGGGTTTTTTTAAATTTTCTGTTCCTAACTGCAATTACTTAAGAAAGGATGAGTGTACGAATATTCATTAATGTGGGCTAAAGATGATGTGTGCTATGGAAATCACAACAGTTCTATCAGCAGGAAAAAAAGGCTGAACACCTTAAATAAGGAAAACATTAACTTGATGAGTTATGAGATGACAAAAATATTCAATTACACATATAAGAGGATAAAACTGTGTTACTATTATGCTAATTCTGGGGGGAAAAGAAAAGAAAAAAGACACCATCACCAAGTGAAAAATGAATCCTTTTACTTCCCCAACTAAGCAACACAAAGAACCAGTGTAACAAAAAAATGAATGTCTAGATGCAAATGTCATTCATTACATTCCTTAGGCCCTTACGTAGGGGATATATGGATTCCCTATGCCTCATTTACAGAGCCAGCCACCTTTAAATGAGAAGATATATGCTTTTAGTTCCAAAGGTAGCACAGGTAAAAGGTACATGTTTAACTAAGGAAAAAAGCATCCCTCTTAACTCAACAAGGAATTACTGTTTTTTAGAAGAAAATAACTACCACATTACTAGAAACACTACATTTAAAAGTTTTCTCACTACCTATGTCAACATTATGCAAGACGTAATGTTTGTGCTCTACAACTTGCTTTTATAGAACATTCACAGCTTTAACCCACAACTTTAGTCTCCACAGGAGGCCGCCTTTAATTACTACAGTAGTTTTCCCAAAATACCCCAATATTAACCCTCTGTTTATTCAAACCTTCACCTGAACTGACATCTTTTCATCTTGGTCACTTGGCATTACGTCTATCCAATTCTGAATGGAAATATAATTTTTAAACCTAACTGAAAACCTGGCCAGTTTCAGAAGTGTACTAAACACACATGCTTGTGCCTACCTCTCCTTCATAAAGTGTGTGTATTTACAACACATTTGTCCTTTCACATCATTCTCTCTTTGCTTCTGTACAAAAAAACTCAATAAACCAAGAAGGGAACCTTGCTTAATCACACCTAAGAATATGAAATAGCAATAAAATGCAGTAAAAAATGCAAAGTAAATACTGTAGCAGAATACTCTACTCCATTCTATTTGTTGCACTAATTTCAAAGGTTCCATGTGACAATGTGAAAAAATCTCAAGAGATACTATTTGTAAAACTGTGTCATGACTTCATATTAAAAAATTTTCAAGTTTCTCTTTTATGTCAAAGTGCAGACAAAACAGATGAAACCAAGAAATATTCTTACACCGTTTTCTTCACTGAAAACAGAAAACACATTTTCTTGACCTCTGTCTTATACATGTAACTAAAGCAGTTACATGGACAGAGCCTCACATACAAAGTAACTGAAACACAAAGTCACCACTCGCTGGTGGTGCGAAAAACAAAACAAAACTGCTTTCACTTGTACATCTTAGCAGACAAGTCTCCGGTTGGACACACTTGGTTTTCCCTGCTTTGCTCCATCCAGAGACCACTATACTAGCACAAAAGAAACACTAAACATGGCAAAAAAATTAACTGCCGTTGATCCAAAATATTTAAAATACAACCTTTTCTTCTAATGAAGTTAAGCATTTAGAGACTAAATATACTGGGAGACAATAACCTGTTTGCAGAACACACTGAGTGTAATTTTCTGGGTTATACAGATGTGTTATCATACCGTAATTCAAAAGAATTTCTGTGTTTCTATAAAGAATGTAAATAATTCTCACAGTTGTATGAAAGGATTTACTATATTCAGAATAAGACTTTTGTAGATAAGTTACTTGGTACCACAAAGGTATTTGTTTGACAAAAAAACTTACCAAATCCACACATGTCTTTAAGTGGATGTCTGACACAATGAAGACTCAATGAAAAAAATGGCTTACCCAATCATCCATGTAATAAGTAGGAATAGGTAACAAAATCTGAGATATAAAGATGATGCTTTGGAAATGAAAACTACTAGTTGTGAAAGATGTGATTCTGGTATTGATGAACAGATGATATGGTTCAATAGGATTATTTTATGTTCCTAATCCAGATAATATTTTAAGTCATGGCTCCTACAGGATAAGAGTAATCATGCCCTATATTGCTCTAATCACAACCATCAGCATCTACGACAGAACATGTTTACATACAATTCTCTGTTGATGTTTGTTCCTCCAATGCACCTGAAAATTATTTTCACCAGCCACACTGGGCTGCAGTAATTCATATGGTTCTTTTTAAGTCAACCACCAAGAAACTGGTTAATGAGATGGAAAATCATGACTTATAGAAGACATGTCACTAAAACATGAAGGACATTCAAAATTCTCATGATTTAACAATATGCAGCATTCACAGCCTTCAGAAGATTGTCTCCCAACTTATGGGGGTTTGGGG